>VXBA01000392.1:295687-411605 GCA_013399895.1 Serilophus lunatus
GGCCAATGGCATCCTGGCCTGCATCAGGAATGGTGTGGTCAGCAGGACTAGGGAAGTTATCCTTCCCCTGTACTCGGCACTGGTTAGGCTTCACCTTGAGTACTGTGTCCACTTCTCAGCCCCTCAGTATAGGAGAGATGTTGAGTTACTGGAATGTGTTCAGAGGAGGGCAATGACGATGGTGAAGGGGCTGGAGCACAAGCCCTATGAGGAGGGGCTGAGGGAGCTGGGATTGTTTAGTCTGGAGAAGAGGAGGCTCAGGGGTGACCTTATCGCTGTCTATAACTACCTGAAAGGAGGTTGTAGTCAGGCGGGGGTCGGTCTCTCCTCTCAGGTAACTGGCGACAGAACAATAGGACACAGTCTCAAGCTCCAACAGAGGATGTTTAGACTTGATATTAGGAAGAAATTCTTCGCTGAAAGGGTGATCTGCTGTTGGAATGGGCTGCCCAAGGAGGTGGTGGAGTCACTGACCCTGGAGGTGTTCAAGAGTGGGCTGGATGAGGCACTTGGTGCCATAATTTAGATGATGGGTTCCTGTTAGATTATAGGTTGGACTTGATGATCTCTAAGGTCTCTTCCAACCTTGCTGATACTGCGATACTGTGATAAGGTATGCAGATAGAAGGACCTCCTGCGCCCAAGGAGCTGGGCTAAGGGCCTAAGCTCCTGGTGCTCAGGTGTGAAGTAAGGGGACAAAATCAACTTCATTTTTGTTTTTTTATCAGAAGGAAAGAAAAAGAACTGCAAATACAACACTTGTGGTGATCACAATTCAGGGTCTATCCACTTAAACTAAGTCTGTACATTTTGTTCTGTCCTCATCAATGATACAAATCTCTGTCTTCTTGGCCAGGACTCATCCTTGTGAAACTCCTTTATTTTTTGTAATCCTGATGTTACTTCTCCTGGTTGGGAATGAAAGAGCATAATCTGTCTGCTGTTTGTCAAAAGATCAAACAGCTGTGCCTGAGCTTTTGAAGTTGTTCATAATATCTTCTACTTCATTTTCCATTTAACAATGCACATAGCACAACCTGAAACACTGTCAGGCTGCTGAACACAGGAGTGGGGGAGTTGCAGTTAGGAAAACTGTATCATAGACTAGTGCCAGTGGGCAACAGCAGCCATGGCTGCAGTGGTTCTCACTGCCTGTGTTGTGTCTTAGAGACAAGCGGCACTGGGAGGTGCTGTGGGAAGGTGATGCTGCCAGCATTGCAGGATGGGGAGGAAAAGTACTGTGGTCCAGCTAGGAAGAGGCATTTTGAGCTGCTGCTCTGTAAATTCGGGGGTGGATAGAGAGAAAGGGAGAGCAGCTGAAGGCAATGTCAGCTGCCTGCAGCAGGTGGGAGGCAAACCTCCACAACAGACCTGACATGTTGAGTGATGCTCTCCCATGACACTCCCTTCCCAGGGGACCACTTCCCAAAAAAGCCAGATGCCTGAGCAAAGCACTAGCTTTTTCCACTCCCTTGGCCATTCCTCTGCAGGCACATGAGGCAACAACACTCCACCACAATGCATAAACAGAGTGACAACCTCCAAACCACAGCTTAGGAGATTCTAATGTGGGGGATTCAGCAAACCCAGAGATTGTAATGATGAACAGGCTGGCCTGTTACTTCCTGAAAAAAACTTGCATTCTGTGTTAGCTCTACAGAAGGAGAGGAAAAAAAAATAAAAATCACAGGTCTTCTGCAGTAGAATCTGTGGATCCAGGAAAATCATGCTGTGTGTGAATGAAATTATAACTTTTGGGCTGAATTTGGTCCTTTGGGTACTAGTTATGAATACTTTTAAAGTTCGGGGTTTCCCTCTCCTTCCTTGTGTGAGGAATGGATGTTACTTTGTGCAGTTCAGCTAACCTCAGTTCTGGGCTGGTAGGGGATTCAAGGCAGGCAATGTAGTATCCCAGTTTTGTGATCAGATTGAAGCTAATATGTGAATGCTGATTAGTGGAGATGCTGCTTAGTTCTTGCAAAAATTTTCATCTGAAGGAATCCAGATGCTTTCCAAGGGAGCCTATTTAATCTCTGCCTGACAGAAATATACAGTGAGGCACTGAGATAGAGCTACTTGACCAAAACTGTTCAACTCACCCCAAGTGGAACAGCCAGCACCACATTTGGATATTTTGATACTATTTTCCAGGACATGACCTCTTCTTGCTTTGTTTGTGTCAAGAAGAAACATATTCTTCACTCGGTACACTGAAACAATTCAAAGTATTCAAAAGTAAAATTTAGAATATGGAAGCACAGAGCAATAAATTTCTTTTTATTTGAAGGTCAGTTTAGGAATAGACTTTTTTTTTTTTGCTTTAATTAAACAGAAACCATGTTGTGTTCTTTATTAATGCACATATAAATAATAGTACACTGTGGTGCTGTGATATTTTTTTTAAATTCTTTAGGAAATCTGTGTGAAACTCTGAACCTAAGACAGAGAAAATGTCACTACTGCAGCCTCAGACTGTTTCTTCATGAAAGCTCCCTTTATCCTCCTTTGAATCATTTGAGACTGACTTCACACATAAATGGTTTGTTTCAAATGTCTAATCCAAGGCTAAGCTTTTACTTCTTGCCATGCTTCTCTGGTGGAACTCATCTATCATGGAAGAAGGCCTCTCCCTTTCCCTTTTCTCCTGCTGTGGAGACCGTATGGGCCTTGCCAGCTTCTCTGTGCTCCCCTGGCTCCATGTTTCAGCATCGATCCAAACTTCCTGTTCCTTGCCACACAGCAGGAGAGACCTCTCTCAGCCTACTGTAGATGACCCTGAAGAAATGTTAGCCTAAGCACTAACAAAATGCAAATAATGCAAGTACTACAGGGAACGCAGCTGCTGTGCCTGTGTGACTTCTAACCCTCGGGTGAAGCAACAAGGTCATGACAATCAAACGCACCCTCTGGAGGATAGATTTCAGAAAAATACAGGCTTTGTTACCTTCTGTGACTGATGCACTGTGGATTTGACCTCCTTGCTTCCATGTTAACAACCAGCAGCTGCATCGTAACTGTGAGAATTACAGGTGTAAAGGATTCTTCCTCTCCAAGTGGAAAAAAGCCCCAACAATGAGGCCTGTAAAGTAGCTCTTTATCATGAGCCCAAAAACCCTCAATGGTGAGATGGTGTGGCAGGACAAACTTGATATTCTGCTTCCTTAATCACTCCAGGCTGGCTAGGGTAGAGAAGCAACAAGTCACCTTATTCCTGTATATTCAACATAGCAGGCTGGGCTGAGAGCTGTGAGCACCCCCCAGTGCCAGCCCTCAGCATGAGCACAGCTGAATTGGTGCTTAGCAGTAGAAGACGACACTGGGGTTTGTTTTTCTCATTATGTTGCCTTGTGTATGCTAAGCACAACTCCCCTCTCTTAAAAGAAAAAGGTCCTTGGAGAAATGCAGTCATTGCAAATCATTTCAGGAGTTCCCCACAACACGATGCACCTCCTTCAAAGGTACAGGAAAGTTTTGCCCCAGCATTGAAGAGAGGAGAAAGCAGGCAGCTGGCAAAACGGGGAGGGAAAAGCATCTGTCATAAGTGAAGAAACGACACAACCAGCCTCCACAGCTCTTTGCATTTAGTGGACTTTTTTGCTTGACACACGCTTAAGTTCAGAATAACAGTGAACTTTCAGAATGTTTTACTTCACTGTTGGGTGTCAAGTTCAGGAGTTCGGGAAAGACTCTTGTGAGTGAATGGAACAAGAGTACATACAAGTGAACAACAGCACTGAGGCAGCTGTAGCCAGCAGAGATCTGATCATCTTTGATCTGATACCAGGTTTGGGAACATGAAGAAATGAAGATTTACCCACCTTGGAGGAGATGTGTTTAAACAACTGGGCATGAACAAATCTTTGGGTCCAATGGGATTGTATTCTTGAGGGTTGAGAGAGCTGCCTGATGTCATTGCAAGGCCACTTCCAATAATCTTTGTATAGTTGCGGCACTGAGGATCCTGAAGACTGTAAGAAAGCAAATATCATTGGCATCTTCAAGGAGGGCAAGAAAGAGGGCTGCAGGGAACTACAGGCTGGTCAGTCTCACCTTGATTCCTGGAAGGAGGATGCAACAAGCTATGCTGGAAACTGTTTCTGAACACATTGAAGAGAAGAAAGTGATTGAGAGTAAACAGCATGGATTTATCTAGGGGAAACCACGTGTGACCAACCTGACAGACTTCTACAACAAAATTATTTGCTCAGTGGAGAAGGGAAGAGCAATGGATGACAATACCTTGAATTTAGCAAGGCTTTCAGCACTGTCTCCTGTAACATCCTCATGGACAAACTAAAGCCTATTGCAACTGTCAGTTAATTTACCTGTAAGTCTGCAACACTGCAGTTATTTTCGTAATTAGAAAAGAGACTGTATTTCTTCCCTGAACTAGATGTCCTTATTTTACATGATCAAGGTATTTGACTTACTCTTTTGCTTTGAAAGGTCACTACTTGCAACGTACGTTACAAACAATCTGATTTTGTTTATGCAGGCTGGAATCGATGATGAGCCTTGAGATGGTCAAGACAAAGTTTAACCAATGACTTAGGGTTATTTTTTTTTTAAATGATCAATTTTATATTTATTCTTACATTCTCAATGTGTTTTGGTGCTAGACAGCAAATACTTAAGTTTTAAGCTACCTAGTATCACCCTGATGTTAACTGGTCTCTAAGCCATTTAGAGGTCATTTTGTGCTGACCTTCATAGCCACTGCAGCAGAACTTTGGGGAAGATCTGGGACTTTTAATTTAAAAATGCCAGCACTTTGAGATAAAAATTTCCTTTTTAAATTGGTGAAAATCTAGGTGTTTGCAGTTCTATCACCTCTGAAAAACAAATGGATACCAGACCAAATGATCTGAGATAGCAGGGTCTGAGCAGAACATCACTATAGGAAGGTTGGCAAACTGCTCTGACTGACCAGCTTTGCCTGTGCATGCGATTCAGGCTGGCTCAGTGCATGTAGCCACCTGAGTAGTGGCAAACTCAGCCTCTGACCATAAGCAGGATATACTCGCTCACTGGCTCTCCATCATGATAATTAATTTTTACAAATGAGGGTTAGGGAAAGGATGTTAGAAACGGATTGATCATAATAGGCTTTTAATTAAAATGTTCCAAATCACAACTTAAACTAAAAATATCCTATTACTTATCTTCACAGGCACTAAGGCAGCGGGTGATAATGTTAACTAATGATCTGATTGTCACCAGCTTGCATAATGAAGTGTGTCTTGGGGCTGAAGGGATTATGCCATCAATCAAATCCCTTTCAGTGTTCCCTCCTTCACCAGAGCTCCCAGCACAGCCATATATGCCTTCACCAGCTCCTTCCCAGCTGTAACCTTTATTATCTCTCTCCAAAGCAATGAACTCCCATAAGGGAGGCAAAAGTTGGGCTCCAAACAGCTGAATTTTGATGATTTCTGTACATGTTTATAATACCTCAGGGCTGATTTTGCTGGGAGGAGACCATTTTGTGGCTTTAACCTGCCAGTAAATTTTATCAAAACAGTTACTGACCAAAGAAGGGTCCAGAAACTGGTTTTGCCATCTGAGCTCTACATAAGGAGAACAACACGTTGTCCAGATTAACAGCAGAGTGAGGGCCATCAACATGGCGTGGCACATCTGAGCTTCCAAAGAAGAAAGCCCAGTTTGAAAATCCCACGGGAGCCTTCAAGTGGCTCAACTGAACGCAGACTTGGGTGGCTGTGCTCAAGGCATGACAGACAACACAGTGCCTGAATGGGGCTTTCAAGGACCAGAATGAAGAGTGTCAGACTCGAGAGCCTGTCTCACAGCTAGGATTTGGTTGCAGCAGGACAGAGGGTCTTCACCAGTCCATCCCATCCTGCTGCATGACTGCCCCACAACTCTGAACTTGCCCCAGGGACCAGCAAAACTTTCAGGCCACCTTAAAACACCCGAATCAAAGACACCAACACAAGATCAGTTTCTTGAACAGCAAAAATGTCTGCGCACTGGGGGAAGACAGATCATCCCAAAGTTTGTGTCATCAATCACTCTGATCAAAAGCTCCCTCCCTCCCTGTTGCTGGATTGCCCCCAATTAACTGACAATAAATTAGGCATCTTCTTATTTAACTACTATGAAAAAAAACCCAGCATAAAGTTAGAAAATGTATTGGTCCATTAAGTCCTGTCGTGCAAATTGCCTGTAGAAAGGCATGCTGGCTGGCTCCTGTTAATAGCCACATCTAAGCAGACAGCTGGATGTTTCCTCCCTGCCCCCTGCCTTAGCCCATGTATGCATGGTTAGAAATACAAAAATAAATTTTAAAAAGAGTCAGGGTCCTGCAGAATAATTTGATAAATTAATAACAGTGGCTACAATTACAGAGAGCATAATGAGTTCTTGCCCCTATTACTGTATTAGCTTCAAGATCTCAGCCAAACTGGCTTCTCTAACAGGCCTGATCCACAACACAGGAATCATCAATACCAGCCATCAAAAAAATAGCAATTAACATGTCATCAAAGAATTAATAGGAAAAAAAAAAGTTTTAACCCAAATGTAGCAATTAAAGAGTCTTTTTTTCCGCCTAAAAATCAATCATTGCAATTGATAAGGACCTGTTGTCTGACCGCAGAAAGCAGTTGGATACAGATGCAGACATTCTGAACTACTTTTCTCTGCTGGCTCAAAATGATGGTCCTGGGAATAAGGTAAGAGGCTAATTTGGCTTCACTCTGACTCTTCCTCTGTGTGCTAACTTAGGAAGGTTTACATTTCCTGTCATCAAAGTACCAGACTGCAGTACCTGTGCCACAGTTACATGAAATCCATAACGAGCTGCATCTTGCTGGCGCTGAAAGGGCTGAAAGCTACTTGAGAAACCAGTTTTGGGACCAGGAGCTGGATCCTGATACTCCCCTGAAGTAGAGCTCAGTTCTGGGAACCAGGGTGGTAGGGAACTGACCCAGCACTGGGCCAGGATATGGATGGGCCGTTGCCCCAACACAGGCTGACACAGCGGGGTTCTGAAATACCTTCATCTGGCACCTGGGGCCACCTCAAAGCTCAATACAACCCATTTGATCCGAGAGGTGTTTTTGGCATCTCCCTGGCAACAGTCAGAGACTACCTGTATTCTCACATTTTAATATAGGGGAGACAAGTGTTTTGATAATAAATTCTATTCAGTTCCCACTCAAGGAGGAGTTTTCAGTCAGAAAACTCTCTTACAACAACCATTAGTGTTACAATTCACTCTCTCAGCATCAGATACCATTTTTCTCAACCAGAACTTAAAAAGGTTCGCTTTTGCCTTCCTCCAAGCAAACACCTTCATAGGCACACAGACCAGTAAATCAGCTTTCTGGTCTATTAATACCTACAGGTTGCATTCTTCAGGGGAACTGCCAAGCCACTCACGAGAGCGCCTCGAAGCATTACCTGAACCCATCAGGTTCCCCACAAACCAAGCAGCCTTCAACTCCATGACATGAAGTGTGCCTTCATTTCCCTGAAATTCAGACCTGCAACATTGAGAAAAGGAGGAGGAAAGCAGCAGTTGCCCCCAAAGGCAGAGTAACTCACACAAAGTAGGAAAAGAATTACATTTTTGTGTGTGCATATATAAGTATCATCATTCATAGTATATGCTTTCCCTCGCCACTTGGAAATTTTCCAAGTATACTGAACCCATTGATTTACAAAACAAGAGACCCAGCTTTGTTAGCACATCTTGCAGACTTGCTTAATTTATGTAATGTAAGGGATCTACTGAAGATTTAGCCGTTGTAAGCTGTACTCATTCTAGATGCTTTGGCGTTATTTGGAGCATTATTGTTTAAGGCTTCATTTTTGTCCACACGTAAGAAATGGAAAACAGGAAGAGAACTAGGTCAGCTGGTATTCCAGCAGAACTACAGATCACTAAAGGAAAGCTGGGGTGAGCGTTGGGAAGATGTTTCATGATTCCTGTTTTACCTCCAGCTTTGGTCACTTCTATCACATGCCAGATACTGGAGAAATGAGAACCATGAAAAATTCACTTTTGTAACAAAATTTATTTCTGCTCTGTGGATACAAATTCCAAACATCAACAAACAAATTCCAGTGGAAAAATACCAGTCATTAACAATGAAAACTTTTATTATTATTCAATAAATAGAACTTTGGCATTCAAAATTCTAGCTGTAAACCCTACTTTAAAAAAATTACAAAAAGAGGCAAGAACAACAAGCCTAAAGCTGAGCCAGCCAGTGGCTCCTTTACTTTTTACAATGAACACATTGTGATTAAGTCATGACAACTCTATTTACATATGAGGTATTCTGAGCGGTTCAAAAATTGAACCCAATTTACAAAACTACCAGTCTTCAGGGACTGATCCAGTACATATGTCAGCTGTGCTTTTAAAAGAGAGCTCCGGACACTCCTCCCCACGGAACTAATGATATTCTGTAATAATATACACAAACACATTGTGATTTGTGTTTACTGCTCACGCATCATATCCAAAAAAGCTGCATATTACAACCAGCCTAACATTCAAAGTGTACACCTAGTACCTAGTTTAAGTACTTCTGTTTCTAGACATTATGCAAGAGTTCTTACTACAAAAACTTATTAACAAAGTAATGGCAGGTGAGAAGAAAACAAGGTGCAGTCATCAGCATTCTAACAACTTATTTGAAGTTCAAGGGGAATATACACTTATTTCAGGCAAAAAAGGCACAAAGGTATGCAGCTGTGGAATTAATATTGCTAATTAGCTACTGGAAAAAATCATCCCTTTAGATAAAAACCATTGATCTGTTTGCAGTCTAAGAATGCAGAATAGTTCAGAAGATCTTTTTCTCACTCCTGACAGAACTCGTCACATCAATCAGAAGAGCACACTTATACTTCCAACTCCATCTGCATCACAGCACTGAGAAGGACAAGGAAAACTGGAGCAAATCGTGCCCTTCTGGAGTGACTGCAGGATGCCATCATTGCTGTGCTACAGCAGCAGGCTGTGGAGGAAAGGTTTTGCTTTTTTCCTTTCCTCGTGCTCTTACCCTGCAAGAAAAACGTCCAAAATAACATTTGAAACACAAGGTGGGCAGCAAGGGCAAAGGAGGAAAGAAACCTTTTGAAATGAAAAGGACGGAATTTCAGCTCTTGTAATGACTTCATGACCACCAGCAGTTTCAAATGCTGGAGCCTGAGTGGGAGGTTACAGCAATTTCCACAATTTCACACAACTATCACACCACAAAGCTGCACAGCAGAGGCCAGCAACCTATAAATCACGTTTACACAACCGAGCTGCATTACTTCTATATAGTAAATACATAGCATCATCTATAGCTTGTCTGAAGACAGTTACTTTCCATGTCTTTTTCAAAATACATTCTTAAATACAGTAGTTACTGTAAATATCTTCTAGAGGATCATATAAACAATCTGAAACTATACAAAATGCTACTGTACAAATTTGCTGACACCCAGAATGGTACAGTATCCATTCCCTCGTGGTTGTTTTTCAGCCCTTGGGATTGTCTATTAGCTACAGCAAGAAGTTGTCATGACTAAATCTAAGCAATTCCAATGTTAACATTCGTTAATCAACTCTGCATTAAATATGCTGAATGAGACCACACACACTACATTTTAACCAATTAAACAGTCATGCATATCTTAGACAAAGCTTATTCCATTTAGAGACATCTGTAAACTGATGCATATATAGTAATTGCTACCACTACAACAGGCCAAATTTTAAGAAAACAAAGCAAAATACTGTATCATTGTTGATAGTCACTTGGTAGTCTGCATCTTTGGCTCATACATCCATCATTTACCTCCCTACTGTAATTTGACTGAGGCAGATAAAGTCGGGGGTTTTTAAAATCAAGTGCTTTAAAGTCAACATAAATACTAGTTTCTGTAATGAAAACATTACAATGCAAGATTACAGCACTGCATTCAAAGTATTATGAATAAAATGGGATCGCCTTCCAGAGAAACTAACACTCGAAGAGCATAAAAACTCCTGAAGTGCTCTGCATACTTCAATTATTGATCTCAACTTAGCAGCAGAGTATGAGCCTTTAACAGGAGGGATAGTGGAGACACACCAGCCAGGTGACAAGCTTAATAGTTCAAAGAGACTTAAAACATCTTCTGCTCCTCTACAATTCTTCTATTAAACTCCTTGTTATTACCATCAGATTTAGAAAAACGTGTTGCTTGGTAATTTTTCATAAGTACAACATTGCCATCTAAGGAAACAATAATGTGTAACTTAGGTTTTTCCTCTCTCCCTAATACTTCTAAGTTGTTACCAGAATGCTATTGTTGAATTCTGACTGGAGACAGATGCCATAAACTGAAGACTACTACTATACTGCAGAGCCAACATCAACAAACCACAAAAGAACAAGCTGAGGCTTTAGTCACAAAAGCCAATACTGTCACTGCCACAGGAAACCATGCAGCTCCTTTGTAAAAGGATCCTTGTATTCAGTTTTGCACTAGTAAAAAAGTATACCTTCAATATGGAAGGTGTGTATTAATGTGGTATTAACAGTGCTAATGAGCTACCAGAATAAATAATCCCTTTAGATAATAACCATTGATCTGTTTGCAGTCTAAGAATGCAGAATAGTTAGAAGATCCTTTCCCCACTCCTGACAGAACTTGTCCCATCAATGAGAAGAGCACACTTCCAACTCCATCTGCATCACAGCACTGAGAAGGACAAGGAAAACTCAACCAAATTACACCCTGGTGGAGAGACTGCAGCGTGTCTACAGGAAGAACATAGAAATTCACAGAAATTTAAAATAAAATGGCTTCATTTTTTTCCTTTAAGAAATCTCAAGTGAAATTGTCTACATCTTGACAGTGTCCTAGTGCTCACAGGAGTTGAACCACTCAGATCAATCTATCTGAAGATACCGTGTAGCGGTAATATAAATAGCAATACTAATTTTCACAAATTAGTCCAAGTGTAGTTTCAGGATAGAGAAAACTGTCAAATAAATAAATGGATATAGTTTAAAAAAATTAAGCCACTAAATTATAAAAACAACATTAATGGTAACTGTTTAACAATCAACAGAAAGAAAAATATCACCAAGTTAAAACTGGTAACCAGTATACATTGCTCTACCACTTTTTTCTATTAACGCAATCAGAAAACTGAAGATACTAACACTTTTGCCATAGAAGTGTTACCCTAGAATTTTCTTGGTTCTAGCTGCTAACCTTTCTAAGAGATTTCTGCTGGTATCCCCATCTGAAGCCTTCTTGTAATACCACACATGTCAGTGATGCATGTATTCTTCTTAACGGCATTTGTTTTCTTCAATTAAATACTCTTTTCCACCATGGATAACTGTGCAGCTAACTTGCAGTAATGTTCCAGGAAATGTCATCTCTCCTATGGAAGTTAAACAGCACTGCCAAGTGACACTCACTGAATAAGCTATGGAACATGATCTTATTTTTTTTTTACATAATTGCTTCCTACAAAAACAGAGAAATTAAGAATTCCCAAACAATGGGGAAAATTTTGCAGTCCTCATAAAGCCAAGTACTTAATACTGCTAACTAGAAACATTCTGGTTTAAGCCCTAACTTTGCCAAGAGTAAAACACCCTTTTTATAGCTGTGGTAAAAAAATTATAGAAGTGGTGCACAACCTCATCAGAGGCTTTCAGAAACAGAACAGTCACATTTTAAAATGGAGAGAACTTAAGGGAAAAATAAGTATACCAAAGTACAGTTGTTGGTTGTTCTGGTTTGGGGTTTGTTTTTTGTTTTTTTCTTTTACAGTCATGTACTGTGCTGCAGTTTCATGCCTTACAGCTTTTCTGTGTTTGTCACAGACTTTATATTACTGAAACTTTTTACAGCAATGTGAGAGCACTTCAAACAACCTGATACAGTTATATTTTATGGACTTGTTTGCATAAGTGAGTTAAACTTTGGGGTTGTTTTTCCTATTGGACAAACAATCCATTACTAAAAATATCTTTCTTACATCTTATTTTTAGACAACTTGGATAGCAACTGATTTTTTTAGTGCTCCAAGATTGTTCCAATTGCAATTCTGAGAGTCAAGTGCAGTGGCAGAAGCCTCTGGCTTCACCACGTACAGCTACAGATCTTTTGACCCTCTCCTCTAATACCAGAACACAGATAATGCCACACAAAGGAAAGGACAGAGTAGTAGCAGCATGGCTGTTTTGAAGCTCTGATTCCAAAAACTAGGTGAAGTATTAAAACGAGCCCTAACGAAACACCGTCCAACTGAATCATTCTTCACAGCTTGTTCCTACATTCAGTAGTTTGGAAAAAGATTTCTTGTAGTTTGTACCACTCTGTTCAAATGATGGTTCTCTTCTCCACATCAGACTCCCGAGATTAATTACAGCCCACACAGATGCATGTCCGGTGCTATTCGCAGCCTTACAATATGGCTCCTCAATAGAAATGAAAAGACCTGTGACACAGCAGGATTTACTAAGTCCTTTGCTACTAGATGAAGTGCTGTCATTGAGTAATGCAATTGTCCCCCATGTCCTGAGCATAACGGTCCGACATTATAGTCCTTAATTCATCGATATCCTTCCGTAACTGACAAACGTCCGAGAGCTTCTTCGAAAGAGTTTCTGTGCTGTGGTAATTTTCACTCTCTTCAGCTGAACAGCTCAGTGCTACGGAAAATAACATCCAAGGTTAAAGCTCTAGCAACTCTGTACTGTGAATACTTCAACTACTCATCCCCTTTGAAACAAGGGGCAGGTCACTTTAGTTATATCAAGACAAATCACGCTTCAGTGTGATGAAAGGCCAACCAAATGTGGCACCATGTGAAGTTAATGTCAATTCAGAGCCCATCAGTGCTTCTCTCAAAGACATGCTTTTCTGTTTGCACCAAGAACAGAACAGCAGTGGAAAAAAAATGGATAGAATAGCCATTTCTTGGAGACTTTGGAGTTTTCTACAGACACTCAGAAAAGAGGGCCAGGAGGCATATAGTAGCTCTTGCCATACTTTACCTTTTTTACCTTGCTGATGGTTCAGTTCAGCAACTTGTCTACCTGATTAATTCCAATCAACATTCAGAAAGCTTTAGAATATGATACACGCATTTAAAAAAAAAAGTAATTGTTTGTTAAGCTTGTTAAAAGAAAAGGCCTATCACAAACTTTGTGTGACTGGTTTTAGGGCATGAATCTCATTCCTGGTGAAATTTAACAGCTTAGTAAGTGCTCAAGATGTAACATGAATACTACTGGAGATGAAGCTACCAGGCATGAGGCTTATTTAATACACCTGAATCCCCCACTCCCAATCCAGAGATATACATGTTCAAACAGTAGATGCCTATTTCTACCACTCGATACCAACAGATTTAAAGCAAAAACACATGATGTGTGATTTTAAAGTCCCATTAGCATCCCTCAAACCTCATGGTGACTGCAGTATGTCTGAGAAGGGACAGACACCTGGCTACACACCTTTCTTTACTAGAGCACTGAACATATCCACAATTGGGTCCACATGAAAAGCCAGCTACCTGCTTTCCTGACTTGACAAAGACCTGTACAGTCATATGCATTTAGTGGCCCAGGAGCATTAAGAGCTCAACTTTTCGAGAAAGCTCCATGAGTCCTTGCACCAGTGCTCCAGTTGCATAGCAAGGATATGTGTACATGTCCAGCTGGAAAGTTTGGGCACCACCTAGCTAAACTGTTAGTCCTTTGTGTCAAAACATGATTAAGCATTGGCACGACAATATCACTTACATCTGATTCCCAGCAGTAAGGAAAGGTTAGGCTCCTTGCCCTGAGCTCTCTGAGTAAGAATACTGCACAGTGCTTTTAAATCAAATAAGCAATGGGACATTTCCTTGAACAACTGGTCTGCTATAGGCATCTTCTCAGATACTGGCTGCCTGGACTGCTCCACCAGCCGCATCTGTTCCTTCAGGCAGGCATTCTCTTCCATCAGTCTTTGGTTCTTTGTGAAAAGAAAATGGAAAAAAGGGTGAAAGTTAAGTCTGCAGCATGCACTGTCACAGAAAGTTTCCTGTTTCAAACAAACAATATAATTAAAATTAATTAACTTCCAAACATATAATCAATATTTCTGTACTTCTCTGAAGAACAGCAGATAGACAGCATTTATGTGGCTATTTCATGTTACCACTGCTTATTTGTCTTCACCCTTTAAGTTCTCACTTCCTGAGGTAGGGATGGAATCCATTATATACATGCACAGTAGCTAGGATAGTCAAGCACATAATTAAGCCCATAAAGCCCTACCAAAGGATCTTACAATCATTCTATAAAGTTCTTCCCCGGTGGTATGCAGTTGGGTTACTGGAGTTTTTACTTACTTCAGAGAGAGTTTTATTCAGCTGCTCAATATTCCTTTCTTTTTCCTCGAGCTCTTTTGTCATCTTCTGAATTACCAGCTTTTCTTGCAAAAGCTTCTCTTGCATAGACTGAAGTGAACGAAAACACAGGTAATGATTTTAAATTTTCATGCTTTATACTAGCATTGACAAAAAATGCATCCTCAGTCCATTTCAAAGTTTCAGTTACTTAGTGCTTTTTTATTAATTCTTCTGTTATTTTCTACCATGTTTCACCTGATAATATTCAGCTGTACCCCAACAGCTCTTTGTACACTAACACAGCTATTCCGAGTATCAGTTAAACCTTTCAAATAAGCAGAATCTCTTTAGTAACGAAAAGGCTGTATGTACACAAAACCTTACTCCAATATGGAATGCATGAAATCTAAAATAACTATGTAATACTGTTTATTCAAACAATTTCACTTTAACTTAGGAGCAGAAACATCACAAAAAAGCTTCATGTGCGTCATTCCAAATTATAACAGAAGATATTTTTCAGTCTCCAGACAAAGACTGAGGCAGGACTTCCCACAACCTTTTACAACAGAATTCACCTCACCTTCTATACAGTTGAGAAGAAAGCCTTTGACAGCTGATACAGAGCAGCAACCTCTGTAAAACCATTCAGACACATGACAGGACAGTCTGTACAATTCTACTGTACCAAAAAACACTGCAGGCAAAAAACTTACAGTGTAATCTTTCTTTAATAGATACAATAATTACCATTTTCAGTATTGCAGTTTATTATGACTGACTTCTAGATAGTCACAAGCGGCAACAAATAAAAAAATTGCTGCAACATGGAATCGGCTGCTGTAAATTCCCCAGTTTTCAACTACAGAATTGAAACTGAGAAATCCTGAGATTTTTCCAAAATGGAAAAAGTCAGCATGGGGTGAAGTCAGCATGATTACAGGTGCCTTTGTCCTTAAACGTACTCATATTTAGTCCATCACTTGGCTTTTAAATCTGTAGATATGTCTTTCAAGGTCATCTGGCAAAATTCAGAAAGAGGAATATTCAAACCATCTTATCTGAATACTAACAATGAATAGCAACTATATAAACTGATGTCTTCAAACAGAGAGATCTTTTCAGCTGTGAGTTGCCAGCTATAAGAATTATTAGTGCTGACAGAAGGCAGGGCTAGTACTGACTGAAGTTTTTAATGGCCTGGCCACTCACGGGAGGTGTCGCAGCATTTATAAGATCTCCAATGCATTCAGCAAAACCTCACACAAGCAGTGGGGAGTCAGTACTCTGTCATACTCTGCAAAACTGGAAAACAATGGTGCTGACATTTAAAGGATTAATATGAACTAAAAAACTCCATACTATTTTCATGCAAGTAGTAAGAATCAGCAGGCAGAACCCAGAAATATCTACTTGTTTTAAATACCATTTTCATACACTTGACGTGCTGCTTTTTTCACCTGCACCATGCCCCTCAAAAGGAAGTGCTGAAGTAATGTGCATCCTAAAGATAAGCTCTTTCGAGAAAGCACACTAATGGGAGGAAGGGCAAGAGGAAGGAGGGTCCTGCCCCCCGGCAAAGGAACAGGGCCAGGACAGGGAAGGAAATAACTGCTTCACGCATTTCCTTTGTGTGCTTTGAGGGCAGATGAACAGAGCCATCGGTGATGTTGAATCGTCGTCTTTAGATTTTTCAAAATGTTATCTACTGAGAAAGATAACCCATTACTGAGTTAGATTGAAGGTCCCTCTAGCTCTGTCTGTGGTAACAGTCAAACAAGATACTTAAGAAGCAGGTCGTGAACAGGGCAATGCAAGTGCCCAAAACACGCTCCCAGCTCCCAAGTATCTCCCAATTTTAACAGTTTTTGATGATGAGCATGTTCAGGGACACCCAGAGCCCCAACTATGACACATTCATTTGTACTACCACTTACATGTTTCATGTTCATGTCAAAAACGGGCACAAGATTTGACTCTGCAGTCTTCCTGAGGTAGGGAGGTGGTAGGGAAGACAGAGTGAGAAATACTACTTTCTCCAGTGTATTTTCAGAACGACATCTGCCATTAAATTTACACGACTGCAAACTAATCAAAAAAACTTCTAAAATATTCCCAACAATGTTCAGCTCAAGAGTTGCACCATGTAACAGGAACTACCAGAAGTGGAAATCAGTGTTTATTTTTAAAAGATACACCTAACATCTATCATTCTCTGCTACTCTAATCTTAAAGCTCAAGAAAAAGCACATGTGTTTAACAGCTTGGCTGAGCCTACAGTGCTGGAGTTTCCAAGTTCCTCACAGTGCTATGAATCCTCTGTACTTCACCATTAATTTTTCCATACGCTTTCCAAAGTTAAAACTTGGTGGCAATACTCCCAGTATGGCAGTTTGGATTTATTGACTGACAGGATTGAGAGGTGTACTTTGGGTAACACAGGCAGTGTGTGTAATCTGATCTACTTCTAATCTCTTTTTTTGTACCAAAAATGTTAATTTTGTGATATCTAAATTAATCACGTAAATATGTATGTGTGTGTGTGTGTGTTTTAACATCACTGTAATCCATAATTTTTCTTTCTCTGAAGAGGTATTTATATATGCAGCATGGCATCTCATCAAGACCAACCAGAATTTTAATCCTTCTTACTCAGAATAACAAATCAGTGGAGCAAAACCATACAAGGAAGATCAAAATCATTTCACCATGAATATGAGCAAACAGAAACTAGGACTGCTTCATACACTGCTGTCTGAAACATAAGTTGCTTTCAGCTTGCAAGTTAAAAACAATGAACTGAAATATATTCTTCAAGTTTACAATGTGGCAGAAGACATGGATTAAAATGAGATTATCTGAGCTGAAGACAAATTGCATTTCTGTGCTGATAAGGGATTTCAATTTCTAACAAACTAATTTTTAATGCTTCCCAGGTAATGAATATGGAAGGTCAGGGAGATCAAGGATAAAAAGAAGCTGCTGTAGTCTACAAGTAATTTGAGGGTTGACACCATTTCTAAAGCTTATTTTCTGTCCTTATATAAAAGATGCCATGAGGAAAAGTAAGAGAAAGTCCTGAAGAACAGAACACTACTCTGTTCAGAGTCAGTCACAACTACTCATTATTTCCCAGTCCCAGCTCCTTAAAGTCATTTCAGGCTAAGCACACAGAACACCAAAGATAGTTAGTTTCAAGATAGAGGAGATGGTGAGAAAAAGATTAGAAAGTTTAGGAAACATGAAAAGATTTAGGTTGGTGATAATACATTTAGCAAGTTGCATGTACCTCTAATAAGCACAACTTATACACAGAGTATATATTTAAATAATCTTAACTAGAAAGAGGGACAGAAAACCTCAGAAAGGTTATGGAGTCCAACTCGAACTTCTTTTTAATTATGTAACACCCAAAATAACATCTGCCAGTGTCACAATTTTTGCATATATCACTATACCAGCAGAATCAGGAACCTAGACAGCATCAGTTTCTCACTTGTTAATTACTACCAGCCAAGGGCTGAACCACACAAATGTAATGACTACATTATAAACCTGCAAAAGAATACAGGCCAACTAAAGGCCATAAGATTAATTTCTTGGCAGTTCTACCTTTGACTCCTATTCAGAAAGATAAAAGAATAAGATTCAACTTCAGCAACGTTATTTTTATAAACTAAGAATGAACACAGTAACCAAGAGAACATACACTCTCTTCTTACCTGCATGTCTAAAATCAGTCCAGTTATCTGATTTTGTTGATTGTCTATGACCTAGAATATAAAATTGAGTAATTTAGAAGGTCTGAATCTCTTCGGATCCTTGTCTAAAAACCAGTTTACAGGTGTGAAGCCAGAGATTTTAAATATAAGTTTTGAAAATGTCAATGTCGAGACAGAATTCAACCCTGACAGAACACGAAATTCATGCAAAATAAACATAGTGAACAGATGCAGACAGGTATTGAAAAGCAATCTAAACTTGCAACAAATGCGTAATTCTTTTGTGAGGCATTTATTTATAAAGTAGAAGGAAAAAAAAAAAGAAAAGCAGCACTTAAGGTTAAAAATGCCACCAGCAGATCATTTTCAGACTAACCTTACTGGCTTTCTCATTCTTCTCCTTGAGACATTCATTCTCACTCTGAAGCTGTTTTGTGTCCAACATAGGAAGTCGAATACCATCTTCCAGGCATTTTTCTACTTTCTGTTGTAAACTGCCATTCAACATGAAAGAAAGATTAAGTGGGCTGAGAGAAAAAAAAATCAGAAATTTGCACCATCTTCCAACTAGAACTGTAAAACTGTTGCACTGTTCCTAGCAGAATGAATGCGCAAAAGGGGATGAATGATACAAAAATCCTAAACTACTGAAGTTGCCATGGCAGTGGCAAGGACAGACTAATGCGGATGAATGCAAGTTCTACAGGCCAGATTGTGTGCTGCATCTCCCAAAAGGCACAGCTCTGGCAGCACTGTGCAAGGAGAGAGGGCAGAGAGGAGGAAAGAAAAGCTCTGTGGCGCTCACAGTTGCTCTGTGGTATTGTGGGAGGTAAAGCCAGCGTCAGCATAAATCAGAGGAATTTTCAGACATTGCAAAAGCTTCAGAAACTTTAAAATCAGATTCTCTCACTGGGGTACATACAATGCAAAGTGGAGTCCAGAGTCACAGGACTGGCGGTCTGTCCTGCACGCCCTCTGTGATTCTTAACAGTGAGCACAAAGCTACTCCTGCCAGCTGCTCTCACGAGTCCCTCTGTAGCTCAACTCAAGTCCCTAGGCACAGCTAGAACCTTTGTCTGCTCACCTTCTCTCAGAAAGGAAATGCATTTTATTAGTGCTAATCTTGCTGTCTAATTTAGAAACCAGAGATCACCCTAAATATTCGTAGGCCTTCAGAAAAAGCAGAACAATCCTACTGCATGAAAGCACTAAGAAAAAAGGTCTTTCGCTGGAAAGATGGAAACAATGTGTCAACAATTTGGCTGGCAGGGCATCCCAGCGCTGGCAGGGCATCCCAGCAGGTTGCCTTTCATCATGGAACCCTTTCAGATTCCTATAGCATACACTGTTATCCAATGGTGGGACAACTTCAGGAACATCCACATGAAGTGTTAAAAGGGATACTTAATTCCCTGCCTCACTCTTCCTAAATTCAGTGTTTAAGTAGCTCACTTATCTAAAATGTAACACAGTATCAACCTGGAATATTCTTGGATACCTGGTCCATTTAGTCTTTCCTATTTATGCAAGTTGAATGACAACATAATATGTTCAACTAAATCCCCCTGTAAAAACCTGCACCCTCAGGGAAAAGATAAGAAATAGCTACAATTTCTTGAAACCTTTGACCTTTCCCGGACATACATATCAGCCAATAGACAGGGAGTTTTTCCACAGCTCGTAGCAGGATCAGTTATCAAACAGCCACGCTGACAGCTTCCATACAATGCCCCTTTGCTATACAAGTTGATTCCAACCTCTACCTACCAGCAGACTATGATGCCATTGCAGCAATGTCCCATATCCTTAAAGAAAGATAGTAAAGAGTGTCCTAGGCAGAGTCTCCTCTGTGATATTAAATGCAACTCGCCACAAATAAAACCCTTGCCAAGAAAAATCATTAGCATTGTAACACTGGGTGGGGAAAGTACACTCATTTCAGGACACAGGCTGAGCAGTTATTCATACCTCTGCACTGTTGTGACCAGCTCTTTTTCTTTTTTCTTCTGAGATGCCAGCTGTAATTCTCTCTCTCTGCACTGTGACCGGGCCTCTCCGAGCTTTTTTTCTAGCTCAGTCATAGTTTCTTGAAGTTGTTTGTTCTTCTCTTCTAGAATTTGGAGCTAACACAGGTTACGTTAGTTAGACACATGACCACATCACCACAAGGCCTTGCAGCAGGCCACAGCCTTGCAGGTACTTGCTGCAGAACTTCAGGCCCATTTTGCTTATCTGTGAGAAATTCTAATACCACCAGTGATTTCTAAAACATTGAAATAGATAGAAAAAATATATGTTGAAACAGTAAAAGTCTTGGTAACGGGTATTAGGGAGCTTACTTACATTTTTAAAATGTAAATCAAACACCCTTTACCTTACCTGTTTAGTCTGCCCTTCTATATCATCCAGCGTTGGTAGGTCAGCCAGGTATTTTTCTAACGTTTCAATTCGTCTTTGTTTTTCTTTGTTTTGCTCAGACTCTTTCTGGCATTTCTTTTTCAGGCTATTGATATATCGGTCTCTAGTTTTAAGCTAGAAGAAAAAAAGAAAGAGCACATGTTCTGTGACTACAGTAATAAAACAGCCTGCTTGGGAAGCAAAGGCTGGTCACTCTCCAAGAACCGTACTTGCATCTGCATGAAAGGGTTGGCTACTGCAGAAAACAAAGCCAAAATTGATTCATCCCAGCAGCTCCCAGTCATAGACTCATGTGACCCCAAACCACAGTTACTTCACTTCAGATGAGGTGGGTGCCCACCATCCATGTGCCTTATGAACTGAAAACGCAAACTGTTCAACAGTTAAATACTGTTACTTGATTCCAACAATGGAGATGTTTATATTCAACAAGTGATCAAGATGTATTTTAGCCCATCCTCTTTCTCTGGATTAGGAAAACAAATTCAAACACAAGGAACAATAACTTAACTTACTAAGAATTGAAGCCAAAGCCCTGACTTTAATGCAGTTTGACAATCACATCAGAGGACATGAGAACAGAATAGTTCCTTTCTTAAACAAGTTTTTTACAGGCATCTTAATTGTCCATCAGCCTGGAAAAGATTTTTTTTTATATTGTGTTACCTTTGTTTGCATTCCTGGTTCTTACTTTGCTTTATTACCTAGGTCAAAAAAGTGAAAAAAAGGGCTGAAACGAAGAGTATTTTCCACTGTCCCTCCCTGCCCTCTCTCTGAGAGGTGTTTTTTTCAGTGCACAGAATGGACAGGTATTAAGGGGTGAAACAGGACTGTGCAGTGAATCAAGAGTCCAACCTACAGACCATTCTGCTAACAAAAACACTGCTGAACAGGTTCTCACCACTGCCAACACCCACCAGTTCCTACACAGTGCAGTAAAGTTCCTACCCAAGCAGTAAAAACTTATAAAGGAAGACGCAGCAGTATCCAATTTCTGCCCTTCCTGAATGTTACTCTCAGTAAAAAGCATACTGCAGGGCTCACAGGAAATGGTAAGGCTGAATTTGAAATGAATTATGCATTCTTCTTTGTCTTCCCACCTGATACTTCATCGTACATATTGCTCCTATCACTTGAACCTGCATTAATATAAATCTAAGTCCAGTAATTAAAGAAGTTAATAATGACAAAGTATCCCTAAAACATTAATTAGGAACCCCTTGGTCAATGGTACATTCCTGCTTGCAATAAAGAAAGGCTGTCAGTACATTCAAAATTACACCTGGGAATTGCTTCAGCCTGCAAAGAAATCCCTCATCAAAACAGTTCCAAGAGTGCAGTCATCTTTGTCTCAGACTAAAATCTGCTCTGGACTTCCTAGGAAAGTGACAAGAGAATCACTCCTGCTGAGTAGGCTGGTAAGTGCGATCAAAGCGTAAGGGAAACATTTACAAAACCATGCCAAAAATAAGGGCTTCATTTTCACACTCTACGTTTTTAAATGATACTTTCTTTACCATAATAAACACTTCAGGCTACAAGAATTCTTACAGCTGAGCAGTGATTTTTTTCGAAGTTTAATCATGATGACAGTTTTAACCAGATATCAGTTACTGTTTTATCTAGTATCACTTTTTAGAATGCATTCTCTACAAGTTCAGATTTATCCATTAGCAACACCTAAAAGCATTAACTTTCAGTTTTTCTACCATAGATAACAGCTACCTCAGACACCCACGCACCAAGTTGCATTCTAGCAAACAAAATTTATGCTGCTCTAACAGTGGCAAAATGAAATGTGGAACATAAAATACACTTACTTTCTCCTCCATCTTCTTTTTCTCCTCACTAGATTTGTTTGAAAGTTGTTTTACAATTTCACTGAGTTGTAATTCTTTATTCTCAGCTGCTGCAATCTTTCGCTCAAGCTCCTCGACAAGGTGGGATGCTGATCTTTCTGAAATGTGAGGTTGCAGTGGTGTGCTCTCATACTGTGGTTGCTCAGAAAAAGAAATAAAATAATCACACAAATGAACACACACATACCACCGTACACTTGAATAGTTCAGCAGAAAACAGCCCTGTGGGGTTTTTTAACTGTCAGGAAGGGTGGGGTTTTGCAAACATTAAAATATGTGGCAATAGCATGTACTTTAGGAATCAGGAGCAAAAAAACCACTTCCCCTCCTCAGATTTATGGAAGAGGTGTAATTTTTCTCCCAAAATAAATCCCTATGAATCCAAGTAAGAAGCTTTTTCAAAACCAATCACTGCCACTGAATTATCATACCATCTCCTGGAAAGAAAAACACTATAAATAAAATGGTTATGAATATACTGAAATAGGAGATACTTCAAATCTCAAGATCCTTCTAAAGCAGAACATTAGTACTAGTTAAACCACAGAGCTATCACATCTGAGGTGAGAATGGTGCAGGGACAAGCTTGAGACTAGAGCTATAACCTTCTCTTCTGCATACCAAAACTTCAACCTCCATTGCCCAGAGACAGACAAGCACAAAACGGAAGTCAGCTGCATGTGGGATGAAAAAGGAAATCCATCCCATTAAGTTTTCCATTTCAAAATTCTTAAATAACATAAATTGTTATCTTTAAAAATACCGACTGTATAATTTCTTTCGTTAATAAAGTTTCTTCAGCAAAACATTAAGAGGTTAAAACCCTCACTGAAGTATATTCGCTTTTATAAATTCATCTTATAGAAGGCACACAAATCAAGCAGGAATGCAAATACAAAATAAACTTTCAAAATTCTTTAAATTGTGAAAGATTAATGCATCTGCTACTTTATTTGAATTGTAATACGGTACACTAAGATATGTGCACTAAGATTTCAGTTGCTACATTATTGCTTCTTGTTTGTTTTTGTTTGTGTCCTCCTGCTCCCCTCCTCACAAAAAAAAAAAAATCTTAATCTAGACAGATTCTAAAGTACTTTGTAAAAGAAGATGTGGAAGCACCCAAGGGATGTTCCTGGATGTCTGAAAATTTCTGGATACCTGACTTCACACAAAGGCTCCACTTGCATTTCTCCACTGTGTCACACAAATCACATTCTCACGTGATGTACAGCTGTGCTATTCCAAGGACATAATTAATGTCATGTTGAAGTACTCTAGCTGATACCCTAGCACAGAGTTTATGACAGAAAAAGATGACTTAATAAAAGAGGGACAGAAAAGCTATTTCTCTGTGTATCTGCTTTTAACACTCTCTTGGCTGCATTGCCTTCTAAATATGCCAAGACCTGGAGATGGAATCTGTGTGCTAAAACCAGCCACAGTCCTCAAACTGATCTGCATCTCTTGGTTAACCTATGCTACCTCATCTTTATGCTATCTTGATACTGGTGTCAGTTAGATGAAAATTAGGAAAATTACAGCCAAAACACTACCACAAGACTAAGCATTCCCTAGGAGTAATAATCCACATATATCCTTTTCAGGTATCTTGTCAAAAGGTATTCCACCAGTCTGTTTGCCTTCTCACATCCCTTCCATCTGTTCTACTGAAAAGAAAAAAAAAAAAAAAAATCTAACCATCCAAAGGGGTAGTACCTCCTGTCCTCTTCAGAAAACCTTTCATTAGCTGTTTTCAGATATTCTCCAATCAAACTACTTTATCTCCTACCTATAGGACTATGATACATGCACATTCCTAACCCCTTATTCATTCTTATCTCACTTTTATCAGACTTCAAAACAAGGATGTACAAAATTTTAACATTACTTACATTTCTGCAAGTATAGGGTACACTACAACCCTTAAAGGGTATTCTCTATACAATTCACTGCTATGCAATCACACAGCCATCAATAATCACAAAGGCTCTACATTTTCACCTGCAGTAAACTGACCATGCTTTCAGGTGCCAGTTACTGTGCAATGGAAAGCTCTGCTGAAAGAAAAATATCCATCCTACCTGTAAATTAGTCATGTAAGGTTCTTCACAGTTCACAAGATGGCTCAGTCTTGCGTGTTGAGCTCGTAATTCATTCTCTCTTATCTTCTGATGCAAATTGTTAATTTGCTGATTTTGCCTGTAATATACAAATTTTATTTGAAAAGAAAAGGAATGGAACAGAGATTAAAAAAACATTGTTCTTAAGACTTATACTGAAGAATATGATAACAATGCTATTCAGCTATCTTGGATCAATATTAGCTGTGGGATTTTTCCCACTACAGCCAGACTGCAATTAACTAATTTAGCACCAGAACTGGAATCTCATCACAGTATGAACTTTAAAACTACAGTTGGCATGTAACTTTCACTTAAGCATACCAAAGGGTCTGTGGTTAATTCATATAATAAACAAACAAATCCCGTAGAAATACAATTTGAAAGTTATCAATTCCATGAGGGTGGAGGGAGGCTTTTGTTGTCATTTGCTGCTAGGGCTAGAAGTATAAGCAGAGAAAAGTATACACAAAGCAGAACCAAAGCAAACAAAACTCACACCTTCATTTTACTTGGACTTCAGCTCAGCCTCTCTCTTTGTCAGAGCTGACTTTCTACACCAGTTAAACAGATTTACAAATCAAGGGGAGCAGAAAGAACTTAATAAGAAAAGGTCATTATATGAGATAAGCTAATCAGCACAGCTTTCCTGCAAGGCCTTTCTTTTTGCTTTGCTTAAGGCTTTCTCAGTAAACTGCTTTACATAAGATGCATCCTAACCTCGGGTAAAATACTGCACTGTCTGAAGGATAACTGATCTCTCGCACCAAGTGCTTGGCCAGTGCACAGCAGAAACAGCATCACTACTGTGAGGCGTGCAGTACTCCATGTAGCTACGGGCACCTCAACACCTGACTCCAGAATGAAGTTGTCAGCAATCCATCAGAAACACACTGAATGACCTTCTCAATAAACTTAAAACCAACTTCGTGCACTCCATTCATTTTCATTTTTCCTTCTTTTTTATCTGAGGATGTATTTGCATGCAAGCATGAAGTTGTTTCTCAAAGCTTCACCTTTAAGCATGCAGTAGGATTGGCTTTTCTGGAAACAATGATGCTGAACCCAGATGACTAAACCCAACCTTAAGAAGAGATAAACAGCAAATACAGGTTAACTTAAGGGAGAAGACCTGCCTGTGCACACACTGCAAAAGTAAATCCTGAAAAGTGCAGAAGAGAGACCAAAGCCTGTTGCTTTTTTAAAAATCGGGGAGGGTTGTGTTTATGAAGAGCATCTTGGAAATATTAGCACGCATATACAAAATGTGTGTTATACAATTTATAAAATAACAAAATATGTATTAGCTGAAAAGATGCAGACTGCAAATTTTAATAGGAAAAATAAGATGCAAAGACTCAATTAAAGGGACAATTTTAGCTATCCACATTCTTCTAGCTAGTCACCAGCCAACTGTATCCCAAATATTTGGTTTACAAGAGGAATTTCATATTTAAAAATACTGAATATATTAAAGTTACTCTTTTCTCAGCTAGCTATGTTACAGAAGACATGATTCATACCTACAGAACATCTTTTGTTATTTTTCCCTATTTTCGTATCTATAATATTAGCAACGAACGGGAAAACAGCAGATGTAAGCTGACATTTGGTAGTACCTTAGAACAATTCATTCAATGTGACTCATAAGAAGGGAGCAACTGAATGTATTTATGTGACTCCACAGCAAGTTATAAAGTATTTCATATTAGCGCAGATGATTTTGAGGCTCCCTCTTCCATTCCACTATCTAGATGGAACAAGTTTGTACAAATATAAAAGGAGTATGCAACACAAAGATTTTGTACAGTTCTGGTTCGCATCTGCAACAAGGCACTACAAGCAAAATACTTTCAACTTATTTTGGAAGAAGCAGATTTGGAGAATAGGTAAAAGACTATGTTCTTAACTTGTAATGCACCGTTTATAAACCCAACAGCTTGTACAGTAATATGAGAAGATATAAAGCCTTGATGCCTTCTGTGCATGTCTGATCACAGAGCCCCAAATTTTCCTAACCTATGAACTGAAGTAAATTTTCATTTTTTTATCACCTTATTACTTCCTAGACGTGCCCCAAAAATATTTATCTATTTGTCATTTACCTCTTGAAAGCATTATGGGATTTTCTGTTTATGGCTGATTGTAACTTAGCAGTGTCATCGTTATCAGGCAGGATCTCAATAGCCTAAACTAAATGCTACAGCCTCGAATAATTTTAAGATATTTTTGAACTTCCAGTGTAGTTTAAACTACCTTATCCTATTTCCTTTCATAATCTTTTCCCTACCCTACCAAATCCCTGCAGGAAAAAAGGTGAGACAAATTAATCCATGATGAGACAGAGCACGGAGTTTAACTAGCTTGCCTCTTTTCACTCTGCAAAGCATGAAACTCTCCATCGTTATAAAATCTTGCCAACAAAATACACCACAGAAATGTTTTAACGTTGTGTAGATCCTGCTCAACTTCTTCGCGTAACTGCCTCTCTGAAATCAACACTAACCTCATGGCACTGAGAAACAAAAATTCTGAAAACAGCCCAGCAGTCAAAGAGAAGATAGACACCACAGAAACACATTTAAAATGTACATACAATCCTTTAAGTCTTTGGAGACTTCATATCAGATGCATTTTGTTACTCATACTCTCATATGCCAAGACAGTTTTAATACTCTGTTAGTCCATTCCTGTTACTGTTATACTGCTCAGCAACCAGACTCCGAGCTTTATTTAAAGGGAATGTAGAAAGTTCAAATGCTCTCAAAAACACAGCTCGCCTATTACAGTAGGAGCACTGTCTCAGAAGCCTCCGTATTACCTATCAACCATCCCAGCAATTCAAAAAAATACAACCAAACACAATCACCCTTTAGCATTTAGTGTTTCAAGCTTCTGTCGAGCTCCTCAACCTTCAGTGATCCCAGAAGCCATCTGAGTACGAGTGGGCACAGGCTGTAGTCCAAGCTCAGAGCATGGGGGACCCTGATAGGAGCCCACCTTTGACACTTCCGTGCACACAAGCCAGACCATAGCTCAAACAACAGCTCCAGGGACACTACTGCACCCAGGGTACCATGGAAACCGCACTTCTTCACAATCTCCCTACATTTTTTTCCTCTGAGTGTAACAATTTCATGCTGATTGCAAAGGAAGAGTTATTGTCATATTATGTAAATGTAACGGCACTTCTCACATGGTTTCATTCAACTCCTTTGTCCAAAAAGAAAAAACTCTATTTCTCTTCATATGTCTGCCTTGACACATCTGTTCCCCTTACACCCCAGATTAAAGTAGACGAGGAGGCAATACCCTGATCTAAAGTCATCAACCAACCAAAGGGACTCAGGTGAGATGTTTGTTTAAAAAGAAAATAAATAAAAACTAAAAGAAAAGTCACAAAGGGCAGGAACAAAAGCATCCTTTTGGGAAGGACATTTTAGTTTTCCTTATTTAAACTGATCTTTCAGAAGGAAATGTCATGGAAAGATATATAAACTTTAACTGTTCTACCCCATGGATTAATATAAGCATAGTAATAATGTTTTCACAAACACTTCTGGCACAAATCTTTCCAGCTATCCCTCAAGGTGTCTCCAGGAACTGGAATTGGCAGCACAGAAATAAACAGACAAAAAGAGTCCAAACTCCTCTTGAGGTAGAAGATTTCCTGGTACACAGGCAGCTGCAGTTACCCACAGAAGAATTCTGCACTAAAGATATCTTCTTGTCTTTTTTTTCAGGTACAATGATTTTAGGCTGGTTTCCCCCCCCCCCCCCCCCTCAGAAGCAACCTACTTGTTATAGTTTCATTATTATTATTTTTTAAATTTCACTGATACTCTGGACTGTGCCTTTTCACCCTGTTTTTTGAACCTCCAGCCATAATTTTATAAATAACTTGAGATCAAATTCTCCCTGCACTGCTCCCAGGTACATTCTTTCTGAGGGAGCTCAAATGAGTGACAGGTAATCCAACACATATGACTCAAGTGGCTATGTGCTGCTCTATGGTCTCCTAAAGCAGCTCCTTTGTCCCAGTTCCCAAGTGTTAGTTATTTACGTTCTACCTATATTATTTATAGAAAACTCTACAGTATTCACAAAGGACTGTGGCTTACTTTCAGTTCTTGTGAAACACATACACATTTGGTTCCCTTTTCTTGTGCTACCTCATTCATGATTCACTACTGCTGATCAATGACATTTTGTTCAGAAGAAAAAGTTAAAAATCTCTCATTGCAGATCAGACCGTTCTCTCACCTTTCCCAGAATTACCAACTACCACCCCTATATGAACTACTAAGACTAGAGACTAGGCTACCTGAGATGCTGATTCCGCATAATTATTTTTTTGGCATCTAAGGAGAGCAATTTTCCTTATCTGTCCTTCTGTCCAGCTACTTCCATTCAGGAAGTATTCAACTGGAGTTGAAGGAGTTGTGGAGTGAAAAACAGGGACATTGCAGTACTATGAGCAATGATGGCCCTGAGCAAAACTGTGTGGCTGCTACCTGGAGCTGGGATGCCACTAAAGGGGAAGGAGTGACTAGGGACATCTGGTGAGGTGGAGAGGCAGGAGTTCAGGCAGTGCTGCTGCAGCTCCTTCCCCTCCATGGCATGCCACAGGTACTGCCTGGCCCAGCTGCCACAGCAGGAATAGGGACCTCTGCCGTGGCCCAGCCCAGCACTGCTGTGCAACCGAGAGTTGTGCTCTTCTGCAGAGAAAGGCAGGACAAGTACTGGCTTCAGAGATAAGGATGATCTCACTAGAATATTTGTATTTAAAGTCAGACACAGAAAACATTCAGAAAGTGTTTCAATTATGGGTCTGCTAAATTTGCAGTCTCTCTGTCCATGAAGAGCAAGGGGCTGCTTGTGGTGGTGCATATGCCCTGTGCCACTATTCTCTGCAGACAAACATGTGGAAGACAACATGCTATGTCCCATGAAACGGCAGCCAATCTCCCTCCACCCTGTGACTCTACTTACAAACTGTCCAGAACTCAGAGGAAAACTACTGGTGCTACTTAACTGCAACTGAATCCATTTAAATGAGCAAAAACAAAGTTAGAGCTGAGAGAGTGAAGCATCAATGGGGAGAAGGGGAGATCTCCAGTTTGATTCAATTGCAGTTCTGTCCTTTAGCTCAAAATCAAGTCATCACAAAGGACATGAGATAGCATAGGACTGCATTCAGCTCGATGTGCACAAGCCTGGACTGTTTTCAGAGACTGGCAATAATGAACTGCTTAATATACGAATTGCTTCTCCTTAAGTCTCAAAAATATTAGTACAATGTAACTGACATTAGTATCATTTTCTCACATTCACAACAGGACAGGCATGGACACATGCTTATACAGACACTCATATATACATTCATCTGGAAATAAACCACATTTTCTTGAACCTGGGACCAATTCATCTGTTCTCCATAAACCCATTTTACCCCTTACTTACTCTAAAATGAAAGAGTCTAGGAATCTACATCTGCCAGAGAAGCACTTCCTCACTCAGCTTTCAAGTTTCTCTTCATTTTAATTTTTTAATTAGTATACATCTAAATCCCACACTACAAGTCATGATACAGATCTAGTAAATTCAAACACTTCAGGGACTTTAGAATAGCGCTTCCTCCACCACATAAGAGACACTGTTAACTTCATATGAAATCAAATTACAATTAATTCTTACCTTCAAAAGTCATGAATTAATGAGAAATTGCTGCTTTAGGTGAAAACATCTGAGCAGATTTCTTCAGAATGAGAAAACAAAGTAAAGTACAATACAGATCCCTCTATATTACAGACATAATTTATTCCATACTGCAGCTGGAGGTATGCTGCTTTGTTTTGTTGCTTAAGAAGTTGGACACAAATTTTTATATCCCTTTGTTTTAGATGTATAATCTCTTGGGACCACAAGTCCAAACGTGCAGATTACTGATAGGGAAAAAGATCCTTAGTAAACAAAGTCATAAAAACAATGTGAATACATCTTCCGGAATTTGGAAGCTAATGCCAAAGAACTTCAACATCAGCAAAGTTCATGAGAAAAGATGACCTCAAATTTCCTATACAATGAAGTCTGCTTTTTTGGTGAAATTAAGAGCATGCAGGGCCAAATGAACCTTTCCACCAGTCACAGCAAAACTTACCTTGAAGTGAAGATAGGAATACTACCTTTGGGAGTCAAGACATGATTTCTGATCTGGATAGATTGGGTTTTTTGTGGGCTTTTTGAATGACTCTTCTGAATTGCAGAGAAGTCCGAAATTCTTGCCTGACCCACAGAAGGTTAGCACTAGTTCAACAGAAAAGTATCTGGGATTGCAGCTGACCAAAACTACACATTGTTGTACTGTAAAAGGCAAATGCTACACGAGCATGGCCTGTGAGAAACGAGTGTTCAGCCAGAGGGAGCACTCAGCCTCCACTGCCCAGTTTGGACACTTCAGGGCAGATGTGCTCATTAGCTGGTCACATCTCAAGGAATAACAAAAGCTACTTGAGGTCAGGATGAAAGACTAAATCATATTAGGAAAGGTTTTCTAACATTTCAGCTAATTAATCACCAAACTGCCCAGAAAGGCTATAGAATATCTGCTATTGGAGATACCAAAAGCATAGACATCTAGTGACAGCACTACAGCTTGTCCTCCCTAGGGCCTGGCATCAGATGAAATAGGTCCTTTCTAGCCCTACAGCATCTCATTATTGCCAAGATTTAAGTTATCATGTGAAAAGTAATGCTGACAAATTCCATATTCAACTTCCTCACAAAAGGAAGAGGAGAGGCTGGCACCAATCTCTTCTTCTTTGTGATGACCAGTGACCGGACCCGAGGGAATGGCCTGAAGTTGTGTCAGGGGAGGTTTAGGTTGGATACTACAAAACAGTTTTTCACCCAGAGAGTTGGGCACTGGAACAGGCTCCGCAGGGAAGTGGTCACAGCCTATCCAAGCTCAAGAAGCATTTGGATAATATTCGCAGACTCATGAAGTGACTCTTGGGGATTGGTCCTGTGCAGGGCTAAGAGTTAGACTCAATGATTGATCCTTGTGGGTCCTTCTCAACAGAGCATGTTCTGTGATTCTGTAACATTGCTTGCATTCACTCCTGGAAAAGTGACCTTTTAAAAAAATAAAATAATTGCTCTGTAACAAACCTTCCTGAAAGTTTACCAGCCAAAGATACAAAAGCCTCAACCACAAGTTACCTGGGTGATTGGTGGTATCAGAAAAAGATAAAGGCATCTTTTTCAAGCTGCTATTGCAAGCAAAAAGTATTTCACAGCAAAGCTCTCTAACAAGGTTCCTCACAGTCCTCTCCTCCCTGCACACGACTTCCAGTTATACACGCATGCACTCATCCCCTGGCTGGTGTAAAGCTTCAAAGTTTCCTCAAAAATTACATCAAATTATCACTCCAGTGGATATGTTAATGCTGCATATCTTAACAAGCCAGTCCAAATTAAAAGAATTACAGCTTTACACTGGCATTAAAACAAGCACAACCAGGGCACGTACAGTTTGACGTCAACTACTAAAGTCAGAACAATTCAATACAAGGCAAAGAAAATCTAATTCTGTTGTCCCAGTGAAAACATGTAATCCTAATTCTGATACGGATTAAAAATTAACAATTCAGCAACTGTTCTAAGAATTTAAATGTTATGCCCTGAAGAATAACAGCTATTCACTAAAATTGTATTTCTATATCTACTTTTCCTTAAAAAGCTGTTCAAATGCCCTTATGCTGCCTAGCAGAGAACACTGCATGCACAGTGTTATTCTCAGCATTTTATGTCATATGTTCAGGTATTTGGCATTTTCTCACCTACCCCTACATGCAGCCCCTGTCACACAAACACTGCCGGGATCACGCCAGAGACATCTACAGTGACAGGGCAGTTTCAAGAGATTTTCACCATTGTAGCTCGCAAACACTGTAATTTCAGTGTTGTTATGTACTGAACAAAGGAACAACATAAATAATTAAAATGTGATGCTGTAATTTTCTAAACCAATATAAAAAACATTGGCTCCCTCTGGTGCTAAACATAACATAGTGCTACATACTAAACCACCAGGAAGCAAGGCAATGATATAATCCAATTATCTCGTACAGTAGGTGACAGACATTCTAGTAGTAAGTGTTACAGCAGCAGATTTCCTCTTACGGACAAAATCCTTAAGTCCTGGTTCATAGCCTCTACCAACAGTTCTTATGTGGAGAAAACATGGCACACACCTTCAAGAAGTGCCACTGAGATCCCGAGCACACCCACACAGAGCAGGCTCGCTTCCTTATACCAAGTTTTCACTTCCCACAATTTTTTTAGAGCAGACTTAAAAACTATCTCAGGTTTTTGTTCATTAAATTAGCAATGACTTCTAGAGTAGTTTTAAAAAGGAAATAAAAACCACTTTTAAACTACAAAAATAAAATGAATTTTAGTTTATCAGTTACCAAATCTCCTGTTCAAAACAATGGACAATAAAAAAAAAAAAATCAAGCCACTTGTTCTTTCCACAGCTGAAAGTACCTGTTTGGATTTTTCAAAATTCTACTTACAACTTGACTTTCCAGGGACACACCAAAGTATCAAAAAACGTCTATCTGCACTGTAAGCATTATTCCTTGACTTGTTTTTTGTAACTATTTGAAACTTACTCACAACTCCTGCTACATATCCAATACAAAACAAGGAAGTTTAATAGTCTAATCTGGAAGGGCTGTATTTTTTTTCCTTTTTATCTTTGTGTGGAAAGAAGAGAAGCATGCAGCATGTTTTGTTTTCCTTCTGCCCTTCCTTCCTTTTTAACAAGATAAGAGTAGAACAGCTTCAGGATACTATCCTGTACTACATCCATTTACTACTAATCAATAGATTTAAGCACCACTGTGCAGAACACAGAGTATGATGGTATATTCCTCCACATCCTAGATAAACAGGACAGCAGTACAATTCATAATAAGAGTGTTTCACCTTTAAAAAATGGTCAGTGACCCTGTAAGTGAAAGGGAGGCTGTTCATAAGGGCACAAGAAGGGTGTTTCTGGTGTCTTTTCATCCAGCTGTTCCTTGTACCTACCAGCAGCAAACAGCTGGGTCTGGAGCACTATGCCAGCTGCTGTCCCAACACCTCTGGCTACCAGACAACAGGAGGTTAACCCATCTCTCCCAAGCTTCTGTCCCCTCAAACAAGTCTTGCTGGCATCTTCCAGCAATCAGCTTGCAAATTCAGCACACAGTTCTTAAAACTCCCTGAGAACCACAGGTACAAAGGGCCTTCTAAGCAAACACCTACTACCCAATCTCAGTCAGCAAATTGATTCCTCCTCCATTTCCTCAAAAAATAAATTTCTGTAATTTAACTACCACCATCTTGAATTAAAAATGCAAAGTTTGGTAAAGTGTGTTTATTTTAGGCCACTATTCCCAAAGGTAAGTATTTTGGTCAAATGGAGGTTCAATATCCAAAAAAGACTCTATTCTGTGATGTAGTGTTAGACTGCATTATTATAAATTACAACTGTAACACCAAGTGTCTACTCAAATGAAATGCCTGTAACATCACTAAGTGGTCGTTGTTTCACTTCAATAGCTTCCAGAATGTATTTTGCCATTTCTGCTGAATGAAGTTATCTAAATTGACTTCTGGTCAGAAACTCAGAAAGAACTGTATTCACTATCATTAAGTCACTCAAAAGCAATGACTTACTAAAAAAAAAAAAAAAAATTGCCACTGGATGTCAAGAAATAGCTTTTCTTTCTCAACATGGACAGTATCAAGTAACATTAGAAGGAAATCATGTTACAAATTGACACTTCAGAGACTTCACCCTCCACTGTAAACACATAATCAGCATAAAAAGAGGAACATGAACTGCATTTTTAGTTGCTGCTGTATTACAAGACTTCCTGTAGAGTGCAGAGCATGATAAAGCTCAGCAGAGGCATCAAAGACCTCCCCAGCCATCATGGGCAATCTATTTACAAAGGCTGCTGGCAGCTTGGGCCCCAGGAGGTGGGCTGCAGGTTTGCTACTCATACATTACTACTGATACAGCAAGCCTGAAAAAACCCCTGTAATCCAGACAGCCTCCAAGCAGCTGATCAAAAGGCTCTCACAGAGGAGATGTAAGCAACAACTAAGGATGTTTCCATTTTAACTCCCCTTGGGAGATCAACACCCCCAGAAAAGAGCTGGCAGAGCTGGGATGGAGTGCTCATGCCTCAGTTCCTTCCTAACCATGTAACACCTTCAGCTACAGCAGCAGGCGAACACACATTAATAGTCTACATCAAGCTGGGGAAGCTGACACCAACCTTCATTACTGCAATGCCAGCAGAGGTACTGGCCAGACTGCTAGGGGACAGAAACATGTTAAACCACTGCAATTCCTTGCTCTGTTCCAATAATGGAATAAACAGGTCTTGCACAACCACAAGCATAATTCTCCCAAAGTAAATTATGCCCAAGTTGTCTATCTCCACCCATAAAAAGACAGCAATTACTAGATGAAATATAAAATACATTCATAATGGATGTCTGACATTACTGTGATCAACACACACCCGGCTTTACACAGTTCTCACGTTGTGGAGCAAATGATCAATAACGAGCACAACTGTATCAAGATCAGAACAACCACTCCTCTTTCAGCCACGAGCCAAGAGTTTATTATTGAGACACAGACTAAGCCAAATTACCATGATGTCAACTATAAAAATACCCTCCCTAAATGCCCTGCACCCAAACTCTGCAGCTCCTGGTAACATCTGCTATTTTAGTGTAATCTTCATTAAGCTCAAGCCCTTTCTTAAAAGCTATTTCCTCATTAAGGCTTCCTTTTATCCAAAAATCAAGAACTCCAGCAATTACTTCAGATACACTAGAAACTTAGCAGTGAGTTGCTGTCAAGGCCAATTCAGAATGATAGTAATTTTGGTAAGAAGCTATGCATTTACTGACATACAGATTCTGGATTTAGTATTTTATTATCTGAGCAATTTGTATGAGCATTTGAATAGGATTTTACCCCTGAATATTACTACAATGGTCAGTTTCTCAAAGCTTCATCAACTGGATACAAATACATTGCATTTCAGTACTTGTCATGAAAAATAAAATCAGCACCATGCAGTTGACCAACTTTCATCTTTCAAGTCACTTCCAAGACATGTACAAGTAGAAAGATGTCTGATACAAACCTCCAGACTGGTAAGAAGCTAAGAGGAAAAGCTGACAGCAGAACTGGATGTTGGTCTCACTTTTCCTTTTCCACTCCAGAGGCACTAAACCCCCTACATACATTTCCTACTTTGTAAAGGACTTTTTGCCAATGCCAGTCTTCTCTCCTAGCAAGAATTAGCTCCCACACATTCATGCAGAAGTAGTGGCTGGACTGCAACCTAAAAACTTTACTCAGTAAGCAGCTATGATGAAAGTCAGCTTTTATATCATCTAATTTAATGAATAGAGCAGGAGCAGGTTACTCACCGATCAATCACAAACTCTTTCTGTCTTAGCAGCCCCTCTTTAATTTTCATTAGAGATTCCCAGTTGCTGGAGTCCTGATAGCTGGTAGCTGGGTAACTTGGACGAGATGTTCCAGATGAAACCTGCATAAAATTGTAGGATTAGCCCCCAAAACAGTAAAGGTAAATAATGTCCTAGATATTACAGCAAAGTGGTTTGTTCTTTCAGAAATCTAAGAATTGTTTTTCAGTTTAATTCAGATTTGCCTTGTATAAAACAATTGGATTTATAAACAAGTTTCTTGAAACAAACTTCAGCCCGGTGTCAATGATTATATCGTTACTAGAGAATTCATAGCTCTGAAAGCAGCTTGAAATGACAAGCTCATTTGGCATTTAAATATCTCATTAAAACAAACAAAAATACACACACGAAATACTGCAGGTAACAGTTACTACTTACCTGTCCAACTCCCACTGATAACGTTAGAGTACAGAGAAAGAGCAGTTTCCCTTGATATGTGTGCATTTAAAATACAAAACCCGGGAATATAATTCTGGTTAAATTGTAATTGCTTCCAGGAAGAAAAGTTTCACAAGTAACAGGTTTCAGGGTTTCTGTTCATTTTCACAAAAGCCAGGTTCTGTACCCCATAACAAACTGAGGACCAGCTGAACTGAGTATGAACCAAGAGTACTGTGGTTTGGAAGAACAGTAAAAAACTAACTGGGAGGTTTAACCAAGAAAGCATTTATCACAAATTGATTACAAATATTTTTATCAGGAATTCACACATGGAAAGGTTTAAGCCAGAGCTTCTGTGATAGGACTGAGGGATCCTATCAGCAGCAGCCATGAGGTATCATCCCATCTTCCACCAGTTTTTTTTAATCATTGAAAAAGAATTTCTCTTTTTATTATCTGAGAGGCATCATGAACTGTGTTTTTCAAAAAGAGCAGAAGTAAAAATAAGTGAAAACATGGCTATTTCTTAAAAGTTTAAATAGACTCTATTTTTACTTGTATTGCCCTACAATGTTTTAAATTTCATTTGAAATTACAACAAAATATACTAAGACCAAGACATATCATCAACTAAAATCAGCTAAGCAATTGTCTAGCAGTTCATGCTTCTGGTCAAAGTTTTACTGTGAGTTACAACACTCAATGAAAAGCACTCATTGCTTAAACACCCACACCATGATGTGTTGAAGTCAGGAACCAACTCCTCACAACTATGATCCTTCCATAACTCTAAAAGGTATTTTTTTCCATTCAGTCCAGTTCAGTTCAATCCCTTGCTTGCCCATTGATGTAAAATGGACAGAAGCACATTTTTCCTCTGTAAATTTATAACTTAAAACCAGATAAGATGACAAGACTTACTATTTCTAAAAATCTTTCCAGACTGTTACACTTCTATCTCATCTCCAGCCCACCAGGACCAATTTATCTACATCAGGGAGTATTTTCTTTGCTTAACAAACTGGATAGCTTCAATTGCAAAATCAGATATGAATGATTAAAAACCCCAAAACAAAACAAAAACCAAGCATCACCAGTTCTACACATTAAATACTGCATTTCAATTTCTGGCCAAAGATGCATCAAAAGTGTTGAGTGGGTTCCTTGCTGGACAATATCAAGTATTGTATCTTTACTGAAAAGGACACATTGACCAGATAAACAGGGCTTTTTGAGGAAAAGTCAAATGTGAAATATTAAAATTTTTACCTATAGTGGTTCGCTGATTTGTTACTATGGTGAATATTTCTTGTCCCACACTCACCCAGGAGTAGATCTCATGAGCAATAAAATTACAGAAAACATTCAAAAATTCTCTCAATTGTTGCACCTAGAAAAGCATCTCATAACTGTTTACTGTAGCATATACTAGGCTTGAGACTATAGGGGGAATAAAATTTGTCACATCTGCAATTTCTAATAAGTCAATCCATTAATCCTATACTTGTTCAAGGAAGTTACAATAAAGATACGACTGCACTCCATTGGGAGGCAAGAACAGCAAAGCCAAGTCCTGCTTGGATTAAGATCTACCGCACAGATCTGAATCGATTTAACAGTTGTCTTGCTTCATTTTTCATGCATAATGATCAGTATTAGCATTAAAAAATCCTGAATTGGTGACACTGCTTTAGGTTTTGTTGGGGTATTTTTTTGGTCTGGGAAGTGATCTAATAAAACCTAGGAAAGATACCAAGTCATGATTCTTCCCATAAGTCCTTAAGGCATCTCAAATTCATTTTGCTTGGGTTGCTCCATTCGGAGTAAATAACTTCGCAGTCATCTTCGAGTGCTTACAGAATACCTTGGGATTGTCACATATTGTTCTGTATTACAGTTATACACGTGACTGGCTGAATTCACAGGCATCAGCACAAATCTATTTCAGTGAAAGTCTATCTTAGTGGCACATGCCATGTCATGCAGTATAAAGTGACAACATCAGGAACTATCACTGTACTTCATGTCATGAAATTTTTTCCTTTGCTTTTCCCACTAAAGTAGGATGAATGCTTTTCTATACCCACCTCAACACTATGACACTACAGTCAAAAAAGAAGAAATAGTCCTTAATGTAAAATGGATTAGATCCTTACTTTTCAGAGCCAGAATTTCCACGCTACTGAAGAGAAAACTCATAAGAATTTGACATGATGAATAGGGAATATATGGATCTATAAAGCCAAATCGATTTACTGAACAAGATGAATTTTGTCTTTAAAATTGAACTATAAAAATTAAGAGATTAAAGACAACTACACTAATACAAACCCATATTAAGTGAAGACATTCTGGAAGCCATGAGTGATTTCTGTAAAAAAAAATTCTTCAATGCAAGCCCCTTACTTCAATCTAGCACCTCTGTAAAACTATTAGTTTGCACTAAAATTGGAAAGAAATTCTTCAACTTTGGTATAGTAAGTGACTGTACAAGTCAGTTATATATTATTGCTGCTGAAAAACAAAGCAGTGAGTTTTGCAAAGTTAAGAACAGAGTAATACGTTGTCAATAAGATGCTAACAATAGTGTGTTGGTTTGGGGATTGCTTTTTTTTTAATCTGATACATAAGGCCTCTTCAGGTGACTCATTGAGATGCTTTAGGTTTGGAATATATTTAATCTTGTTGAATATATACATGTTGTATACACATACGTAAAAACAAATAATATTTTCTTTTGTATTATAATTGTGTGCACTCTGAACAAATGAAGACAGCAACAAAAAATGTTTGTTTCCGATATTATCTTCTTACCCAATTAAAAAAAAAAACTAAAAATACTTCTTAGTGCTTCCCAAAATAACAAGACACTTCACTCATCTATGAGCACATGGTGTTGACTACTACAGACAGCCTTCTAGCTGCTTTGAATGGTGTGCTGACACACAGACAGTCCGCTTATGCTTGAATATCTTGTCTCCTAGGGATATCAAACCAAACAGCGAGACCAAGACACACTTCTAGGATTCACATTTACAAAGCAACCACAATTCCAAGTTCTCGACCTGAATCTGCCACAACTACAAAACAAAATACAAGTTGGAAAGACACAGCATTCTTTTCTAAACTGCCCCACAGAATACAACTATTTTTGTCACCTGGCACCTCTTCCAAGATTTTCAGCCTTGTCCTGAGAACATCTGTTCAGTTATCCTTTGCACAGTGGCATCCAAAAGTCCTCACTAGCTTGTTTTTTGACAAGGGTTTGGCAAGCCTTCAAGTTACTGTAGAGGCAAAGTCAGCTGCTAGGGAAAAAACAAAATAAGAAATCTTTGCTGTACTAGCCTACATGCAAACGTTTACTGGTGGAATAGACATTGCTGACTGATAGTATCCTGTTTCTTACCATTGGGAAATATATCTCTGGACAGACTGTAATGACATTTCAATAACTTAGGACAAATATGGCTGGGTTTTTAATTGTGCTAGTTAAAATTATCTTCTCTAAATATGCTCATAGTTTCTGCCTGAAGCACTTTGGTGTCTCAGCACACAGAGTAGCACAGCATTCCACATGTAACATGTGGTATCAAAGGTGCAATCCAAAAATATCAATATAATAGCTAATCTAAAAAAAAAAAAAAAAATCAATAGATTCAACAGGTTGGTTGGCTTTGGTTTTTTTGTGAAAGTTGCAGTTTAAATAATTCAGTGCTTCTACACTACAATTGTAAATTTTCACAGTCCATTACTAACAACTAGCAGAGCACCAAGTTAGGCTAAGCTAATGATCCCCTCTGGCCAACTACTTGCACTGCCCTACACTACCACAAAACCCTCTGTAGGGATCTTCTCTCCCTGCGCTGCATTTTACAGGCATTACTCAACAGAAAGAGGATTCCTTGCATTCACTGCTAATCTAAGGCAAAGAATCAACACAACCAATGTTAGCAGGAGCACAAATTATTCCTTTTTTTCTGACTACCAGTGGAGGAAACAAATATGAGTGTCCCTACAGGCTGTACTTCAGGGACACACCACTTGCCCTTCACTTGCGCTTCACTGGACAACGTGAGAGAAAGAGAAGGTGGGTGTGGCAGCAGCAAGTCCAAATGTTTATTATCACAGAAATGCCTCCTGCTTTTGTCACCTGTGATAGGAAAAGGATTTGGTCTGTAAAGGCAGAGCAGCAGTCACTTTTGAGCTCCATAACCGCTCCCAACCCCAGGTAAGGAAAAAAGTATTTATCCATCCATTCCTCCCTACCCAGATTTCTTCCTAACATCAGGCCAAGTGTTTCAGTTCACAATACTTCCCTAAATTCAGACAATCCTGAAACATCATTTTAGCCTTTTGCAGGTAAAATACAACAGAGCTTGAAGCTCTTAGGCAGGAAAAGTAATAGAACCAACAACCCTAGAATAATGCTTTAATTTTAAGGAATCATTTACACAGAAAGGCTGTACTTTGCTGAAACACACTAAAAAGAACAACAGAGCAGCAATGTAAGATTCCCAGATGGGTAAAAACAAGACTACAGACTGACAGACGAAATCCTGACTTGTGGCATCTGTATCTCCCCACCACCTACCTACCACTCTACCCAGCTCTGTCTTTGCCTTTTAGGGAAGATGGTGTTTCTCCTCAGCAGGATATAATCACTACAATTCTTGGCAGCAACACCCAGGCTGTATCACATTTTGCTATGCTTTCACAAATTTCCTGCAGTCATGGGGGAGAGAGTATCTAATCATGCCCTTGCACCCTTATTCCAGCCATGGTGTATGTGATGTTCTTAGGGGAATTTTTTAATGAGGAGGAGAACACATACTTTATTATAGATATGCAACCCGCACAGTAGTTAATATAAGAGAGACAACAAGTAACAGGGAGAATAAACTTGACAGGAGTTCACAATTTAACTTGCCTGAAAATCAGCTTAATGCATGTCAGGACTGCCTACATATGATATGTCAGGTTCTAGAAAAAGGAGGTGAGGGAAGGAATAAGACAGTGGCTTTAAATAGTTCTGTCAGAGATCTAGTTGGAAGGACATGGTAGTACAATGCCCATAACCAGAAAGTAACTGAAACAGTAGAACACGTTCAAAGAAGAGTAACTTTCATGATTAAAAGCTTAGAAAGAGTGATTTCTGAGTAAAGAGCTAAATATTGCAAAGCATGAAAGAAACACGAAATCAGACAGCAAATACTTTTTTCTAGGCTGAGAGTCCATGCAAACTAAGGTTGACCACATGAAAATTGAGATATGACAATCTGGGATAAGGGCATCAGGACAAAACAAACAAACAAGACCCAGCAAACAACAAACAAGCAACAACAAAAACTCATCAAACCAGCTGAAGAGATGGGGAAATACAGTAAAAGCCTATCACAAAAAACTGAAAGAAGATCTAAATATTAAGATTTTAGAACCTACACTAGATAAAGTTTCAGAATTAAAGGGCAAGTCAGTCCTTATTTGATGACACATCAGGACTTCTTCTCAGTGTTAGGGCTAAATTATGCATATGTGTAACTAAGGATAGTCTGACTACATTATGCCAAGAGAATAATCACAGTTAGGTTCCAACTTCATCAACAAAAATACAAGCTCAAAGCTAATTTAAGAAAGGGATCACCTCAAAAATATATCTAGCCAGAGCTGATCTGCATGGATGCTACAAAAAGGATTTCTACAGAATAAGCAGCCACTGCGACAGATGCACTAACTGTTATCCCAGTTCGGAGTAGTCTAAATCAGTGTTGGTAATTCGGAGTCTTAAAATTGGTTAAACAATACAAGAAAAACAGGATAATCCCACCACACCATCCTCATGTGGATTTTTTGATGTTATCCAATCAGAGCCATTCAGTCTGTAATAGCAATATTATACAGGGCATTACAAAGCAAGCAGGTTGAGGGAAGTGATTCTGTCCCTCTACTCAGCACTCATGAGATCCTACCTGGAGTACATCCATCTTGGAGTCCACAACATAAGAAGGACATGGACTTGCTGGAGCAAGTCCACAGAAGAGCCATGAAGATGATCAGAGGGCTGGAATACCTCTCGGGGCTGTTCAGTTTTGGAAAAGAGAAGGCTTCAGGGAGACCTTTCAGCAGTCTTCCAGTAGCTAAAGGGGGTCTACATGAGAGCTGGAAAGGGACTTTTTACAAGGGCATGTAGTGATAGGACAAGAGGGAATGGCTTTAAAATGAAACAGGGTCGGTTTAGATTACAAGAAAAAATTCTTTACTGTGAGGGTGGTGAGACAGTGAATGGATTGCCCAGAGAGCTGTGGATGCCCCAACCCTGATGATGGATGGATGATGTTAGGCCAGAATGGACAGAGCTTTAAACAATACCATCTAGTGAAAGCTGTCCCTGCCCGTGGCAGGGGGTTTGGAACTGGATGATCTTTAAGGTCCCTTCCAACACAAACCATTCTGTGATTCTATCAAGTCCTTTGCTAGTGCATTAACTCGCTCCTTTCTCCTCCTTGTAGCAAGTGTTTAGAATGACCATGATGAGCTGTTTGTTCTGCAAGGGGCAGACAACGTGCCTCTCTTCTGTTAGATGGTACCACATTATTCCATCTGTTGTATGACTTTTTAGAGCATTTCCAATAAAAATTAAAATGCTAATGCTATTTACAGCCATCACCACTATCCGTGGAAAGTTTTCAAAATTAAAAAGAATAAAAAGTAATTGCATTCAAATGCCTCGTAAAAGCAGCACTCCCTCTAGTCACTACACTTTCACATGCACATTTCTCAAAGCTTCCTTCACAAATGAAATCTCCACTGCACACAAGGCATTACACAATTACAGACCCCACAGATCTGACCCTCATAAGCCTGGGAGGAATTTGATCGTCCTACAAGGCACTGTTATTTTTACATTTACTTCTTTCCCAACATTGTTTATACTGCAGCTGAGGTTTCTGAACTTTATCAAGGTCAGGTTTGATAACCATAACAAGAGAGAAAGACACAGTCCCTTAGCACAACAGCTTACAAACAAATTAAGAGCAAAGCACAGCATGTACATGGTTGCTGGGATACTAAGAGGGATGGGAGAAAACAAATGTTAAGGTCAGATACACTATTCAATTTGCAGGAAAAAAAAGAAATTAAAAAAGCAGATATTTGCTACTGATGGCATAGTTACAGCGTCTTGATATCAACCATATGGTCATTTAAAAGTGACATAAATGCTAGCAAAGGGCTTGTTCTCCTGCCCCTTCTCACCACTTCAAACATTCATACCTTTCAGCTCCCTCATGACAGCCTCAGTCCTACATTCTTCCCCTCCATCCCACACACACAAAGGTTATTTGTATCTAGGGCAGACTCCCATCAGATTTGTTGTACAAGGCCATGTGAGATCCAGTGCTGGCACACACCGTTAAGTGGGAAAGCAGTGTGCAAGACAACACATTGTGCAGTGGCACAGCTTTGTCCTGGATTAGAACAAACACAACTGCAAGCAGAATTTTCTCAACTCCAAGCAGTACCAAACCCTCTCAAAATATCAGTTTATGAACTGAATATTTTCCGAGCTTCTGGAAAAAACCCTACTAGGCAGTTGCTGTGACATTGCCAAGTTACTGGCCAAGACCTGGTGTTAAGATACGCAATCAGTTCAAGAAAAGGAACTTCCCACATGAAGATGGCATAGAAGAATAAAATCAAAAGCCTCCTGCACTTTCTTATCTTTTGTAATAGCCCTGCCTGTGTTCTATATTGGAATTGTGAGAGCATACACAGGACCAGAAGCACAGTCCAAGCCTACAGACAGAGACTGTAGATGTGACAAATCTGTATAACCTCAGAATCTGCATCCAGCAGAGGATCCTGAATAAAGCAGAAATATAGCAGGGGATTAGTAAGAGACATGAACTGGAATTCTGGCCACTGCTTAACTGTCCAGGTTTCATTCCTTTATCATCCTAGATGGTATGGTACAAAAACCTCAAACAAAGAAGTCAACATATTAACTCTGAAAGAACTTGGCAAGATCCCTAGGGATGTATGTTGTTACCACCTGAAACAAGGGCAGTCTCAGCAGAAGAGGCTGCAGCCACTCCTCAGTCCACTGTGACTTTCTCATCTCTGCCACTCTAAACTACTTCGTTCCTAAAGGGTGAAACCAGCACTCCCAGAGCTGCACAGGAGATGATACATCTTCTTCTGCTTATCTTCCCCTGAACAATTACACTTCACTTGCTTTCATGTGTTGTTACAACATTCCTTCATACTCCATGCAACACCAATATTATTTTTGTCAGAAATCCTTTCCATTTATATTCTGCCAAATGTTATGAACACAAAACACTTCTAGGTGCCACTTAATATGACGTTAAAAGCAACAGTGTTTGGAATTTTCCACTGATAACAACCGGGTCTTTCCTAAGTATAGAAGCACTTGTTTTATTAAGTGTTCATTTTATCTTCCCATTACATTTAAATTTAAATATTCTTTACTAAAAAAAAAAAACTTAAAAATCTGGAGATGAAAGGAAGCTTCCACAAGATCAACTTTTTTTTCTTCTTTTTTTTTTTTTTTTTTTAAGGAAAAAAATTTTTTAGTGGAAGCCTTGCTGTTAAATTCACTATTTTCTTTTGTTTTTTATTCTGTCCTGGAAATCAGCGTGACCAAAAACTGACTACAGCTATTTAAAAAAGATCATTGTTTCACGTGCTGCACAAATGCAGATCATGTTGTTCAACACAAAAAGTTATGAACTCTACAAGTAAAAACCAGAAATATCTTAGAAAAAAAGGAATAGAAGGATTCCTAAAAGTGCAAAGAAAATCTCAGGCATCTTCAAACAAATACTAACCCTTTATGTTGAACATACGTTGCTAATACCCACAAATACCAGCTTACTGAGTGCCAGAGTTGTTTGCTTATTTTCCCTGTTCATGGCCAGAGTGCATACAAAAAGAGACCCAGACAGCAATCAAAAAAGTAATTCTTTTTTGCCAGCTTGCACAAGCTGCAAGCACAAGCAGAAGTGGCCAACAGCCTTGGAGAGAAACTAACAGGAGTCCTTTGTAACAAGAATGTAACAAAAAGGAAGAGCAACTTGGGTGAGTATTAGAGATAAAAAACAACTCTTATTTGTGCAGTAATTGGCAAAGATAATTTAGAAAAACCTAATAAACACAGAGCACCAAATTCTCTTCAAAAAACTTGCAAACATATTGAAAGAGATGAAAATCACTATGAATTTAATGCGAAACAGGAGTATACGCTTGGGGAAAAGTGATGCTCTTCAATTTCTTTATCAAAGGTCTCAACTTCTCAAATGGAAGACCTCTAGATTCTGTGATATGTGTTGGCCCCTGAAACAGAAAATTGAGCCTGCATTCTGCATTCTGTTTGCTTTAACTTTTCAAGACTTTAAAAGAAACATGATCCATGAGTGTAATACTCAGAACAATTAATTGAAGTTAAAAAGAAACAAAAAAACCCCACAAAAATAAAACAGAAACGGCTCAAAATATTTATATTATGACAAACCAAATATTCACGTAAACCCATAAAAGCACATTTTACTTAAAAACTATAATCCAGAACTGGTCATTACGAGCACATGCAGAAAGAATGGAGCAAAACTAGTCAATCATGCATACTTCAAGTTTTGCAGATGCAACTTCTGCACGTTATAACTGATGGGGTAGGAATGATTAGGTAATACATTCTCTTCCACTCCCTTTTAGGTGGATAAACCAACACAGTAAGCGGAAACAAAGACACTCCCTCACACATATCTTTGTTTGCCAGCTCTTACTACCATGAAAACAGATTTAAAGAAAGAGAAGAAAAGAAAGACAAGGATATTCTATAAACAGCAGCAAGTAAGGGATTTTGTAAAGATACCTTACTGGGGATTGGGAGACAAAAATGGGTTCTCTACTAAAAAAAGTCTTGTGAATTGTTAGGGTCTGTCGACACCAGAGCTCTGCACAACATGAGTAAAGTACTCATTTACATTCGTTAGTGATTACCTTGAAAAACTTCCTCAGATGGAAGATTAGAAGCATAGTCATGTTTTCTGCCTCAACTGCAGGAATTCTTCCTGGAAGGAACTAGCTGTGCTTCAGCCATCAAACCAAGCAGGACAGCACATGGACCTACTATGAAGATTTCAATTGTTTCAAGCAGGGATTCTACCACCATCCCTGTACAGCATCACATACACCACATTTCATCATGTTAACAATAATTACTCAGTCACTTACCCCAGAATTATGAAAAAAATGAAAAAAAAAATTTTTTTAAACTCACAAGGAGAGATCATGTACCTGCATGACTTTCTGCATTTCAGAAACAATTACAAGGAGAGAAATCCCCCCTTGCACCTCTGACAAATCTACAATCTCAAAAGTCAGACATTTGAAAATTCTGGCCTGAAACTTCTGCACCACTGACAAACAGAAGAAATGATGTCAATTTAACACTGGACAGTCTGTGAAACTAGGAACCACACAACCATGGAAGGTAGTCGCATAATTTGTGTGTGGAGTAAGTGACAGATATTTAAATTGCTTGGCTTCAATCCAGATTGAACCTTTTCCACTTGAGTTTATGAGGGGTACTTGAAACACACTTGTCTCTAGCAAAAGTAGCAGTATCATGTAAGGGTGCATCTGAACATCCGTGTCAGTGTGTGAAGGTGTTTTCCTTCCTTAAAAGATAAACTCAGGGGGAGCCCTTGCACCTTCTTAATATAGGAAGAAAGGCTAAAAGTTCATACTGAAAAAATAAACATCACTTTCATCACCAAAAATTAGTACTTGACACTTGCAGGTCTCCAAGCATCTTCAGAAGAAACTAGATTTGTCATTCTCATTCTACAAAAAGAAAGCTGAGACAAGAGCAAAAGCAATTTGTCCATGACTCTTCAGAGAGCACCAAAAAACAACAGATTCTTTAGTGTTGAAACCATTTTCTAAGCAAAATACTGGTTGTAACAGACATAAATGAGATGACCTCTGCCTAAAGGAAAAGAAATACATGTTGATTGAAGAAGGTTCATCTGGAAGGTGAGAAAATTCATGTTTTAGAATGAACTACCTCTGTTCTCATTTTCTAACTCACAGTAATGTCAATAACAAGTTTATTCCAAATACTCACATAACTAACTGAAACCAAGGACTGCATCTCAAAATTATAGAACCAATTAATTTCCAGTAAAGGCCTCACAAAGCAGAAAGCAAATAATTCCTTCTATAAGAACAAAGTCATAAAAGGAGGAAGAAAAGCTCTCCTCATATCACCTCAGTGGCCAGGCAGCTACAGCCGGGACGATCTGTGAGACTACACTTGATAAAGCTTCCATGCTCCAGTTAGTGACAACAGAACTTCCATGAGGAAGCAGCTGCCTGTAACAAAATACACAGCCAGAAAATATTTCCAAGACCAGGAAATCTGTTCTTGCTACTTCAAGATGGTTTGAATCGAAGGAGTAGAACAGTGTTTTCATTTGGCACATTCTGCAACAGAATGAAGAAAAACAAAGTCCTGTACCTCAAATTCTCAGGTAAATGGAGTTCAGGATCTTAATTTTTTGGGGTCCTTTTTTGCTGAATGTTTCTTTTCCTATAAATGTTAACTGTGAATCAGCACTTCATTTCCAAAGGGAGCAAATGCACTCCTCTATTTATTTAAACTTCAGTGATTTCTGATGAAGTGAAAAAAATCTTGGTGTGTTGTTAGCTATGAATTGCATGTAAAAAAGATAGGAAGTAACAGACAGCTGAAACTCACCATGGGAATTGTGATAGTCTTATTTATGGTCATTCCACAGAGGGAAGGCGAAAGAAAAGGGCAGACCAATGGGTAGAAGAAGTAAATGAAGAAAAGATGCATGCCACTCTTCAACACCAACCAAGAGAAAGGAAGGTGTTTCTGGTTCCCATCTCCCACTTCTCAAAGTAGGACCATACTACTCGAGGGTAATCGCTGCAATACCCTGCACAAGAGACTCTTTCAGCTCCTAAAAACTGCCCATGTGTTCATCATTTGGGCAATATTTATGCATTTCTTTCGGGATAACTTTCAGCTGAAGACAGGTAGAGGCAAAAGCTAAAGCCCAATCATTTCTCCTTCATTCAGCAGTTACCCTTTAAAGTGGAGATAATCCAGCACCACCGCTTGGCAACTGCAACATGGTCTTCCAACTTTATCTCTCCTTCATATGCCTTTGTCCCGCTGTTCATCCATCACTCACAACATGTCAAATAGCACAACTAATCTCTGTGCTTCCTAGAACAGCATATCTGAAAGACACTCAACACAGTTTCTGAAGTATAAGGAACTCAGCACACCACCTAAAACATGTTGTTCAGCTTAACCAACTGAGGACACCAGTAAACATCAAAGTACAGTTTTCCCAGGCATTTCATAGAAATAAAACCCCTTCCACTGTAAATGAATATCATTGAATTTCCTATCCCATATCATGTTGCTATTTTGGAGACATTTCACATTGCTGCAGTTAACTGCTACTGTTAAATTATTTGACCTTCATTAACCTAATGAAAAGGTACACTTCGTTGATGTGAAAGCCACTAGGTGGCTACAAGAGCAGAGTTTTTTGTGCTGTCAATATTTAGTTGCAAAATAAAAGCCTGTGCTAACCGTGTTGCTGCCAAGTGAAACAAGTGCTTCCTATGGGGTATTGGAAGAGGAAGGAAGAGGATTTTCAGAGCTAGAACCAGACAAATTGTCTTGCTCCATTTCTCTCCTAACATTGGGTTGAAGCACCAAACACAATAAACACATTTTTGCACCCTGTGATTGACTTTAATGGTTAAAGGTTCATGCCAGTAACAGCAACTAAAACGAAAACATTCAGGATGACCTTTCCAAAAACATCTTTGGTTAGTAACAAAGCACATGATTAGTCCTGCCAGAGCCTTTCCCATTCCAAAATGAGAAATATTCCAGACCAAGTTGTACAGTTTTCTATTAAATTCTTTTGTATAGTTTTTTAATCATTTTGCAATGGTAAGCCTCACAAGCTGTAGCCTCAGAAAGTAATTTCATCTTGTTGGTAATGAAGAACAAAATATGAAGATCAAACAAATTTAATGTCTGTCCTATGCTTAGAAAAGGTAAATACTTCTTGTCTCTGAAGAAAACAACGTGATGTAAAGTCTAGATTTCTCAGCAGAGCAGCTTCCCATCACATCAACCAAGACTCACTACACAAGCTGGAAAATGTGCAGAAAAGCAATCTCCTCCACATAAATCAAAAAAATATTGAGATTCCAGATATGAATTTCACTGAAGTAAGATAAGCATTAGAGGAGGGATGAGGAAAAACATATGGGTCATAATTCTATCAAATTAAAGCAAAAAAACCTCAAAGGCATCAAAAAAAGTTATTACCTCTGAATTGATTAGGGTGTTGCCTTTTCTGGTGTAATTCTGTAACGCTGTTGACATCAGCGCTGAAAACATTGCTTTTCCTGTAATTGTTGAAGGGGGAAACCCCTCATATCTCTCTTTAAGCTGTATCAGACACACAGCACAAATATGCCTGAAAGATAACATTTGCTGGGTCTTTCTCTTAGCAGAGATCAGCAAAAAAAGGTCCCATAAACCCCATTTTGTAATACCTGGATGACTACAAGCAATTTCACATGCTGCCTGAAGAATTTCAGAATCAAGCCAGAAAACTAGTGGTCACAAAAAGGACAGATCTTGTTTTAGTGTTTAGCTTCAATATCAAAATCTGCTACTCTGTCCCATCCACACAAAAATTAGTGCACATCTGTGGGAGCATCCACTTCTCCCTTCTCTGTGCTTTTTGTTACTATTAAACCAAACACGTGCAACACAAGAACCTCTGCCGTGTGATATGATAGAAAACAGCAAGAGCACCATGAAACAACACAGTAAGTTACTGCTGACTTCTTTGCCTGTGTATTATAAATAATGGAACTGCAGCTACAGTTCATTTTTATGCAGAGACATGATCATCAGCAGACCAGATAATGACCCCTCAAACTCTACATAGATTATACAGGTGCCCAGTGCCTACAGCTAGAATTTTAAAAATTAGCACAAGAAAGACAAAAACAATCCAGGAAATTATCACCAATGTGAATACAAGTCTTACGATAATTACTTAAATAAAAGAGCTGGTATGCTGAAGTACAATACACCCCTTTTTGGATATTATCCCAAATGTCAACCAGATCTCTAAACAAATTTAAGAGAAGAAACATGTTCTAGTGGTAGATTTCTAATCCCCCTGGAGAAAGCCCAGATCATCTCCATTTAAGGTCAAGCAAGCAACAGCTGCACGTTTTTGTCCCCAGGAAAAAAACAGAGCAGACCAGAATCTCCAACAGAGATCTCTTTCTTAAAGCTTTTGCTTTCTGATATCCTTGGCTGTCTGGACCCACCCACCCAGGAGTGAAGGAAAACAGCACAACGATGCGCTCGTATATCCTGCCTGTACCTGTCAGACTGACATGTCCCATAAGCAGTACTTTGGCATCTGCGTCACAACACCACCAAAACCCCCGTGAGTAACATAAGGGAACGATTTTAAGCTGAACTAGAAAAATGTTCTCAAGAGAAGGAACAAGCTTGTTTTCTGAGAAACAACATCAATATAAGATCTACAACATTCATGTGGTCTGAATTTGAGCATGTTTTTGTGTATTTTCTAATCTTAAAATTTCTTAGCAGAGTTAAGAAATTTACAGAAGACATGTACTACATTTCTTATATACTAGTATTTGTACTAGTTCCTTAATTTGCACACTTAAGTATCAATCTTTAAAAAAGAGATCAAACTCATGTTCTCTCAAGGTATCTCATTTCTAAAAACTACAATTCATTAACAAAAAGGAGTTAAGAATTCAGGGTAGAGTAACTAAATAACATGACAATTTTACAGCAGAGATAGTAAATGGAGGAACTGGCATCGCAGCTGCTGCTGGGTGTTGGACTTAATAACAAAGTAGAGATGAAGTCCAACAGCACAAGTTTCATATTACTTATTACAAAAAGCAAACAATCCAATGATAGCAGTTTTCTTGGATGACGGCGTGAAACAAAAACATGAACCTTCCCTCACTGAAAGGCCAAAACCAGTTTGCTTGACTGTGAGAGATTTACAATGTTAATAATGCCATTATAAGAAAATTTTGAAATCCTTTGCACTGGTAAAGAACTATCACTCCTCACTGTAGAAATATTCAATTAACTTTCAACCAACTTATGTGACCTTAGATGTTCTGGGTTTGATAAAGGATAACAGAAATCAGGCAGATTTATTATGTTGAAACTGCGTTGCTAACTTCAACTATGTTATAACCAATTTTGCAGACAAGCTAAAAATTATATTTACAAAAATAAAAACAGAGCTCTGTTTGAAACAGGGTGGTACAGCACCTCCAAGGCCTTTCTGCCTCTGGTTTGAATAATGTACCACAGCAGGGCTTCCAGGGAATGAAAAAGACCAACTAAACAAAAAAACACATCAGGTCAGGTTAAAGCCATGCACTTATTGGTGCTAAACAATTATTGTCTAAACTCTGAACACTTGCAGATTCAGTTAGGTTGAGCTTCTGCATTTTCGCCTGCTATTTCCAAATCAGGAAAAGGGCATGTCCTGTCATCTGCATCCGCACAAGAAGCCTGGATGCTCACACATTCAACAGTTTAATCCTTTCACATCCACTAAATCCTTTGCTTCCTGGACAACCTTTTCTGTATATGCATTGCGCTTGTCCCTTCTCACCACAAGACAATATACAAAAAAGATAACCTGTAAAGTAGGATCAGTCTGCTACTCCTATCCAAATAAACAGAAACGGTTCTCAAAACAAATATCATTTTAACAGTTTCCAGTCACAAAAGGTAGGAGGGGACAAAAAAAGCATGTGGGCGTGTTTTAAAGAAGAAATAAATACTTTAAATTATATAGTAATGGTAATTTTCAGAGATGAACTTATATATGCCACATTTTATAACCCACAAATTAAAGGCTGGAAAAGACTTGAAATACAGAAAAATTATGTCAGCTCAAGCACTGTGAGGAAAAAAAGATGATACTGGAAAACACATGTGCTATAAAATGAATACCAGCTACATAACAGAATTATAAAAACTATATATCATTAAAATATAGTTTAAAAAATATCTTGTAGGAAAAAAAAGAATTCCAAGTCAAACATCCACATGAAATGTGATAGCCCGCACTTTTTATGCTTTTTTATAACAAAGAAAAACATTGTTGTATCAAAAGCAACACATCCAAAACACCTCCCTGAAGAAATTTCCCATTTAAGTTCTTGTTTAGGAAAAGGCAGGGCGCTGGCCGGCAGCTCCCTTCGCTACCCCACTGAGGTGGGCCTCTTCCCGGATCCCCTTATCCTGTGGTTGAGCAGGTGGTCTCCCTGACATACAGTTAGTTCCCTTCACAAAAGGAAAGATGTTGCCCGTGTTTAATATGTTACTGCCATGAACGAGTTCAGAGGAGCCACTGTCTGTACCAGAAGGCTAATGGGACCAATCAACTCGTGAGCTGCTGAATGACACTCTGAGTCCTGCCTCTGAAACTTAAGTTATTTTTTCCCCTCAACCTACTTCAATTGTTTCCACAACTTAGTCACAGACCAGGACAAGTTTCCAGAGAACTACAGGCACGTCCCACAGCTCGGAGCAAGCTCCTTTGTGCTTCACTAACACCAGAGGTAAGGAACCTCCCTTCTGTCTAATGCTTTTAATTCTTGCAGCAAGGCACTCTGTAGCAGTACTTTTTTGTAAAAACTGCTCTATTCAAATTAACAGCAGGTTATTAAAAATATGGAAATGTAGGCATTACAGACCTGAGTCAAAAATATAATGCTATGAGGGGAGTATTTCAGCAACAATAAAGGCGATATAATTTTCTACATGCCTGTGGGACACTTGCTGTCCTTGAATAAAATGATTTATACAGGTGGCATTGCACTGGAAGGTGAGGTTTCAACATGTTCCTCACATCTTTGATTTTCCTTTCAAATTTAATAATTTTGCTTGGTTTTTTTTCTGTTGGTTGGTCCATTTTGATTTTTAATCCAAAATCCACAAAGAAAGTAACTCACTGAAAGTTTTGTAGAGGTACTTTTGTTTCCCAAAGCTGCCTATTCACAGCTCAGCAAAGATAAGAAGCTCTTTCACCATTTAACTCAGAAAAGCATCTTTCTGATCTGACACACTGAGAGAGAAAACCTTTTTTATTTGCAATTACCTTTCATTTAAAAACTTAAGTAGTTTATAGCAGCACTAGACCTGAATATATGTTACTGTAAGTGCAGTTCAAGCTACAGAATCCATATAGCATTTCTGCTTCGAATTCCACTAAAAGTTCATTTTCTCCTCCTGTTCACTGTAACTTGCCAACTTGTAACTTGTCCTAGACCATTTCTAATAACAGATAAATAGTTTAGCTAGGACTTGTAACATCATGAACAGAATTTCAAATGAAGAAAGCAGTTCATTTATTTCTAAGGGCAGCATATACACACTGTACAATAAAATACGACCCTAGCTTTAAAATCACTGGGAAAAAGGTGCATCTCACACTGAAATATGTAACATAAAGAACGTTTAATATTTACATACACAAATATTTTTAAAAATATGACGAGTATGTAGACACCTAAGGTACTTAAGCTCCTTACAATCATGTTCTCCCCTTTCATTAATTCACACCGTACTACTTATGTCTACTTAAGGTTCTGACTTTAGAAAAGACAAACGTAATACAGACATTAATTTTGTGAGGAGTGTTTTCCCTGTTACTGAGAAAAACACACCTAATTCCTTTTCCTATTAGTGACCAGTAGGCATCAGGCAAAGCTACATCCAGATGCTTGGTGTTGTGCTCAGCAGCTTTGTGCCAGTTTTTAACAGACAAGTGATGGAGATGTCCAGACATCCCGTTACTCCTAAGGCATACAACCTGTTACAGAGTTCTCTAGAAGCTGTTTCCCATAAGCAGAAGTAGCATTTCAGAACTCCCAGTGCCTTCAAACCAATGCCTACCAAGGAGCAAGGTGGTTCTGAAGACAGACATATTTATTTTCAAGGCTAAAGTTACATAAAACATATTTTCAAGTGGAAAAACTTATAGTTAAGGCTTATTCTACCACACAGAGAATCTTTCTGCAGAGTTTATGCATGCACACACAGATTGAACATACTCATAGAAACTTAACTGCCATAGGCAGCTCTTTGCTGGGATCTGGAACGCATCCCACAGCTACAGCATGTTAGCTGCCCAATCATCTGAGTTTTATCTTATCAGAGAATTTGCTAATTTAACATTGATGAAAGAGTGGCTCAGCTGTTAAGTTAAATTTAAAAATTTCACACTGATAACATCTCATGTCATGGACATCCAAACCCTGATTAAAAACAACCTACAGTCATGACAGAAGCATGTGCTGCATAGCAGGTGATAACTGTTACAAATCAGATGTGAAATAAGGCATTTAATTTACAGCAAACAATTTTCCACACCTCCCTTTTTTTTTTTTTTTTGGCTATTTATTTGTCAAGAGTGCTGTTAAGGTTATTTGTTTCTAAGAGAGATTCAGATTTATGTATATACCACATTTATTTTTTTAAAAGTTGCATTTACTTCTCATCCTCTGGGAAGGTTAGTAATACAGTGACTTCACTGTACAGTGTGAAACTCACTAAAATCAGTTTATAACTGGTAGCATAAAGGTGATTTTTACCAATTATTTCCAGGCAATCAACAAACAAAAATGTATGGGATATGTCTACACAGTTACAAGAGCAGCTTTTTATTTGCTTTAAGAATAATTTCATTTAGGAATAGAAAAGTACTCCAACTGAAGAAATAAAACATCCCACAGGGAAGTAATGTTATGCTCCCTAAACCACAACTGGAGATTGATAAATAGCTGAATAGCTGGCATCAAAGTACTTCTTGCAGGTTAAATTTACTACATCCTTCTCAATCGATGCCATGTCATTGTTCACTAAGCTGCTAGAAAGTTAAAAACAAAGCTTGGAACATCCCCTTACACTTCTACTTTTTATACAGGCTAAGTGTATTTCAATTTTTACTTCAAATCAAATTGCACTTATTCAAATTCCTATTAAAGTTACAGATGAACCATCAGAACCTAACACTCAGCATGAAACCACTTGATAGGCACTGAGTGCACACAGTGGAGAAAGGAGTTCAATTAATAAAAGCAAGCTACCATGTAAAAGGCAAATCTTACCATCAGACTGGAAAGGGTAGACAGTCACTTTATGTCTTATGAGAGGAACTGATAAGTATGGGGACTGAAGCACCTGCCCAAGATCCCACAGCATGGTCCTGCAGGAGCTGCCGGGAACTTAATCTGCTTAAAAACCAGCCCAAACCTCTGGCTCCTAGACTACTGTAATGGACCAGCACATATAAGTCCCAGTTATCCATAAGGTATGCGGATAACTTCCAAAAACCAAAATTCCTGGGGTGTTCAACTATTCACAGGTGTAATTTCTTGGCATCTACACCTTCCACATTCTCAGGAACATGAAACACAGGTAAAGGCTCTCACCGTTGGTTTTGCTTAGAACACTCAAAACATCAAAACTTGACAAAAAGAAGATTTTAAGAGCAATAAATTAATTAAGAGAAGGAAGAAAAAAAATGACTCCATGGTGAGCCTTCTGCAACCATCTCCCAAACACAAGAAAAATACTGATACTTCAGTACAAGACTGCCTTTAAAACAAAAGGTAAAAAGAAGGATAAAATTAGTTTGCTTTTCCCATTACCAGCAATTCTCAAACTATGAGATGAATTGTTGCTTCTTTCCCCATCCCAAGGACGCACTTTCTCCATGAAACTGAAAAATGACCTATGCCACAAGTCAGTGTCTAGATCTTCAATCAACATAACTTGATAGTGTAGCCTTTGGCAACAACAGTACTTTTTGCACAACTCTTTATGGTTATTAAGACATTTCTTTTCAACTGATGGAAGTGAATTACTGGAACATCTCATTGTAAAAAAATCTATCCAATAGGCTTATGAAACATTACTTTTTAACGTTGCCCTTTCAGGACTTCACTTGGTCACTTGGTACTGCAAAAATTCAAATAAGTCAAATCTCTTCTATTTCCCTGATATCACTGCTGCATTTAGTAAACGTATGACAGGAAACAGGCTGCATCCAAAATTGCTGTGGCATTTCCAAAGGAGCCAAATTTATCCCATGTGACTTCAAAGGAGTCAATGCAGTTGCACCAGGAACAACAGAGACCCACAGTTTTCACTTGGGTCACATACCCTGCTCTTACTGTGAAGGACACCCAGGAACAAAGATAAAAATAACCTAATACAAATCAGGGAAACAGTCACATGTCAGTGAAGAAGGAAGGAATAATTGTGATTGGTGACTCATTCTAGGGCATTGGGAACAGGGGATTCCCTACATAGTAACATGCAGGGTCAGCCACGAACCTTGTCCTACAGGTTCACACTGTGCTTAAGGCAAGCCCTTAGTATCCATTAACAGCACTGATAAAACATAAGACTGCACTGCAAAGCAACCAACAGCTCTTGTGCAATGCTCAGTCTTGTCACATAAGAAACACTTTTTGACCTAAAAAAATATAAAATACAATTTGCCTTTTTGCTATACTTTTGTTTCAAGAAGTGGTGTGTGCATGCATAATTCTTCTTTATATTGGCCTAAAACACACGGGACTTAACAGTAGAGAGCAACTACTATCTGTGCCAATGATCAGCCTTCATTTCTGTGTAGTTATGTTCTAGGCTGTCCATTTTGACCTTGATAGAGACCAGTATGCAGCTGTGTTTCTGAATTTGTTTCTCTTTATGCACACTTTAGGTGGGTGACAGCGCCATGGAAGATTAACAAGCAAGGTATGTGTTTATTAGTTGAAGTTGAGTGCTTGTAAAGACAAATTTGTTGAAATACAGGCAGAGAATTGCTTACAGGCTTCCTTTGCTTACAAGAAATCTTCTCCCATGGGAAGCCTTAGTAAGTTAAACAACATGCAGGTTTTTCAAAAACCTCCAAAACCACGTAACCATTTAAATCAAGAAACCCAAGCTACTTCATTTTGTCCTTTCTTCATCCCTTCTCTACAACATTTTCCAGCAGCGAAAGGTATACATTTTAACCTACTCTGCCTTCCACTTTTTAATATCTTCTTGTACCGCCTGTCTTGTTACATGTCCAAATACCTAACGCCAACTCAACTTGACTGAGCTTTCTGACTCACTGCCAGTTCCCTCAGCAATATCTCTCACTATAATGGGAAGAATATTTTTTCCCCCTGCAGAGGAATCTCATCCTCTCTCCACCTATTCTGGCCTTGAATCTGTGATGCCCAACCAGCTAATACTGCTTTTTGTGGAGGTACTCCAAAGCCCCAGGTCCTTGCCCCTTGGAGCCATGCAAGTGAAACTTACACAGCAACAGAGCAGTGCAGGTGCCATCACACGCGCAGTTAAATCTGACACAGTACACATGAGATGGACTTATTGTGCATATACACAGGTGAACACAGATGCTGTTCCAATCCTTCTGTGGGCTCCAAAAAAACAGTGGTCAGGAAAAAGAAGTGTTTCTGTAGCAGGCCACACAGAGCCTGAAGACCAACCCTGCATTAAAAAAATGCTGTAACAAGCTGTGTTGAAGTCATTCGCAGGAAATGCTGTTCTCTGTGCAGTGTCTGTCACACAAGCTGCTTACACAAATTCTTCTTTACTAGAGTACATCCATTAGTGGTTCATCTACCATGACTTGTCTGGAAGAAGATAAACAGCTTAATGCACTCCAGCCTATACTGGGCTGGGAGAATGAATGTGCATTCCACCAAGGGACCTGAGAATTCCTGTGCACATCTTGCTTTTACTGCACTCGGAACAGAGGGCGACTAGCAAAGAGCTAAGCAGAATATACTTGGCAAACACTTTAACTGCTTAAATAGATAAAAACAGGTACAGCAAAAAGTCAAACAAAGATGACAAATTATAGTCACTACGAGAGTAAGTTCCTGGTGTATGTTTTGTTCGCAGTAAAGTTAAGATCAACTACAGCCCAAAACTTCATAACAAAATCTGAAGTTGAGTTTTAGAAGGAGATGTCATCACATGGAATCCTCTAAAGGTATTAAAATAACCATGTGCAATCTGATTTCTTTTGAAAGTCTCTTTTAAATACAAACACTGCCACTGGCACTGAAAGCACATGTATCCTTTTCATAGAGTACCCTTCAACTCTACCGCCCAACATGAAGGGATTAAAAAAGAAAAAACTTAAAGACAGTCCTGTCTCCTTTTAAAGTTTTTCCATTTAAAGTTTTTCCATTTAGCTATACATAAAGACAAATTCATGGGCAACAAAATATCTCTGATTCAGTAAGATCATCAAATAATTTGGGCAGCAGACACCTAAGGGATGGTTTTATGTGGCACAGATGATAGAAATTTCACTTATTGCCAAATGAAAAAACAGGGTGACAAGGAAAGGCCTTCTGTGGAAGATATGATCACAATACTAATTTATAAAATGCTTAAGGCTAAGTGCAGTTTTAGTTTGACACATGCATAGATCATCACTATCTTGAAAACTAAGTTTTCACATTGTGACAGCACCTACAGAATCCACCTCACCCTGAGCTAAACGGGCATATATCAAAGCCAGCTTCTTGCCACAGAAGGTTCTACAGGAGAGCTTTACGCTGCAACTACTTATTTGGAGTTTTAAGAAAACTGACACCCTGTACTTCCATCTGCTATTAAAAAGGGAGAAAATAAGCTTTAAATATAACACTTGCTTAAGAAATGAAGTTGTGCACATGCCCTATTTTGCTCCTCGCAGCATTCCTCTGCCTTTGCAGCCACATTTTGTAACACATTGTCCTACATGCATAAAAAGAGATTTACTCTTTACACTGTTGAGAAATACTCTACTAAAAATCCTTACAGTAGTCATGCATTGGCTTTTAATTGCCTACCATAAAGAATTTTTACTTGGAATGGAAATACTTCAGTAATATTTTTTTTCTTCCCTTCCATAAAAAGGTCCTGGTAAATCCGATTATCTGCCCCTGTCAGTAACAGCCAGCAGTACTATCCAGATCTCCTGGCTGCAAGGGCTGTGACACTAGTCTTATCATCAAGTTTTCACATGTGCTTCAACAAATAAAGCGGAGGGATGTGGGTGGGAGGGCAATCAGCCATGGCCTTTTCAGACTGTGAAAATTGGGAGTTTAGGATCTAAAGCAATCATCTGGGCAAACCCCACATATCCACAACTTCCATATTACAGTTCCTCACCACGGCTAAGAAGTAGGTGATCAGTAGCTTTCAGGAGGAGAAGCACAATACAGCATAAACTAAAGATGAAAAACAAATTTTCAAGATCCTGTTTTAAACTAAAAACACTGTGAAAGCAATCTCTTTATTTTAAACTTTCTAGAACTTTAAGCCAACTTCCATTTGCACTCTTCAAAACACTTCCGTATTACTAATTCTTTGCTTTCCTGCTTTTCCAGCTCCACAAAGGCTGTCTAAAACAAAAAGAGGAGATATTAGGCACTTTGCACTGTTCCTGACAACTGCTCTCCTTTCCTGCACTCCTAAAACCTCTGATTTGCGCCCTCTGCTTTCTTGTTGCCATGGAGAAGGTCCAACAAATAACCCGCTCCGCTCTGAGGAGAGCCTCAACTATTGAGGTCAACCCACAAGCACGCCAAAGGCTCCAAGAGCTCTTTGTGAATTTCTGCCTGATTTTAATTTGCCTCTTGCTTATCTGTATCATTGTGATGCTTCTTTGAAGTTCCAGCATTTCTCTGCACTGTGCTCTAAGAAAACCACCCCAGAGGGAAAAGAGACCTACACCTGCAACTCCCAATGCAAGGATCCTCCTGTGACAGGGGCTAACACTCCTACCAGAGTGTGTGCCAACCAGTGCCCTGCTGCCTTACTACCTGCTACATGTATTAAAAACACGTCTTCTGCCCAGAACAGTGTTTAGAGCCTGTAGTTACAAAGCTGTGCATGACCCAATTTGTCAGTCTCCATCAAGAGATGTCTTTACTAAAGGGGGTAAAGTACTGGCAAATCAGATTATCTGCCCTTGTCAGTACCAGCTATCAGTTGGTAAATGCCTCAGTCTTTCAGCTAGACAAACAGCAACTTTTGGGGGGCTTGAGTGTTTTTAGGTTTCTCTGAAAACTCTTAGGCCCTTAGAAGGGTTCCAAATTTGGACTACATCTGTCCTAAGAAGAGCTTACAGGTACACAGCCCTTAATACATCTGCGGAAAATTTTTGTTCTGTTTAGTTCAAATGCTGCATCTCTGCATTAGCAACTTGAAGTATTCAAATTCTTTAGTGTTTAAGGGAATATGAAAATAAACTAAAAATTTCTTCTCATCCAGAAATAAAAACTATTTCATATGCTTTTCTCTCTATTTAAGGGATCTTATGTATGCGACATCTGCAAAGATTTTTCACTGTTTTGCAGAAAAAAATCCATGCTACCACACTGACGTCAAAAATTTTGTTTTCTATAATAATTTAACGGACATGACAATTGGCACAACCTGGAAATCATTCTCAAAGTACTCAATATTTGACTTCAGACAACTTAATTATGGCCTGCTCTTCCTTAGTTTAAAACTACAAGAAACTTGGAACTTGCCAATGTCACAAGAGGTGGCTTATATCTAACATGGTAAAGAGAAAAGTCTAGGTCACCACCATTACTGTGATTGAAGTGCATCACACAAACACAGATAACACCCCCACCTTCATCTGCAAGTACTTGCTAAAGAACATGCAAGTATTTTCCTAAAATAAATGATAGATTAAAAAACACATTGCAAACAATTGTGTTTAGGAAGGAAAAGCATTGCAGAAATATCTTTATGACATGCAAACTGGAGGCTATGCACATAAAAGATGACATTTCTACTCCAGCAGTTTTAAGTAACAAGACTGAGCAGAAAACTTCCAACCTTACTACATGTTGCTGGTATTAAGCTAAATTCCTAGAAATTTGATAGTTTTCAAATTTCAAGAAAGCTCAAGAATCAACAGATAGAGGTCAGACATACCTATTTTTAAAGAGGTACCTTTCTATACCACTCTATGTAAGCAAGCCTACTGGTGAATACAGAAAATCAAAACAAGTTCATCCTCACCTTGTATTCTGCCTCTTAGTATTTCATTTATAGAGGTTGAAAACAAACAGCTGAGCAGGAAGGGAAGAAATCTTTGAAAAGAATTTGTATTCAATGGAATGCAAGCAAATCCAGTGGTGATGCACTTCCTACCCGGCGAATGGATATGCTGAGACCAGACCCCTGAAATAAGGTTAATCACTAGAGGAAATTAAGACAGCTACTGTATGAGGGCTAGGGCAAGCACTGGTGAGACTGGCAGCACACCCCCATAGCTGCAAGTTAGTATATGAGCATTGCTGATTTGAACCGTCAGTGTAAATCCCAATTTCCATTTCATGCATCCCGGCCAGTTGCACGAACACAGGAGATTTCAGTGAGTGTATTCTCCCTTTTAATCCTTCCTCCCTTTCTTCTCTTTTCAAATCTGTAGTTACGTGATGGATAGGGTTTCTAGCTTTCGTTTGCTTTGGATGTGCTTCAAAAGATTTCAATTGGAAATAGCAGTTTTACAGTACTGAAAACTTGCTGAAGAAAAAAATACAAAGAGTAAAGCATCAGCACATCCATTCTGAGGACATGTTTGGATTACAGGTTTCACAATACATAGGAGTCAAAGTAAAGCATTGCTAAAAAAGTACCCCCTCTGCAATGAAACAACCCCTTCCAACTTCCACTTACATACCTGAAAAGCCGTAATTTAAAAGCAATAAACAAAAATGAACAAGGAAAAAAAAAAATCAAGAAATGATAAATAAACTGGAAGCCCAACTGTTATTTTACAGCAATGCAGATAAATTGCATGTCCTGTGTGGTTTATTTGTGTCCTAGGATTTTGCTGATCAGAAAATCTGTACCATCCTCTATATCACCAAATGCCAACTAACTCACAGATTAAAAAAAAAAGCTTTTGTACATAGCACAGTCTTCTTAGACTTTTATGAGCTTTAAAAATAGCATCTCCTGTATTTTTATTTATTAAAATGACTGCTTGACAATATATTAATGCATAAAATACATGTGATTCTGTTTAGCAAGAAGCATCCATTCTATCATTTATGTATGAGTTATGTGAAAAAGAGATAGTCATCACACAGCTTTTTAATTATCTATATCTCTATTTATTCTGATTTGGTTTTCAAGAGTAATCCTCACTGTTCGGTAATGCCAGATGACTTACACATACCTAATTCACACTCAGTAGCTACTGCTCATAAGTAAGGAATTTTATGAAAGGGTAATCAAAAAGTTCACTACTTTTATGAGCTGTAGTAAAAACTGCAAACACAGCATGCAGCTTGGGTTAAGTTTTCAGTTCTGTGCTCCACTCCACCCAAGCTTAAATCTTTTTCCTGAGTTCATCTTACTTTATTCCTGATTGTGAATAAAGACCGCTAATCAGGCAACAAGCTGGTATTACGCTTACTCAAAAAAAAACAAAAACCTTTCAGGACAATTTTATACTGGGAAAGAGCTGAATCAGGAACAAAAATATGCTGGTTTTAAAGGTGTGTTTCCTCAGTCAGTTCCTTGCAAAAATTAATATACCCATTATTCTTGATGTGAAAATATGAGCCGTTAAATATTTTAATTTTTGCTCTGATCAAGGCTAGTCAGTAAGGCACTTTGGAAGGCAGGAGATACTTGCATTTCTTTATTAACTGTTCTGCGTCGATTTAGCAACTACCCTTGAGAGCAGAAGTGAACCACGCAGTGGAAAGACAAGCATAAAACAGGCTTAAACAACATTTTTCATACAATATGCACAAAACGTTTGCCCCCCCGCACAAAGAATTTTTATGTTAAATTTTGCTACAACTACATCAATGGACAATGGTACAAATAGGCCAGTGGTACTCTGGGGTTCATTAGGAAGAACATTGCCAGCAGATCAAGGGAGTTCATCCTGTCCCTCTCCTCAGCCCTAGTGAGGCCACATCTTGGGTGCTGTGTCCAGTTCTGGGCTCCTCAGTACAAGAGAGACATGGAGCACCTGGCACAGATCCAGTGGAGAGTGACAAAGGCTGAGGGAGCTGGGCCTGTTCACTCCCGAGAACAGACAACTAAAAGGGGCCTTCACCAATGCCTATAAAGGATTTCAAGGGAGGGTGTCAAGAGGAGGGAGCCAGGCTCTTCTTGGTGGTGCCAAGCAATAGAACAAGATGCAATGGGCAGAAACTGATGCACAGAAGTTCCACTCGAACATAAGAAAGAACTTTACTGTGTGAGTGACCGAGCAAAGGAACAGATGGACCAGAGAGGTTGTGGAACCTCCCTCACTGGAGATATTCAAGAACTACCTGGCTTCAATCCTGTGCAATGTACTCTGGGATGACCCTGCTTGAGCAGGGAAATTGGACCAGATGACCCACTGTGGTTCCTTCCAACCTGACCCATTCTGTGACACATGCAGAACAATAATCATGTCGGGGCACACACTTACACTGAAACATAGTGTACCTGTATCCTTTCTACCAAAATTGAGCAGGGTAGTTTAATACACGCATTTAGAGAGTGGTGCTGTTTATATCTGGAAGCATATTAATATACTATAGATTACAGACCAGATACCTGCATCTGTGTGACTATTAATAAATAGTGTCTGGCAGAATACAACTGTAAAATACTCGTGAAATCCCACAAGATCCATAGATATCTTTAATTTTACAACAAATGTAGTCCTTTTAGCTTTGACCTCCATGATAAAAGCTAGGAAAAAACCCTAGAATATATTTATAAGGCTTCCTTTAAAAACTGATGCTCATCTCAGTAAGAACTCTGGTAATTTAAGTTACTTAAAACAGGCCCTAGATTTGCTGTAATATCTCACTGATAGCTTTATAAGCTTATTATATTTAAGGTTAAAAAATGCCAGAAGTTACATATTTGTATAAAATCTAAAATAATAAAACACTGCCCTCTTGTGATCGTCCATAAAAACTTAGCTGAGTATTAAAAGGAACTTTTGGCAACTGCTTACACTGTTAAGGCTTAGTGGGCTTATATGTTCCTTTCATTTATGTATGTGTATTACTATATATAAAAACACAATGTTAAGTTATTAATACTATCTTAAAATAAGCTATTGCATATGTGCTATTAAAAGCACAAAGGACTCATCTGCCAGGCCAATCTAGATTCTTAATAAGGCGTTTGCTAAGCTGCAATGACTCTTACACAGCACATTGCTGGCAAAACACAACCTACCACACTGCACGATGCCAAACTCCAGCAGGGTAGGAAATACTAGCAACACAAGTACATTTTGCACAGATAGGAAAGCTTCCCCTTTTTTGCACCCACGGAGATATTTTAGAAGCAAATTTTCAATAGTCTATTGATGAAACAGAGTAAGCCTTGAGAACAGCCATTCTTTTGAAAATTAAATGGGTCTGAAAAGTAACACACACACACACACACTAAAAAAAGCCAACAAAGAGCTAAACTCTAATAAAATTCAAGTCCTTTCCCCATTAGTTAGTTCTTCAGAAATTCTTTGGCAGTAAAATGCAGGCTAACTAACTTATTTTTAAATTTATTTTATTTTTAAGGTATTGAGGAGAAAAAAAAAAACAAAAAACAAAAGACTGTAGAAGCATCCAGAATCATTTTCCAGAAAAAGAAAACAACACTACTCTAGTTATTGTAAGCAAACATTTTTTTCTTAAGCAGCAGAAACTAAAACCAGGTAAAGTTATGGACACAATGAAATCCGTGTGAATCTACATAGCTTAGCACTGAAGGAGCAACCTAAAGCTACAATTAAGAGCCTGCTGCAAGCTCAAGAGGGCAGACTGATGCACATGATGGATCTTGCCAACAACAGAGGTCTCAACCTGCTACTCAATTTTCTGCTCATTTTCTTGGTTCTGGTGCTCGCATTTATCCTTGTGAAGCTGATGTGAACCTTTGTGAGGGTCTGCTTCCTTCTCAGATCTTGCTTTGAGGGCTCTGCAATGGTAACGCAGACACTTCAAACTATGTGAATATAAATATGCAAAGACTGCAGAGGCTGAAAAATCTGACAGAGAATGTGTTCCCACAAATTTACCAGAAAGTAATCCCAAAAGCTGTGCACAGGTATCTACCTGCCCCTGAGAGAAAAACACATCCAGGGCCTTGCTGAGTACCTGAAGAAATCCAACTATGCATTAGCAGCTAATATAGTTTCTCACTGCTACAGTTGATTGGTATTTAAAGATCCACAAATTATCTGCAGCCTTTAAAAAACATGATTTTTGCACAAAGGGGACAGCAAAAATCCAATTTTTTAATGGGATTTCTCTAGAACACATACTTCATGGGAAATGACATGGATATAAGCAGGAAGGCAAAACAAAATGCCAACACTGAGATGATAGCACACATCAAATTACCCGTGAACAGAAAAGCACAGATGCTGTAGATGGAAACAAAAATATCCATGAAAAGCATCTTGCAGCAACCAAGATGGAAATAAGTCAAGGTTAAATATGAAAACATAATCATTAGTTATACCTTTTTTCATCACCTATGGTTCACTGCAACACTTTAAAAGCCAGAAGCCCCAGAGTTATCCAGCAATATCAAAAGAAGCAGCTGTCAAAAAAACTGAAAAACAAATGACCATTAACCAGAGTTATGACGACTCTGCTTAGGAAACCCTTAACACCAGCACTTATACAAGCAGCAGGTACATCTGCACAAACCCAAGAAGAGTTTTTGTAAGCCTCAGTAAGCTGACTTTTTCCTAAGTGGTAAATCCAAGTGAGCAGCGTGGGAGAGTCTGCCAGCTCTGTTTGACTGACCACTTGCTACCTGCCAGTGCAATCATCCAGTCCACAGCTTGTCCTCATTTCTATTCATGTAACAAATTTACAACACCTTCTTCTTTGATCTTTCACCACAAGTCCTTGGGAAAGACAGTGATCAAAAAGTGCACACTTCTCTTGGAATTATTTGCCCAGAAAGTACCTCTACATAAGTGAGATATGATGGCAAAGGAGCTGAACAGAAGTAGATTTTCATACGTTACACTGGGGTCAAATAGCTTCCCCTTATTATCTCACTTCGCCAAGGGAACAGTGTGCACCAACACCTGCCCATTATGCATATCCATGGCATGAAGTTTACTGTACATCAACAGTCGTACGCACACATGCAGAAGAGGCAGATGTTGCTCATGGGGTGAGGAAAGCCCCAACTTTCAGCCTTCTACTGCCAACAGCACATCCCTAGTTCAGCATATACACTACTGACTGCCAAGCATGTTACAGAGCTCATTTATTCATGTTCACATCCAGAATTTTTGCATGATAATGGAACCAGCCCACAACAACAGTGATCTGGAAGAGACCAATCTAAACTGGATCCATGAATAGACTTTGGACAGGAAAATGCAGTATGTCCTGCAAACCAGAAAGTTTATGTAAGTCCTGCCATCAATAGGTATCCATGTTCCACTCTATGCTGCCTGCTCCAAAGCTTAGGCAACATTAGTGCGCTGGGTTTGGCCAAAATAAAGTTAATTTTCTTCTTAGGATAGTAGCTAGCACTGGACTAGTTCAGTACAAGTCCGAAGCACAGTTCATACCAGTAATTATAAAGAAAATTAACTCTACCCCAGCCAAATAGCAGCACTGATTGACTGATTGTTAAAATGAAAGCTTTTCTCTCGCTTGCTCTGAAATCTGTGCAATAAACATTTAAAATAGCTTCTGCAAACTACATATCCATAGGTTTTTAATGCTGATAGTTATAGTAGTATGAATTCCCATCTGTTTGCATGTAAAGCAGAAAACTTTGCACAACTACATCACTGTAAGCACTTTATCATTTACTTTGATAATCTTGAAATATTCTGCTTTTAAAAAACCCATAAATTTATACTATGATTTGACAATGATTATGTACTTGTTTGTTGTTTAGGAGGACTTCTGCTGATGCCTGACACAGTTGGCTCAAAGCACACCAAAAACACAGAAACAAATAGCAAACCTACTCTAGTCCAAAGCAGAATAAAACCAGTTTTCCCAACAAAGTAGGGAACACACAAAGCTTATTGTCTGTGTGACCTTCTGTATTATCCAAGTGTTTCCTTATCTTAGGGAAACCACTGTGACAGTGGTTGGCCTTGACAAAACATAAAATCACATACTCTTTTTTTTAATAATGGAAGAAAGATGAGCCTAGTGCCACAAGCTATCACGTATTTCCAGACCAAAAATTACATACAAAGGAAGTCTGTAAGAATCTTTGCCATTAGAGCATGGAGAAACAACCCCAAGAACCAACTCCAGCAGCCTCCTCTCAGCCAGCAATGAACATTACAGAATCCTCAATAGACGCTGAAATACACGGATGAAACTGAACTATGCATTTTCCTGAGATGACATATAAAGCTGGCAAAGTTATCAGCTAACCAATACCAAGTCTCTTTTTGCAATCAAGCACTGTCCAAGTCTGGTTTCCCATCGTCTGTCAGCACTTACTCCAGACTGAACCCACATATGCATTATAACGAATGGAATCCCATTTGTTGGACTACAAATTTCACAGCAAAAGGAACAGACATAAAAGCTTAATTATGGCTCACATGAGTTCACTATGCTAACTACAAGCGATAATTCCTCATGTCAAAAAGTTTTTTCTTCCCAAAAAGTATGGTTTCATCAACACATGATGCAGGAAAAATGTTGATATTAATAATTTTTAGTTTCCTGATCTGCCAGGATTGTAAAAGAAACCAAACCCTAGCTTTGAGGTGATATTAAGAATAAAGTTTTTTGTGGCAACAACGTTACCTGAAGAATGTTATAACTTTTCCTTTCAACTACAGCTATGTTTACCGACGTTATGTATGCATGCAGTTCATTTTCTTCCTTCTCCGTTTTGCAATGGAAGTTGTTACAATATCCCTAAATTTTTCAATCCATTAAAAATTAATTTCCAGTAACTTTTATATGCATGATATGACCAATCCAGTGTTTTTCCAATTTAAAACAAAAAAAACCCCAAAAAAACAACTAAACCTGGTACTTTATAGGGGAAAAGATGCACCTAAGCAATTTCCATCTATTATCTCTGCTATATTCTGACACGACTTAGCACGTCACCAAGAAATCATACAGATGTTCCTCACACTGGAAAAAAGATTCATCCTGTAACATACCTGCAACATTGTCACAAGGAGCTATTGTATTATCTCCAACAACTTCTAAGGCATGCTTTCATTTTAAACCTGATTTCTGGACTAGCACAGAGCAGGTACCTCGATTCATTCAGATAAAGTCTGATCCTATTATATACCCTGTTAAGAAATGCCTTTACATGAAAGAATAATGCCTTTCAATCTGGGTTTGTATGGCCTACATGATACTTAAGGTCCCCTCCAACCTTTAACATTCTATGATATTATGTATTTAAATCCAAGAGGAGAACCACCAGGCACAGTGGTCTACTCACAAACCTCACAGAGAGTACATCTGATGGCTGCAGCCTACTACATCTGTTTCAGGTGTTTGGGAAGTCTTGAATGAACGCAAGGAAGAAGCAAGCTCCTTCATGGCACCTTGCTGTCACTTCCCAAACCCCATGTGTGATGCCACCAGTAGCTGCCAAGTGCCAAGAACCTGGGCTGGCAGTGCCCTGGATCCGGCCTCAGCAGTGACCCAGTTTCTGTCACTTTGGCTCTGAGAAGACTCCAGCAGCCTTTGCTCTCTACCCAGGGAATTTCTTGACATCAAAATCTCCAAAAAGCTTAAGAGAAAGATTACCTTTATTGCTACAGAAACCCTAAAAGGGGACTAACTGTAACAACAGGTTTTTAGGGAGACCTTTAAGGATTACTGTTAGTTCGGCAATGTTAATTGGCCTCAGGGGTTTTTTAAATTAAAAAAACCTCAACACAACAAAACCCCATCACACTACCAAAAACCAAAGCCACGTCACCATTAGGAATGAAATTTGATCCTGAGAACCTCTAAACTTGTATTTCCTTCAATATACAACAGAAGAAACAAAACAACTTGAGCATAACTGTAAATTCCTTCACGTACTTCAGGCTGGAGAAAACAGGTAATGTGCACACACAGCTAGATTTTATCTGCTCAGGTAATACCCTAGTCTAACCCTAAAAGGCCTCTCAGACAAACTGTAAATTGCTTGGGATTTTTTTGGCAAGCCAAGCCGAGTTTTCCAACAGAGGTAAACATGAATATGCAGATTTTAAATACTGCCTTCCTTTATAAACTGTATTTTCCCATTAGGGAAAGAGCTGGAAACAAAGACTATGAATTGTCATGCTAGAAAGGGTTACCTTTCTCTTAAAACTATGTGCTTGATGTTCTCTATATGAAAAATATTTGAAGTATGACACATAAACCCCACATATTATTTTATTTAAATAAACCAGATTCATTTACTACTATTAGTTGATTCAATTAGTTAAAAATAAGCAGTAACAGCAAACTGAATTCAGTTTTTAAGTGCTAGGCACAGTGATACTGAATGTTCATTCATCCTTGGCAGTACACAGGATTTCTGCTGAAACGCAGAAATGCAGCCTCTTTTTAGGCCCATTCAGATGAAAATACATTTACATTTCCCCTACCATACTGTGATCGAAAATTCCTTCTGAAACTAGTGGAAAGGTTATTTGATGAACCTCTTACTGTCCTCAGCTTCATGTAAGGAAATGCAAGTCCCATGCAGACAGGCTCAATGAATCAGAGTAAACTCTACGCAGACAGTAGGGGGGGGGGGAAAAACAACAAAAAAACCTGCTGGCACTCAGGTAATATCGAAAAACATGCAGCAACATCCTCAATCAAAGTTTAAAAACATAGTTACCTGTTTAAGAGGACCTGTTCCCCTTCCTATTACATTAAAAGCTGGCTGTTATTCCTCAGGTATAACACACGATGCCACATGATGGCAGCAAACACCACGCTTTAGCCTTACCTGCACAGGCTGTTCACTTCCTATTCTAAAATCTTCAGGCTGCTGCACATGCCATGCAGCTACACCATAGGGCTCCTCAGCAGGCCTGCAGTCCAGGGGATTTGCACGGAGCTGCTCTTTAAGCCACATCTGAGTCCTCAGTGCCGGCTGTATGGGCGCTCCGCTCACAGCCTGCTGTCCCAGCGTCGCGTAGCGCTGTCCGAAAGCTTCACAACTGGCTGCCGTAGGTTTGCTCTCAGGTAAGGCACTGTAGGTCAAGTCTAAGGCATGTCTCCTACTCGGGGAATCTGAAACGAAATCGTCTTTGCTGCATGTTTCAAATTTATATTTGCAGTCCAGTAGAGAAGACCGTCTTTTCCCCATTTCTTTGTCCTCAATTTTCAGCAACTCCATGCTGTCATGCAAACAACTTGGCCCATTTATCCTTAATTGTGGTGACACGGCTTTGTCTGTACCAGACCTGTATTCCACTGACTGACTACTACCATCTTGGCTGAAGGTATTTGGTGAGCTGAGTTTAGACAAGGAGGACCACTTTCTTACAGGCCTTGCATCTTTCATGTCAAGAGAATTGTCCAGGGCACTCTGATTTCTGCCTCCTCCTGACCGTACAAAGCTTGTACTCCATTTTGAGCCATCAGACTTGAAAGCTTCCCTGTGCTTTGAAAGTGAAGAGCTGGCATGAGACAGCATCACATGGGCAGTGGGAATAGAAACCAGTGATCGGCTGGGCTTAAATGAAGATGTACCACTTGAAGTTGAATGATCTGCGAAGAGAGATTTATCATGTAAATAAGTGCAATACAGAACTCATTGACATCAACGCACAGAAAACAAATCATCAAATTCAAGGTGAAATGCAAAAATAGAAAGAGGTCTCATGACAATTAGGGTCTTCTAAACCATTCAAGATTTTCAGAATGGAAACCAAGTAAATTATATTTTCAAATATGTTTTGCTCAGTTGCCATTACTAAGGAAGAAAATTATACTAACCAGTGGCAACATCAGCTCCACATAGAATACTCAGGCTGTGAGCCAAAGGGAGCACTGTTCTCATTCCCCAGCTTCAAGAGGGCAGGCTGGATTTCTCCCCCAACCCAGATAACACAAAGTAGCTTCTATACTACAAATGGTAGAGGTATCACAATTCAGGAGCCCCAAAATGGTTCCTCTTCTGTCACCTCTCTTTTCATTTTTTAAAGGCAAAATAATTCACTAAATGTACTTTGTAAAATGGCAGTGCTGGAGAGGAATCAGTTTAACAATGGTCACTTAGACAGAGCTATTCACCTCTTTTGGATCCCATCCATTTCAAAGTATGTTTTCTGTGCTGGGTTTGGCTGGAACGGAGTTCATTTCCTTCACAGTAGATGGTATGGGGCTGTATTTTGGCTCTGTGCTGAAAACAGCATTGATAATTTAGGGATGTTTTAGTTCCTGGTAAGTAGTGCTTACACACAGTGAAGGCCTTTTCTGCTTCTCCCCCCAACCCACCAGTGAGGAGGCTGAAGGTGCACAAGGAGCCGGGAGGGGACACAGCAGGGATAGCTGATCCCAACTGACCAAAGGGATATTCCACACCATGTGGCACGATGCTCAGCAATAAAACCAGGTGGAAGGTTGGTCTGGGGAGCTGCTGCTAAGGCAACACTATGTGGTGAACAAGTGTTTCCATTTGCAGCCTTAGTTCTTCTTTCCCTCAGCTATTTTCCTTACAATTTTTTATTCTTGTCAATTATTAAACTGTTTTTATCATCTCAACCCACAAGGTTTCTTTCACTTTTCCACTTCCAATTTTCTCTCCCACCCTACCAGGTGCAGAGGGAGGAGGAGTGAATTTACAGACTCAAATACAACACCACACAGAAACTGTGTGTACCTTAATGTATAGAATCTTTCCCAAGCCAAAATACCAAGAACAGAGAAATCAGTGAGGTGTTACTCAGGAATGGACAGGAGAGCAAAGATGAGAGAGGTAAAGGAGAGGCTACCGGGGACTAGCTGAGAGCTCTCACACACCAACAACATGTGCTTAGCTTCACAGTCTGTGGACAACAGAAATAAACACCTAATCCTCTCATTGGAGAATCAGCTCCCACTAAGTCACAAGGCTGCACCTTAGCAAGCTCATATTGCTTGTCAGGTTTGTGGCAGATAAATAGAATGAAATTGCTGTAATTAGAAGATTCTTTTGGTGTTCTTTTTGCCAAAAGCAAAACTGATACACTCTTCTTTGTTTCTCCCATCCTAACTTATGGAGAACCTACTTCTTTGAAATTTGTCAGCTGGTACAAGAATTCGTAATGAGACAATTTAGAAGAAAAAATAATTACTCTTCAATTACAACTGGCATACCCAGTTCATTGGCTGCACTAGACTAATGTGATTTGGTGAAAGACAGAACATTTTATTAATTGAGCACACTTTCAAAGCGTATATTTGACTCAATATACCACACCACAGACAGGAAAAAGAAGAGAGCTTCCACTGGTGCCAGAACTTTTAAAAATGGTAGCACTTCTTATTTCTATGTAGTGAAATAAAGATATCCCTATTCTCAGCTTGAATATTCCTCCCTATTTGGGACCAGACTTCCTCACTCCTTGCAGCACAACACAAAATAATACAGACCTATAGTCACACTCTTCACAACAAAAATACATTACAGTCCACAAAACAATAAAACAGTTCCTTGATTGCTACCTAGTTCATGCCAGGGCTCCTAAGGAGGCAGCAAACCTTGCTGAAGCCTTCCTGCCCCCAAGGAGTCGCTGCCCCACCATGTACCCTCCCACTTCAAAGCATAAGCTCACACCACATTGTTCCTTGCCTCTACTCAGCCACCTGCTTTCACAGTAACCGCAGAACATTGCTCCCTTTAAGACTTGACAAAATCATCAGTGCTGGATGAACTGGACCAACAATTTAAGAGCTATTCACAGGGTGCTGATGATGGCCAGAGATTACAACACAGGGTCTGTCCTGTATCAGGCCAGGAACTGAACTTCAGTGATCCTTTTAGGACTCTTCCAACTCAGAAAATTCAATGATTCCATAATGAAACTAAATGGAGAGTAGAATACTAGCAGCTTGTTCCCTGATTAATCATGCTGCTAATTTATGTGGGGTAACATTTCTTACGTGCAAGGTGAGACCTTCCCTCCTACCCACACTTCTTCCTTAAAAATTCTATACCGCAGAGAGAAACATTTTTATTGGCTGTTCTCTCCGATATTGCTCAAGAGATGGGACATGCTAAAGAGGAAGACAGAAAGCCACAAAGCCCATTTCAAGTAGAAGGAATCACAGTTTTCTCATCAAACACATCAGTGCTCACAGGTATTGCAACAGTGGAGACAGCAATATTTCAACACTACTACTAGCTTCCAAGATTGTGCCTACCACATGTAACCTATTTTCCTGTGCCAGGGTTCTCTTGATGCCTTAAAGGGTATGCTTAATATTTTGGGGAATTCACTTTAGCTAGGTAGCTGGATAAACTGGAACATAAAGGGCCAGAAGAGCCTGTGTTCCAGTGCATTTGCTTTCTTCCTATAGGTAAGTGGGGTAGTAAGTCAAAACAAAGAGTTAGGCTTCCAGGCCTACTAGAGGCTGGACATAGGTGGAGTTAGGTAACAAGGGACCATCCTGTTGGATGTTTAAAGGACAGAGTAGTAAGATGGACTTTAATTGGATGATGTGATGGGTGGGCACTCAAAGTTATAAAAATGAGGAGATTGTTATGATTTTTCTCTTTGGATCGCCAGACATCACCAGTAAAGTTGCTTCTCCCCTTCATTCCATGTTTCTCTATTTTTTAATCTGTCACTCTTCAGACAACACTCTCAGTTCTGCCTTCCTGTCTTCTCTCACGGCAAATTAGACTTTTGCATAAAAAGTCGCTACACATTGACCTTGCTACTCTGCCTAGGAGAGGCTGCAGCTTCCAGTCCTGCCCTGCAATAGAAATTAAGGTACACGGCCACCTCTGCCTGAGGACATCGAAGCAGTGTCAATAAAGCAAAGAGATATATGACCTGATGGAGTCTCAAGGATATATGAGATGGAAAGTGCAGGGTTAGAGCCCTCCTTTTGGGGAGCATGCAGCAGAACAGAGTAGCAAGAGATTCCTGCTCTTCCAGGAAAAGCAGGGATGGAAACGCACAGTAGAAAGAAATGCATCTCTTCTTGTACATACTCCTTAGCTAAAGGCTCATCCATTTCTAACACACAAGAAAACTAACTTTCGTATTGTGCCTTACTCAGAAGCTGAATCTGACACAGCCCAAAGTCAGTCCAGCAAAGGCAGCAATCCCAGACTTTTTCAGATCCAAAGAAAATCAGAGTATATTAGGATTCAAAAAGAATCAACTGTTAAGACCTATGCTTTTGGCTATACAGATTTCTATGAGTAGAAATGTCCTATCTGCAAGAGAAAGGTAAAAGAAGAAACCCTGTATACATGTATCTCTAACAGTTAAAATAATGAAAACATATACAGTAGTATTAAATATAGCATTTTCAGTCAAAAATACTGACAATGTTACCTATACACAGTCTTCAAATTAGAATTAAAACTAGTAATATTTAAAAGTATATTATCTCCTTCATTTACTAGATAATAGAGCTTTTAATGTGGTAATTTTTCCTTTTTCCTTCTTCTACTCTATATTTAATTAAAATTAATTTTGAGTTAGTTTTAAACTTCTTTTCCTCACTTCCGATTCTAAACTCTCCAAGCATATTTGAACTTGGAATGTCACTTAAATCCATCTACAGCTGATTGATGACTCCAATAATTTGTCCCAGACACAGTAATTTTGGCTTGAAGTTGTCCTAATTAGTCTCCCATTAATGCTCACTGAAACATATGAGAAGATTCACACTTCTTCTCAGAGCATATTGCTTCAGTCTGCCCTGCCTGCAGGCTCAGCTGGAAGGAGCGCCAGCCCGCGTCCTGCAACATCTCACAACACAAAATGCATGAAGTTTGTAAATTTAATTGAAAACAGAAGAGAATACAGAAAGCATAATGAAACTTAAGGCATTACATCGTCTGTAGTCACAGGAATAACCTCCATCTGGTCAACTCCTACGACTACAGCCAAGCAGCAGGTTTTTCCCTTCCAAACAGGCAGGGGTAAGCAAATGCCTAGTTCAGAACTGAAAACTCTCCTCAGGATTATTCGGTTTTTACTTCACTGAGATGGTATTTATTTGAAGACTACAAACTTGTAGTCTTGTGTGTCTCCAGATTCTTTCTTTGCTTAAGAATGCTGTCATTAATGAAAACTGGAAGAGACAGGAGGAAAAAAAAGTAGCTAAATAATTCTTCTTCCAGCAGAATTAAGATAACACATTTTGCTCTTCCCTTTTCATAATCACTTTTTTGAGGCCCACCACAAAGTTCCCCAGAGCATTTTTCTAACAGGCGTGACCTGATCCAATACTTCCAAAACTACAAAAACAAGAGAACTGAAAAAAAATGCATGTTCAAGATATCTACCACATAATAACTGCAGATGGAAATAAAAAAAAAAATGAAGAGCACTTGACATGGCTTTCTTACCATCTTGTGTTTACACTTTTTATCCATTTCATTACTACGTATCTGGTGAAGAAAATAATGTAAGAGAATCAATTTTGGTCCTAATAAAAAAGTAATCACAAAGAAAAAGCAGAGCAGACACTTTCTTCTGAAGGAGGGGGAAGAGAAAGAAATCCTCCAACATGAAGTTAATGAACACCTCCTACTCCTACATTTTCCTGTTCTATACTTTTTAAATCACTGGAAGAAGAACATCTGAAGCCATTTCCCAGGCCAGATACTTATCACCATCATCCAGCTACCTAAAATCCTTATCTGTCACCCAACAGTCAGCCAAAACACATGAGTCAGGAAAGGTTCACTATAACCCTAAACAACTTCTTTAGCTGCAAAATAAAACTAGTGCTATGAGAACTCCCATGTAAAAGATATACTTTTGCATGGGACAGATTCTTCACTGCTCCCAATAAGATATTATCAAACAACAGAGCAATCAGCTAATACAGTTACCCAATACTAATCATTTCATTTGATACATGTTTATGAGATGCACGTGCACCTAAGGCCACTGAAAACTGAGAACCTTCCTTGTGTGAAGGACTTTGAAATTTGATATTTTGTCCAGGTTATAATTAGAATGCCCTGACCATGGAGAAAAAAAACAGTATTAAAAACAGCTGACCTTCTCTTCCTGTCCTCCCTTCCCACCCCTCTAAAACACTGACATAGTTTACCCCAATCCAGGAAAATATACTGAATTATTCTTAATAACTGAGCAGAAGATAAATAGGGGAAGTCAAGGCTTCATTCCACAAATTGAAGGTCTTGAATCTGGCTGCAGTTCAGTGTAAAAAAGCTCTTTCACAGGATGTCAGTTCTGTAACTCTTAAGTGCATAGACCTCAGCATCCAATACACGACTGAAGGGGCCATGAGCCTTCTATCTATCACATAAGCACGTGGCTGCTTCCCAGAGATTTCTGAAAGAGCTGCTTTCAAAAACAGAAGTGCCAAACTGTCCTGGGAGTTGGCTGGAAACGGCTGACAACGGCGTGATGTACCTTGACAGCAGTATTCACACTACGTGTGTGTTCCCCTCACCTACCTACTCACAAACTGAACTAGCCTTAATGCAGCATGGGTAATCAGATGAGCCAAAGGAGAAATTTCAACGTGGACAGGCAGGAGGCCAGTCCTAGTAAAAAGCCCTAAAAAGACTGACTCATTAGCCTCATCAGCATGCCTTTCCAGGGTGCAGCAGCAGTCAGGAACGGCCTGGGCTCAGTTGGTTTGTTTGTCTTTGTTTTGTGCTTTTGAGGGGGTTTGTACTGTCTAGAAATCTTCACCATTCTTTTTACAAGCCCTGTTCATATTACCCCAAATCTACTATGTCAACATATGAGGTGAATGAATGAAGTAAATCTCTGCATATAACTCTCTTCCAAATAATAAAGACATGCATTACAGAAAAGGAAGCATTACAGACACAGCAGAGAACTGTTCAGATATTTAACAAATTCTTTATGAAAAAAATTCCTAAATATTATTTGTTTATAAAGTTCTGTGTTTGAACAACAGGGAAGTAATACAAAAGAGTAACTAACAAAAAAACTTACCAGAGGCAAAATACTAATTAATGCAAATTTAAAATAACATGAAATACTATAATACTTTCTGCCAGTAAACTAAGCTTGTCATGCCGCACCTATGCCTTCAAAGCATGTGGCACTCGGGACCAAGTTCAATTAATGTCATTTAGAAAACAAGAAGCAACTTCACTGCCTTTCACCATCACCAGTTACTGTACTGCCAGCATTAATCAGAACTCTTTTGCTAAGATGTGGATGTGAAACTCCAAGTCAGTTTTACTTTGTTTCACACTAATCATGTAGCATTTTCTGTAATCTACTGTGTGGCATACCAAACCAACCCAAGTTCTACCTAAAACCTTGATTTCACACAGTACAACCATGAATAATATAAATGTGAACTTAAAAGGTTGCAGTTGAGACAGGATTTACAAAAACTGAGGCAATTTTCTTGCTTTTATGACTTTCCTTCAGATGAAGCAGTGGTAAAGCTACTACCACCCTTAGGCAATGTTATTGTGGAGAGATGGAAGAAGGAATAAATGGTAGGTCAGCCTTGCAGGCTTCCTAAAACATACAGAAATAAAAAAATACTACAAGAGAAATTTGAAGGATTTTTAGAAAGCTGTGCTGGGAAATGTAAAAGCTGTTCACAAAAGTACCACATACACACTTATTCAAGGAAAGAAATGCAGAGGTATTCACTGAGTTCCAAACAGCTTCTCAAACATCCTTACCAACAGAAGGAACACTACACATGTATGAACATACCTGAACAGAAACTTGCCTAACATATCCCATCTAATTTTTTATGGCTAGCCCATTTGGTATCCACCATCATCATCCTCCTCCTCTACAATTATGAATTCACTTTCCCCTGATTTGTGATGTTTCATTCATTTCCACACCCTTCAGGCAAACACATTTTCTCCCTTGTTTGCCAGAGTTGATAAGGCAGCAACAATCCTAGTCAGTGTAAGAAGTGAGGATAACACCCTCAACTTGCAAATAAAAAAAGGGAGAGTGGGAAACTCGTATGTTCTAAAGTTTGTTTAACGGAGCTTAACACAGAAGCCATCACTGAACCAGAGAAAATTTTATCTCCTCAGTGAGCAAATGAAAAGTACTTACTCAAAGTAAATAACTCATTTTTCCCTACTTTCACATTATTCACATCCTGTTTTCATCTTACCACATAAAAGGTTGCCTTGCTTCACTTAGATTTACCTATTTCCTCAGCACACAGTATTGATAAGGAACATCTCCTGTAGAAGTTACTGCTTTGACTGTATTAAGTTATTGTATTTACAGTACTGAAATATTCCTTCAGAAGTCTGCTCTTTGATCAATTCTCATTAGGACACAGCCCACACCAGCTTTGATTTGTTTAGAGCACTGTCCCACGCATGAGAGATCATCCCTATACACTAACACCACCTTCCCACCACACCTTCTGAGACAGCAGACTTGGCAACACCCTCCTCGGTGAAGTTCTTGGACACCAGCACCAAGGACGTGTGACTAAATGATAGAGTGCATCATACACTCACACCACCAAATCCGTCCCTGCATTCCACATCCCATCTCAAGAGTCAACATTCTTCATTCTACCACTTAAGCTACACGACAAGAGGCAATCTGAGCATCTTCCCAAAGAACTGCAGACGGGGGATCCAACCAGAATCGCTGCCAAACTGAAGCGCACAAAGATCACACACTTGCAGTTTTGATCATACATGATCAGTTTAAAAACCTCTATGCAGGAGACTAAGTAGAAAGTGTTACTTTTCTCCTATGTGCCACAGATGTCAGATTTGAAGCCAAAGTTCCAATATTTACTGAAATTAAGACATTTGGTAGAATGACCTGTCATCCAAAACACTCCTTATTAAAAATTAATATATATTTCTTTGAAATATACAGCAGTTGGGGGAATTTTTTTGTGCAAGAAGATATTAGGTAAAATAATTCACATTCTGCTTTACAAACAAGTTCCTTTGAATTAGCTGTTTGGCAGTACCAATTATCCAATAATAAGACTCCAATAATAAAAACTTTGCATGTATTGCAACAAATTAAGCTCAACAAAAACTTCCAACAACATTTTGGTTTTTTCAACAGTTGACTTCAGAGAGACTGTACCAGGCCAGTGCAACAACAGGGGAAAACAAACACAATCTCCACAAACAAATTAAAAAGGCAAACACCTGTGAGTGGTACAGTAAAACTGTTATTTGCTGTGACAGAGCTGAGGTCTTAACATGGGTTATGTATATCCATGCAGTGAGAAAAGAAACCCCCTAAGCTCCCAGCATACCAGATATACACCAAATACAGCTGTCCTGCCTAAGGGATCTCAATATAACTGTGACATTTCAGGATACAAGAAAGAGTACCACTAACATTTCTAAGAAGTGACAACTTACCTAGCAATATCTAGGCTAATAATATTCAGATGGGGAATCCATAACCCCAGAAGAGAAGTATCTTCATACAAATTTAGTAACTTCCTACTCTTGAGCCAGATCTGGGTCAAAGTAGCTTGCTCTCACGGAAGCCCAGATTCAGGAGATGATATAATGGGACTATAAAGGAAAGTAGCACCATATTAGAGGCGGGATGCTTCCACTACAAAATGGTCCTGTGTAACAAGGACAGCTTTAATGGATAGGCACACAGGTCAAAAAGCAACAGGTGGAACTTGTTTTACAGGAAAAGATTATTCAGCAGAGAAAAATAAATTACAGCAGAGTCAACTACTCAAGATTCTATTCTGGTTTTCCTTACTGTACTTAATTATTCCAGATGCTAGAGATGGAGAAATGTGAAAGTACTTATTCATTAAAAGCATGTGAGACAAATACAGTACCACAGGGTATTTTAACTGAAGCAGAAAATATTTCACAGATTGTATCTGACCAGAAAGTCTAAAGTAAACAGCAGGTAAGCCCAAGAGCAAATTTTTACTCCATATCAGTCACTGAAAACAAGACATTTATGACTGCTGTTGGTCTAAGCTTGCAATGGCCATCTGCTAAATTAATCTACAGACAAAGGCTAACCTAAATTACATAAACATTTCTTTAGATGAGAAAACTTGAGCATGTTAAGACAGAAGTATGTCTTAAAAGAATGAACTCATTTTACCAAAATACAATCAACTTTTCAATTTACGCATTTTGCCTTCTTATCCCAAGGACATCACACACCCACAGTCAAATATAATAATGATTTTTAGAAACACAACAGAATAAAGATTAATTTTCAAAGTTAAACTTGCCCAGCAGCCACTGACACACACACACAGAGATATCCCATCTTCAGTGCTTTCTCTTGCTGTGCCTCTGCATTCAGATTCAGCTTTGGTGCTACTATTACTGCCGTACACACAGTCTCTGACAGAGACCTCTGCTACAGGCTGCTGTATGAGAACATGTGAGTGACATGCAACTGGCCACCACAAAAGAGTAAAAAATGTTATGCATACAATGTGGGTACTCTGTGCAAAAGAGCAAAAACCAAACAGAAGGGGAATTTGTATCCCACAGTACCGATCCATCTTCTCCAGCCAACTAGAGCTATTTTTAAGAAACAGTTATATAACTAAGTAGAACAATTTTTAGATTAACAGGTTCTATTCTCCCCCTCTTCCCCTCCCCCCCAGAATAAGAGGATAAAGCAATATTCCAGAACAGCAGTCACGTAAACAGGGAACATCATTTTGCTCAAAGTACAAGAAGTACAAGTGAAAACCTACACTGCCACAGGGAGTTTTGCCTTTGTGGTTGGTTGCTTCATTTTTTAAGTCTAGATCTTAACTTGCATTTGTCCTTTGATGAAGGCCATCTACAGCTTCTGATTCCATTTTTCAACAACAAGCACTTAACCATGAAGACATGAGGAAGTCAAATATCCCCCCTAGGATCTTCATTAAAAGTAATGGCTAAAGGGGAAAAAATACTATGGATGTCATATCTCTGTCCTCCTTCCTTCCTGAATCTGCAAGGTATCAACGCCACAAATACCATCCACTTCAACAGCCACCAAATACTGCCTCTGCCTGGCACTATTTCTTCATCCCCACCTCGGGATGACTCAAAAAAACTGGACTAACTTAGCCCATCAGAACAGAAATCCACTCTTCCCCTCCAGAGGGGGTTAATTCTAGGTGGTTTTGCTCTCTGTAAGAGAACAGCCAGTAGCAGGTACATATACATACCTATCCTTCCACCTTCCTATACCATGACAGACCTAAGCTGTACTTTCTCAGCCTCCAAAGGAAAATTATTTGTACTATCTCAGCTTTTTAACTTACTTCAGTTGCCAACTCCTACAACAGCATTCCCAGATGAGCCAGGCTGATGCCTTTCAGCAGCAAAACCACCTCACCTAAGACATCAAGGGAAAGGAAGGGGCATGTAAAGAGGAACTCACACAAGAGTTGAAAGGATAGACTCCCTCCAACCCAAAGGACCAGAGTAAAACCTGAGGGTTTCCAGAGAGCACTATCATTCCCTGCAGTTAAAACTCTATGGTTGACCAAGGTGTGCATCAATACCTTACATTTTATTTGTATCTACAGGCAGAAACAGAGCCTACAATTCAATGTCAAGTAATTTTAGACTGCTAAATCCCACTTTCAAGGAGACTGGAGTTTCTGGCTACATTTTTAAGATCACTATCCAACAACAAAAGTTTAATCCCTGCTCCTACTAAGATTGACTTACTTTACATCAAAAATATATTTAGAGTTAACTGGTACCTGTTCTGCTCACCACTGAGCAGTGGATCTCTTATCTTGGTTCACAGCCCACCAAGAACAGCTCTTTCTAAGAGGAGCAGCACCCTGCAGTTTTATGCCAGGCTACACAAGTGTGGAAGACGAGACAAGCTTTCATTTTCTCTCCCAACCTCATACTCCAGCCTCATTTCCTCTACTGATCTCCCCCAGCTGAGCCTTATCCACAGGAATCATCCTCCTAGTTTACCTCTGCACTCTGACAGCCCAAACTCAACTATAAAATAGAATCATTTAGATCATCAAGTCCAACCATTAACGCAGCACTGATAGGTCCAACACTAAACCAGGGTTCTAGGCACCACATCTACATGTTTTCTTTTGAATGGTGACTCAACCACTTTCCTGGGCAGCCTGTTCCAATATTTGAGAACCCTATAATGGGAAACCCTCCCAAGCACCACACAGAGTTCTGTACAGTAGGAGCACACGTACGTTACCCAAATGGAAAAAGAAATCATTAACAGACAGAAGCAGGTGCTCTAAACAGCCACAGCAGAGAGGCTGCCATGGGCCCAGTGAGGCAGGAGGATACTGCTGGACAGCTTTCACTGCTTCACAGCAAGACTGTCCCTGTCTATCTCCTTCCTCCTTCCTTCTGCTGCAGACAAAGGTCAGGCCAGGTCGTCAAACACAGCCAGCTTGCCTTGCCACAGCACTGCCACTGCTGCACTCCTCTTGGAACCAGTTCATGTACCACAAGCCATTTACTTAGTACTCTTTAGGAATGCTTCCATCAAGCAGTAATTCCTTCCAAGGGCCAGAAATCACCCCCAGAAATCCCAAAAATTCAACTGTTGCCTCAAGAATAACTTAACTTACTGGGGAAGTCTCTTCCCTTCAGATGCTGAGCATCAAACAGTAAGAGAATAACATGTTAACAGTAGATTATTCAACTGCAATAGGTCTGTTGAGGACACAGCTAGTCTTGGTCTACAGTTACTTACCAAGACTTGAGAAAAAAACACGTATTTAAACAAGAAATGAAAAAAACAAAACAAACAAACAACAACAAAACAGAAAAAAGAAAAATATTTTAAAATCCCCATAAAGTAAACACATAAAAGAATAAAATACAATATTGCACAAGTAGCTGCAGCACTCTATTTTCTAACTTTTATGTTCTTAGCTTTGCTTCATTAAATATACAACTATCTCACCTTCCATTCAACTATCTTGGACGTTTAGGGCTTTGATACCAAATTAACAGCCTACTCCACATGTAGGTCACCATCTGGAACACAGCTCAAGTCACAGAGGATTAACCTTAAATTGGATTTTAGCATCGCTGTATATCCTACAGAAGAAGTCACTTTTTATACTTCAGAAATTAAGCATTGTTATTCATAGTTCTCAAATATAGAACAGGAAGCCAAGTATTAATTCTTTGTAATTCCTGTTAATTCTCTGTGTGTGTGTAATTGTGTGTTACAACAGATAGTCTAACATCACTTAGAAAACCTTACCTGCTTCCTATCATTGCTGTCTACACTGAGCAATTCTGGCTATCCTGCTTTAATGTATACTTTTTAAACTTCACAAGGTCAAGCAGAACAAAAATCAAGAATAAACTGGGGGGGAAAGGAGGGTAAGATCCACCTGGAATTCACAGCATTTTCCTACAGCAACCGAACACTTAATACTCACCAAAGGAATTTGATGTATTTCTGAAAGCAACAGTGGCAACAAAAGATAGAGAAAAGTTACTGTGTTCCATCCTACAAAACTGCCCACAATAGAACAAACAGATGTGGAAAACTGCGTGTTTTCCTGCACCACCTGGCTTTCATCACTTTGATTGCAGCTTCTAATATTCTCTTTTTCAGACACACCTGTGAAGCCATGATACAAAGGCTACTAATAACTCAAAATTCTTCCAGTTCCAATACACAATTTACCTACAGCATAAAACAAAAGAGAGGGATTCATGCTCCTGTAATGCCCATAAACAATTCTTCCTCCAGGACCTCCAACTTCCATACACACACTAAGGACCTAATTTTACTTTTTTTTTTTGGAGGACACTTGACAGTTTGAACAAATGTGAATAATACACGGGTAAAATTAGCAGTGTTAATTCGGAGGCTATATTTAGAACTAAAGTTCTCACTCTGAGGAGGATTTCTGTGCTGCAAAAAACAAGCCTCCATTCCAGAAGGGAGCTATTACATCTGTGTGTCCACCATCAGAGCTGCCATTGAGGATAATTTTAAAGGTGGGAGGAAAAAACCCACCAAACTTCATGCATGTTACCATCTGAATAATATTACTGTAAAGTTTTCCTGGCATATATATATGTGTGTGTATATATATATATATATATATACACACACACACACACACACATACACACAGAGATCTTAATGTTCAACAGTGTTTTTTCAGGGCTGGTAAGTAGTCTGTCCGTGAAGTAATGATGGTTAAATACTGATAATCTGAACCTGCATGTCACTTTTTAAAGATATATTCTGAAAATTTAAAGTAATTTCTACCTTTTGGAAAGTATGGTTGAAAGACCTGATTTCAACTATAATCAACACTTAAATAAACAAATATTAAATCAGGAGAGAAATAGATAATGCCCAGTAGAATCTTTTATCCCATCTTTTCCTAACAAAAATGTTTAGCTTTGTAAATAATTTCTAAAATAAACAATCACAGCAGTTTACTGCTTCTCCATTTTTCACCAGCAAATAATTTCTAAAAGTTATTGCTTCTTCCCCCTGCCTATGCCAGAGAAAAGATAGAGATTAGTGCCTTGATATTACAATGACTTAAAAAGTTACTTGATTAGCACAATAATTAAATGAAAGCAAAAAATCATAACTGCAACAAAATGTAAGGAATTAATTAAGAAAAATGGTTTAACAGAACGTTTCTTATTCCAAAACACTAAAACTTCCTTCGCCAAATCGTGTATCTCCCAAGCACCATGTGGTCCACCAAATCCATCTTCCCTGGAATAAGATACAACACTTGCTACAAATTATATCAGTAGTTTCAGACGAAAGGACTTGACTGTAGGTAACAGAACTGCAATCAAACTCCAACTTGTGGATTTGAGATAATTTCAAAAATCAATTATTATTGATATTTGAGATTACTTCAAAAAGAAGGTGCCACATACACACACACACACACAAAAAATCCTTCATTGGTAACACAATGAGGGTTTATCGTAATTCCAGAAATCAGTTTTACGCCTTAATTCCCAACAGCAAGGTTCGCAGAGCACAAAAGAGATGCTGGTTTACTGCCAACACCCCGCCCTGAGTACCACCTGAATATCCAGCAGGAGTGAGCAGAGCCCTTCCCGTTTGAAGAGAGCACATCGCCTGACAGCAGAACTGCAGGTATTTGAAAGGCTGCTGCCCGTACTGCTACCCCGTCTTCTGCACACTAATCCACAGACAACATGAACACAGAACAGGGGTTCACTGCTTACAGACAACTAACAAGCCTGAACACGTACAATCCGAATTACATTTCTCTTTAAAGGGTTTAGTGATCATCCCTCTCTGCTCTCCATGAAAACCAGAAGTTTTTATTTCCCTTTTGTTTTCTGATGTGCACAGTTAAAAGTACAGAGCAGGAGGTGGGAAAGCAGAGAATGTTTCAATTGCTGCCCTTGATAAATGGAAAGAACGTAGTGTTTACAAATTTATTTCCAGTTGTTGGCTCATACATTTGGATATTTATAGTACTCATCACTATGGCACCAAGCACATTAGCAGTGCTGTGACCCATACACCAAAAAAAAAAAAAACACAAAAAAACCCCCCAAAAACCCAAAACTGTTTCTTGTCCTCTCTCCAGCCTACTAAAAAACATCTCAGTCAAGGTATTGCTAGCACAGTATGTTCCAGAAATTAAAAATAAGACTATTAAAAAGGTAGACTCAATTTCAAATCTCACCTTTTGATCAAAACAAGCAGGGAACAAAGTATATCATACGAGTTGGTGTGGGAGAAAACAGATTATCAGGACCTGCTTTCTGGCTCTGAAATAAAGCCAGATCCATAACCATGAGCTCAGAAAGTCTGAACCATATCCTTACAAAAAGTATTTAAATTAAAAAAATTAAGTTTGTCTAATTACATTAATAATTGAAGTCATCTTTCACCCCAGAGAAACACAAGACAGTCACTTTACGCAGTGCGGTATCTAATGGTTCCTCAGGGTTACCTAATAGCACCAGTAAATCCCTAACATAGCAAATTGGGATGGCATTCAGCCCACATCCAAGCTACAAGGATGAAATCTGAAACTGCAAAGGGTAGCAATTTTAGAAGCTGCACACAGACCTTCACATCCCCACTCAAGTGGTGTAAGGTTATTGATGCACTTCAGCTTCAGAACACAGGCTGACGGAAGATTTTTGATAATCAAAACTACCATGCCTCACATTCCACGGAACATTTTTAATCAGCCACTGCTAAATTACTTTTTGCATCTCAGGGTGGCATTTGTAGGCAGATTAGAAACAACTACAATATTGAAATAATGAAACAGTGGAAACAACTGTATCAATAACAACTGCAAAGACTGAACCCAAAACCAGCTTCAACAGACACTCCAAATATATTTTTATCCTGTCTTTCTGTAACGCACCTTGGGTTTAGATTTTCATTTATATTCTCAGTTATTACAGGCCAAAAATACTAATGATGTTGGAAAAACAAGCATGGTAACTGTTGTACATATGAAGAATGAATATTAGGAAGAAGTTTTTCACAGAAAGAGTAATGAAGTTGTGGAATGGACTGCCCAGGGAAGTGGTGGAGTCACCATCCCTGGATGTGTTTAAAAAAAGGCTGGACGTGGCACTTGGTGACATAGTCTAGTCTAGTTGAGGTTCTAGGGTAAGGGTTGGACTAGATGATCTTGGAGGTCTCTTCCAACCTAGTGATTCTGTGATGAATGCACGTACAAGCTCACAAACACATACAATAGGCATATAATGCCTATTAAAAATCTGTCTATACAGACACATGTCTAGAGATAAACTGATTTAACCAGCCTCACAAGGTAAGGTTCAGAGGAAAAGGGAAAAATAAAAAAATTCAAGCTTCTCTAAGTCTGATATCAGACTTCTGAAAGATAGAACTCCACACACATACCATGCTCTCCATCAATCCCATGTTTACCTACCAACAGCTGGAGTAACAGCCACCCATGTAAGCACCAGTCTAACTTTCTTTAACTTTTACAGTAAACTAAGAGTATACTATTCCCATGGAAGTACAGTACTCCCAGCCATAAAAACATGAACTCTTGGCAGCAAGTCACATGCCTCATTAATTCCACTAGACTGTGCTACCTGCCAGAACTAAATATACATATATATTCACAATCTTCCTACCCACTTTCAAATTCTTATTTCATTCCAAAATTTCAGAAGTACTTATTCAAGAGCTTCTGCACTTTTCACATTCCAAATCTCCTTCCAAAATAATTCATCCCAATTTCCATTAAAGATTAAATAAATTTTAATTTCCATTAAAAAAATTAAATTCCACTCATGGGTAAACATAAACCCTTCGATTGTTTTTTATTTGCTCATTATGTCTATATGTACACCACATCTTCATATCCCCCAAGTTTGATGATGTACCTCACTGATATTGGTCTAAACATGTAGAAAACCAATGCAACCCTCCTAGACCACATTTCACAAAGGAAAAGAAGGAGAAAAAAAAAAAATCGGCAGGAAAAGAAGGATGAAAGTACTACCACACTATCTCAAAGATATTCTAAAAGCTGAAATCCCAGCAGCATAAATCTAGGATTGTTTCTTATTTAGATCACATACTCTTCTTTTTAAGCCACTTCATACAATAAATGCCACAGTTTAAATCAGCCTAGAAAGGCTGTTCTATTTTTGAAAATACAAAGTATATTCTTAGCTTATGACAGCAACAGGCTGATGGAAAAGGATGTGCTACTAAGGGTTTATCATACTATATACAACTTCAGAAAAATGCACAGGATAGAGTTTTCTGATTCACAGACCAACGTCAAGAATAAAATCATCCTGTATGCTTAAGAATAGCAGACCAAATACAGGCACACATTCAATGCAAGATACACCAAAAAACATATACACGTATTTAAACTCTCTTTTATAATATTTAGACTCGTTAAAAACTACAGGAGGCAGCACTGAACAGTTCTGGCCAGAAAACAACACAAAACCAACCCACCCACTTCCCACACCTCCACCCAAAAAAAAAACAACCCAAAATTATAGATAGTTAAATTTATTTGCCACATCTTCCTGATAGTAGCAAACAAAACAAAGGCAAATAACAGAAAAACTGTTGCTTGGTAGGTTCAGGCTGGACTGGAACGGTGCTACAACAAAGTACCTCAGCAAAGGGACTGTGGCACCTGCCAAGGTTTTCAAGAATGAGCAAGGCCAAGTCCTAGCTGACCTGTGTTTGTGTTGGTGATGGTCCTGCTCTGAACAAAACTGGAAACAGAGACCACCAGCAGTCTTTTCCAAACCACATTTCTATAATTCTGTATCATCAAAATATCCAGCACAAATGCTTTGTCAAGGAGACTTGACAAAATCTTTATTAAAATTAAAAATTTTCATTAATTTTGCATTAAAAACATCTGAATTAAGCAACTGGCTCCCTAATTGCAGATGAGCTAGGCTGTGACATTGAAATTATCAAGCAGCAGGCCAGTTGCAAGGAACCAACCTACAACCAGGTCTCATTTGTCACAGCCATTCAGTACCAGGTGTGCCACACACTTCAGAGGGGATCATCATGTCACAGCTATATTATCATCTGGCAGGATGAAAGCAAAGTTTTTTCCACTTCCATCCCTTTTCCGGGATCATACTGTCAAAGGCAGTGTCCTGTCATCTCAAAACAGGAATGCAATTTCTTCTGGGACACTGAGCTTGTGGGGAAAAAAACACATGCAATCCACGGAATTTGTGAGCAACATCCTTATGAACTTTCTGTTCCATGCCTCCTTTTACTCTTCTGAGTAAAAATAAATAAATAAATGTCATCCAGTCCTCAAGGAACAAAGCATGAATTGTAATGTAAGGACAATAAACAAGGAGGGAGATGCTAATTTGTGTTTATGTAATCCATAAACGTAACACATTACTAACACCTTCCAAGCACATTTCATTACTAGCACTTTTTTTATTCAAGGGTTAAGTGCCTGCACAGAGAACAGGACACAGCACAGGGTGCAATTCTTGAACATCACAGGAACGCCAGACAGTACACAAGAAATTACCCCAACAATTAGAAAAGTTACTCTTGTATATTTTCTGATTTTCACTGTTATTACAAGAAACTCCGATGAAGCTGCACACAAGACTTGTGTCAAAGACATGCTTTGTATTAGAGGGAATAAAACACGAAGCATTTTTTCCTGCCAATCATCTTTCTGCCTCTAAAAATACATATAATTTTATTTTTGTGTAGACATCTAAACTGCTTTTTGATTTTTTCTGATCCTGCTACTTAATAGACATTTTTAAAACAATACACAAATACACAAAAAATACTGCTTAGACGTATGCAACTAACGTTTCCTAGTAGAGATGCCTCTAAAGTGTTTTTCTGAGGAAAAGCTTGAATATTCATTAAAAAGCTATTCAAGTTGTATTTATTTTTATAACCAGAATAAGGCAAACTTTTCAACCTATTATACATAATAAGCACACTAGAAAAGTTAAATTGCAGTGGAAAAATCATCTTTAATGGAAATTTTTCCCTCCAACAAATTCAAAATAGTCAAAAGGCCAGAACATACATCAAGAAGTTTATGAACAGAGGGCACTAAAATAAACCTTCACAAAGCCACCATGTGGTCACTTCATGAGAGGATTTTTAATCGCTGTGGGGGTGGGGAATATGGGAGGATTTCACAGTAAAGAGCTGGGGATTTTGCTTGACAGTTGTACAAAACCGCACCAGTAACAACGGGAGCAAAAAAACCAAAAGTCAAATGCAGACAACAGCTTCTCCTCACAAGGGTCAATATACTGCCCCCTCCCGGTACTACCAACACTATTGATGGCGTCTGGATATTAAGAGTTACAAGAAAAGAAATCTTAAGCAACAAGTTCATTTCAGCCCAGTTCAGAGTTGTATATTTTGAAGACTACTCTTCGGATTATGTACAGCCTTCTTACACGTTATTTTAGAACAGCAGTCACAATATTATATTTTTACTCAGCTATGAAGCTAAATTTCAAATGAAGGGTTAGGAGGAGAGATGTTCTACTCAGGAGATGTTCTCACTTCCACCCTCCGGTTATATTTCATCTAAATGTCTCTTAAACTCAAGTAGATTTTTGAATTAAAAACCTTCTTTCACCACAATCCTAAAATGGTGCTACTAAGTAAAAACAAAGAACAGTGAAGTTATGAGCTACCAAAGAAATTAAATTTACTTATCTATTTCTACATTGGAAAGTCTTTTTTTCTTCCATTAAGACCCAACATTAATGACGGATTCACCTCAGCACCCAGTCATTGCTCAATTTTCTTCCATTTCAAACGCCTGTATTTACAGTGAGTTAATGACATGCTGCTTTTACACATGTAATTTTAGATGAAAACACAAAAGAACCATAAATTTAGGTAAATCAGCTCTTACAAGTACATAGGTGTACCTAAGGTAAGACACAAATCCTCAAGTCTCCAAACTTCAGTAAAATTACATTGTTGCCCTCAGTGTGAGGCTGTGAAAGAGTCACTGAAGGTATGGAGAAAAACAAGAAACAACCTCAACAAGCAACATGGGAATGCAATGAAGGGTATGACCATCAACTCCAGGAGCTTTAGAAGTGTCTTGGGACAACAAAAACACAGAGGAAAGGTAATAATTGATATCATAGTGCACAGAGAACTGGGGTTTCTTCTGCAATTTCCTCTTCAACATGGCAGGAAAGTGAGACTGTGTTTACCGCACGCTTTCTAAAGACACCAACACTCGCAAAAATTAACTTCTACATCAAAGAAAAAACATATAGGAGGACTTCTAAGTACTGTAATATCACTTGAAGCTGGAATAACTTATTACAAAGAGTAAAACAAGACTATTCTTACAGATTAACAAATCATTTTAAGCTAGACGGCCCTTTTTTTTTTCCTACATTTATTCCATCCTCTGCTCAAGTTCTATATCCTAGTTAACTCTTCCATCTCAATGAATGAAAAATACATGCCTGTAACTTTTTTAATGCAATTCCTAAAAGAGTCAAAGGATCAGTTAGTTAGAAAGCAAAACACTTCTGCAATTAACCAGAAGGCTTCTGGCAGCTGCTGACAGCTCAATATCACACCAAAAATATGGACCGGCTTCATCATCATCTCAATTCATAATTTCATATGCTTAAATGTGCACGTGGCAAATTTCAAAGACACTCTCTAGAATGAGGAGCTCTCCCTTCCAGGTGCAAAGAAGTGACCTCTGTGTAGCTAACTATGCTTCCACAACGCTGACTTTCGTGACTGCAGCTGACACAACCACAATCACTGTCATATCAAAATCTTAAAATGAAGAAAACAAAAAATCCAAGAGATTTTTTTTCTATGTTTGGTGTTGGCTTTTCCCAGTACAGCTTTCCTTCCAGATCTGACTGGACAAGTCAAGCATTTAAAAGGATGAAAAGAAAAAAAAAAAGCACAGTGATGATTACAGTAATTGCTTTAAAAACAAACCAGTCACAGTTCTCCAAGAAATTTAACATACCAAAAGCAACAAATTTGCACTTATTCTGCCCAAAAACAGGGCAGCTGTTACCAACCTGCACTCAAGTGAGGTTACCCCAAATAAACCACACACCAGCAGCTTTCTCGAAGGCTTTCCCCACCCTCCTGTTATCAGTCCCCACGATTCAAACTCAGACTTGTCATTTGCTGCCTGTTTTTCACTTCCTCATATCATTAATTCCCCCAATATGAAGAAAATCAGAGATGAGGGAAGTGAGATGGAGTAACTGCACACATATTGTACTCTGCACACGGGTCTTTCCTACTGTTGCCTTTATACTGCCAAAACTGATGTAAAAAAGTCAATCTGACTTATCACAGAAGCTCACAGAAACACAAATAAGGCCCTGAAACAGGTTCTCTAACTGGGAGCTTTTATGTTCTACTTCAAAGGATACTTTTACAGAAATTATTTATCATCACTTCACTGAAATCATGGCTAAAACAAAGGATGACATTAAACACATTAACTGGACTTGACGCTAAAAAAAAGTTTTATCTGTGCATACATTAAAGTAGAAGCAGGTCTGTCGAATAAAGACTGAAGCATAAGCCCTCCAGAAACAGCCAGCCATGCAAAAATGTTAAAAAAGAGATTTACCAACATTTCTGTGGGGGATACAACCACTCTGCTCTGTCACTTCCCAGCTAAAACTCTGGGCAGCTTGCTCGGCAGCAGGCTATAAGCAACTTGCTGCCTACATCCCAAATTACTGTGGTCCATCACTAAGTGAACTACTTGGTCTACAGTGCAAAAGGATTAAGAATGAGTCCTGTGATTTTTCCAGATAAAGCTACTTGAATGTATACATTAAACATTGACTAGACTGCAGAATGTTTCCAGTGCTTATAAAAAAGTAATTTAAGATTCAAACCCTTCCTCTCTTTTGCTCTTCTGAAACTGAACTCACTCTTGCTTAGCTTCATGTGGCTATGAGTTACAAAGCTGCTGAATGCAGGCCCAGAGAGCTCTCCTTAACTTAAAACTAGCGAGGAAAAGTACAAAGTCATCCCTGAAATCTCTCAGCAAAGATGTCTAACAATTGGCATGCCCAGGCCCTCATGGCACCAACCTAAATATAGACAAGATCATTGTATGATGCTCCTTGTTTTCTCATCAAATGTCAAAGATCCATCACACTCAAAAAATAAGACTAGAGGGCATTAAAAACAACTACCTGACATTTCACTTGAGCAAATGGTATGGCACAGGGGTAAAGATTCTACAGGGTTTGGCTGGGAGACAGTTAATTTTCTTCACAGCAGCCCCTGTGGTGCTGTGTTTTTTGCTGGTGACTAAAACAGTGTTGGTAACACACCAGTGTCTCAGCTATTCTGAAAAGCATTCACACAGCATCACAACTTCTGCCACCCCAGCGAGGGGGTGCACAAGAGGTTGGGAGAGGACACAGCTGGGACAGCTGACCTGAAATACCAGGGAGATTCCATACTGCATAGTGCCATGCTCAGCAACAAAACTGAGGAACAGGTTCTTTCTAAAGTATTTGTTCCTCAGAGACTGGCTGGACATCGGTCTGCTGGGGGTGCTTCTGCACCATTTGATGTCTGTCTGCTTTTTCTTTCACTGTTAAACTGTCTTCATCTCAACCCTAAAATTTGGGGTTGTTTTTCTTCTGCTCCTCTCCCCATCATACCTTCTCAAAGACTTTCATTCTGATACAACTCAATGACACACGATAGAAACAACTTTGTGCTTGCTTAGGATTTAGTGGCTTTCACCTTGTTACTGTGCAAAGTTTCTTTTCCCCCCAAGTTATTTCTGATTAGAACAACCAAAGCAATCTTTCTGAAAAATAAGTACTGATGTTAGCTGAAGGCCAAATACACCGAGTTCATTGGGCAGAACACTCCCACTAGCCGGAAAAAAATCCTGCCAGGACTTTTGATGTGAGGCAAACTGAGCATGTGCATACTGTGAGCTTGTTCCTATGGAGAAACTACCACAAAAGAAGGCAAAGTATGAAGTTAAAGCAGCAGCTATTTCTCACTGCAGAACACTCATACATGAAACTAGTAAGTGCTCTTTGTTTTGCTCAAGCCCATTTCAAATTGTGAGTACACATGCTCACACAGGGAATATGTCAGTAAGCAACTTCTCCATGTCTTATTTTAGGAAGTTTATTAGCATAATTTTTCCGATTCATTAAATCCTGAAAATAGGTTACTAGAATCTGAAATAACCCATGTTTAAGTTTTGTTTAAATTCTAAACCCCCATGGAAAATCAAGAGCCAAGCTCTGAGCATTAATATTTATATTCCTCTCATCTATACAGACAGTTCATTCTAGCAAGGGATGGTAATACCACTTCTGCAAGGACAAGAGTCTAATAGGCTTAAGTGAAGCGCACATTTCTGATTTTCGAGATAGATAATATCTGAGTAACACAATAAGGCTGACTCAGAGGGCTGGATACAGCTTCAAAAAGTGAGACTTGGCAAGCAGAGAGGAAGGAAACCAAGGGAAAATGCCTCGAGCACAATTATTTTCCATCCTCCAAATAATCAAGCCACTTTACCAAACATATGCCAATACTTGCCAGGATCCAAGGGCATAGAGATTAACTTCAACTCAAGCAAGAACAGGGACTTCTCTGAAAATCCATCATGTTCCAAGATCATTGGACACAGCAGACACTGAGCACAAAGTAAGCTGCCAGTTCTCAAGACCCACAACCTTTGTGCTATTGCACTTCTGTGATACAAGAACTGATAGCACAAGCTACATGTTCAACCCACACACTGCCAAGCCCATTACCTTTAGCAGCATGCTAAATGAAAAGAACAGGATACTTCAAAATTAGATTTTACCTCCTGAAATTCAGTTCTGCCTTTCACTGTATTCAACAGTTATATTTTATTAAATTTTATTTTTTCTTTCACACAAAAAGTGTTAAAATACCATGCTTGGGACCTGCTGGAAGAAAAGTGTTTGAAATAGCAACTTTAGTGCTGGCTGGCTGCACCAAGTTCCCTGGTGTACAATTAAATTCAACTAATTAGGTTTTTTTTTTAATCCCTTAAAAAGATAATATTTTCCATTCCAAATGAGAGCCAAGAGACTCCTCTGGGTCTCACCACATTAAAACAAGTTCCTGTTCTATCAACTAAGAACCCTAGAGAAGCTGTTGAAGAGGTCTGTTAAAGTTTTTTTAAAAAGTTGAACTAGCAGAACATCAACTCCTAAAGAAGTATTAACTATGGTTCTCTGCCTCCAATCTGTCAGGAAAGCAACATTTTATAAATTTTCAAGCCTATTCATTTGCAAGCAGAAACATTAGATTGATAATTGCATTTCACAATGAGGGAGAAAGATCTCCTTTATAAGCAACTTTCCACTGCACAGGAAGCTTATCTGAAGAAACTGTTTTGGCCTGCAAGAACCAGATGTGACCTTGTCACATCAATATCTAGTTCTCATCATGAGGCAAAACTCATGATGTGCACAGGGCAAGAAGGGCTCTGCTGGGGTTTACAGCCCATTTATTTTCTGCTAAGACCCTGATTCTCTAATTAGGTAACCCAAATAAAAACAGTCTCAAACATACTTGAAAAATAGACTTTGTGTTTCTTATGTAAGTGGTACTGAAAGAATGGTTGTACACTGGTATCACAAGGGTTATTAAAAAACCAAGTATAAATGCTGTCATTGCTGATGGAGAATTGGAAACTGTGTTTCATGAATATATTCACATACCTTTTTCCTAAGAGACACCTGTAAAAAAGAAGCACATTAATCTAGACCACGCATTTAAAGTGGACAGAAAATTAGAAGAGTCATTATTTATGCTTCCATTTGAAAGACTTACACATTAGACAAAGACACAGGATCATGTAACTGAAGGTTTCACGTGGTTCATCCAACACAACCTCCTACCCTACCAGAAATGCAGCAACTTTTCAACAGTTTCACAGGGCTCAATGTTTCATTTTCACTATATTTCTTAAAGAACATGAAGTCTTTCAAAAGACTTAGCAGTAATCAGTGCCCAGATTAAATTCTACAGACTTGGACAGGGTAAGCTGAAAACAGCAGTAACACATTTGACTTAGAAGCAGAGTAATTTTATAAAGAAAATAATCTGGAAAAGACTGTATCAAAATCTTTTCCTCTTGCTCCATGCAGAATACAGTAATTATTTGTGTATTTCCCAAAAGCTGATCTGAATCCAGAAATTACTGACAGTAAACAAATAAATAAACAACCCGAAACACACCAACTATAGTTTACACAGCGATAAAATGCCTTTTTATCTTTAAATTAAGAGCATTCTGCATTAAGTTTTAAACCTATTCTACCCAAACTAACTCTCCACATTCATGGTTTCTAAATGTCTCTCCTTAGGTTCCCCAGTGCACATCAACATTGCACGATTTCAACAGTGAATCTCCATCAGCTCTTTCATTTCCTAATTTTCCTACTTTTGCACAACATAATACCCAATCAGCTGCACACACTTGAACATAGAAAGGTTCTTTCTTGTCTTTGTCAGAACCCATCTCCCCTCCAAACCATGTAGGTTTGAGCCAAACAGAAGAGATACTTGTCACTATTCTTTAAACTCTGCAGTTTCAAAAAGAACAAATGTTCCTGAAGTACAAGTAAGAAGATGGATTTGAAGGAACATTTCAGATGCAATGAAATAAAATCTGTCAAGATACATTTTAAATGCACCTGAGTTCCATTCCCTGTACCAGTATTTATTAGCAACTACACATCTGTACAAATTCACCTGCACCCTCCAGAATTAAAGCAGATGTTAATGTTAATTGTCAAAGTAAGTTTTTTATTTTTAGTGGCCATAACAGAAAGGAAACAGCAAGACCACAATTCATTCTCTGAGTATTGTTAAAAACTGTAATAATCCGCTGACTTGCAAAAAAAAAAAATACCCCTCTGAAAACCCCCTAGGAACTTCTTCCCAAACACCACATTGACAGCAGATGGCCAGCACCACGTCTGCAGTTACCAGTCTGGCCTGGCAGCCTCAGATGACAGTGATACCCTTTTCTTTCTGTGGATGTGGGGAGAGGGCAGCTTGAGAGGCACAGACAATTCGGTATCATAGGCAACAACCCCTTCATTAACAACATGCCCCACCCCCCTGCCTGAACAGATACTCCCTTGCCTAAAGCGGCAAAGAGGCTCCATCTGAAGAGGAGCTGCTGTTTCATTTCCTCTCCTTCATCCCACCCCTTAAATGGGGAAGCCTTCAAAAGGGGGGGAGGGGAGGGCATGTTTTTAATTCAAAGGCTGTGCGTGACAATACTATTGTGCAACATTTGGCTGAGAGTGATTGTATATATATATATATATATATATATATAGCTTTACACACACACACACAGACATCATGAGAGTGCTTTATTCTCTTGGGAAGGAGGAAAAAATAGTAAGGCTTCTGCATTAATAAGCATTTACTATTTCAGTTTTACACCCAAGAATTTGATTATCTGAGCAAAACCTTAATTTTTCCAAAGCCAACAACTGTTTAGAAATGAAAATAAGCAGAAAGCAAGCTATGAGTTTCTTTCCAACTGACAGATGCAACAGGAAGAGGGTGGAAAGGATTTTCTCATTTGCAAAGAGGCCTGACAGACTTAACTGAGGCATCTGGACCTCTCCTCAGGAATGCTCAGACCCCTGTGGAGACTTCTGTCTTATATTGATTCAGCATTCCTTACTTCATTTCTACTAATTCTTCCTGTTCTTCCCCATTTCAGCTACCCCTTTTTAAAAAATTTTCAGGTATAGAATGACACTGGAGAAAAGTATATCATAGTCCTGCTGTCATTCACTACCTCTCTCAAAAATCTTAGTGGGAAACAAAACTATGCAAGAAGGAAATCTCAAGCCTTGTTAGGGCCTAGTTTCTCCCTCATTCAGGCTCAATTCCAGTGACACATTGAAGAGAGAGGGTGTCAGCGTAATGGAAATGCTGCCACCTTAGAGGCTGCACCCCTCACTAATAAAAGCATCTATGAGTAACCATGATTTAATCCAAACTAAGTTTTAACAAACCTTAGATACTGCTGGCCCATCTCAAAGATCTTTGTGTGCCAAATGCCATGCAATAAAATGCAAATCTCTTCCCACTAGAAGGCAGAGATGAGAACACAACATGCCCCATTTTCCTCACAGCCCAAATGAGAAGCTTTCTTTGCTGACACAATGTGATACACTCAATGAATACAAATACCAGAAAGCATTGTCCTTTCATCAACTCCCTCAAAAGTTTTTCTGCTTTTACCACTTGTTGATCAAGGGCTGTAGTACAGGATGTCACTTCTCTGTATAAATCTGGCACTTCTTGTAACTGCCATTATCAAAAGATGTAACACAAGTACCAGCTTTGTGGCAGAGATGCAAGTTAATGCACACAACTCATGCAGAACTAAACTAATCAAACCTCACCAAAACAATTACTTGGTTCAGTAAGGAAAAAAAACCAGCATGAGCTCAGCAGCTTTGGAAAAGGATGATTATTTTGGGAAACACACCTTTACTGGACTGTTTGTCTCGCAGAAACATCCAAAACTTAACAGTGTCAACTCACCTTCCACACTATCAGAACAGGAGGTACCAATCCCAGTGTCCCCGCTGTCAGAAGCGATACTGTGCCTTCTGACAGGATTGCTCTGAGAGCTTGATGAAATCGTTGAGGACTGCCACAGGGATTCAGTACCAGGCAACCATCCCACGGAAGAATAATCTGAACCTATAAAAGAGGAAACCAGAAGTCTGTCATTACAGATACAGTACAGAAGACAACAACAAAATACCTGTCAGGGTGAAAACTGAATCCTATGTTTCATAGTTCAAGTTTGAGCCAGACTGTGCCTATGTCTTGGGGAATTTTTTCTAAGTAATATCCTTTTGCTAGGTGAAAACTTCACAAAAATCCCAATACATATATTTTTACTATTTAAAAACATGATCCTTATACTATGCTACCACTAACTTTAATAACACAATTATCATACAATTCCTATCCTAGACTTGATTCTCAATTCACAGCAGAATTTTGCATTGCAAGCCTTCAAACATATAGAGATGAGTGAATTTTAGGACAGAAACCAGTTGAAGATTTGGCCAGTGAGAAAGTAATTTCCAACTGTGCATAAACCGTATGACTTAGGTGATAAAATAAAGCCAGCAATTAAAATGTCACCACTAATATTTGAAGTAATACATTATGTTTCACTGTTATCAGGAGTTTTCAGTGATCAAGTCAGCTACTGAGTCTGCAGTTGGCACACAAGCTGTCTTTGAGACATCTATCCATCTTGCAGTGTGTTTCACTTCGGTTATTTTTTCCATTTGAATAACCCCTAAAATGCTACATTTTAAAACACAACTCAGACCAGCAAATAGTTCCTCTGCTCAAGGAGTTTTTAAAGGAGGCCACATATTCTCACACTCAACCTCTAGGCAACATGTATCACAAAATACAATCCCAGAGGACCACTACAGTTTCCAGTAGCCAAAATCTGAATCTGAGCATTGTTTGTAAGAACACTGATCACAACGCTCATACTCTTTACCAGCAAAGGTACATAAAGAACCTTGGAGAAAAGCATGGCTGCTCTTCTTTCATACATAATCACATACCTACACTCCCTCTAGCACTCAGCTTGGTTTTGGTATAGCACTTTCAGCAGGAAATGACTCATGAAGAAGTATCAGTTCACATACAATATCTCTTATGCTACATGCAGTTATTTTTAGGTCATTTAAACATTCTCAGCAGCGTCCATCCAAAGGCATAAGAGCAATCTGCCTCTGCATTGACATCTGCAGATCATGGATATTTCCAGCTGTACTTGTTTTCCAGCAAATTAAACAGCTTAGAAAAGGATATAAAAAAGAGTATGTGGGTATATATATATATCCATATATATACAGTCTCTGAAATCCTGTCCCACACATATGAATACACACATACTCCCCATATAGCAGCCAGATCGCTAGACTTACTAGCCAGCGTGGTAACAGCTGCTTGCCAAGTCACTTGTAAATTGAGGGACAGAGTAAATACTTACTTACAGAGTAAATTCCTTACTGCATTTAACTGTAACATGACATCCAAAACAGGCTACTTTCTCTAAGTAGGTTCTTGAAGGTCTTAAATATGCCTGTCCATCTCATTACCTCAAGTTCAATCTCCACTGAGGTTTCTGCCTCTTCTTCCCTTTAGCCCATTTCCTATCTTCTGTCCCAGTATGCAAAGTCACACAGTTCTACCCCATCATTCCACTTTACCCATACCTTGCAAAATGGACTTTCTTATCCTCCTTAAACTTAGTTTTTCCTCTCCAAAGTCTCTCAGCTATTCCCCTGAGTACCTTTCCAGTGAAGACCACAGAAGCCAGACATGAACACAGGTGCCCATGGCCCATCAGTCACATTCTGCAAAGATTCTGAAGGAACACCACTCCAGGTGTCATTCTTCATACCATCCTCTCTGTGTCTTCACCTAATACACTGAAGTGTGACAGTTTTGCATACTGATAGTGGGAAACTGGGATGTTTCTTCCACTCCTACCATCCAGCACACTTTTCACTAAATACTCTGGCCACTTTGGGAACAATTTTTCCATCCATCCCTCTAAATAGGGCTACTCACCACAAGAATTCCACTTAATACTTCTCAAGCTGCATCTAGCTATTCCAGCAAGAGAAAAGCTGACTTATGGGAGGCCAAGCTAATTAAATCAGAGATCATTCTTATTTAGAAGTCATTTAAAGTACATTTATAGAAGAGAAATTTAGATTGATTTATCCTTTACTATGTTGTTTTCCACAATACAACTCTTTGGTGACATTTCAGCTTTTATGGCACTAAACAAGTGTTAAAAGAAATGCAGTAGATAATGCTGCCACTACTGCACATTAAATTAACACAGCATTAAGTGTCACAGCCTTTAGATCTCTTGGTTAGACAAACATTCAGTACGCAAACCTATAACCACCCACATGCAAACCCCCAAAGGAGAGAGATACTTTTCACTCTGGTGGAACTTTTGAGGAAAAAAAGCTAAAAATACCACAGAACAAGAATAACTTAAGAAAGGACATTCAGAGGTCATCTACTCCAACCTCCAGCTCAAAGCAAGGCTAATTGGATCAGACTGCTCTAGGGTCCCACCCAGCTCAGTTTTGAACACTTCCAAGAACACAGATTCCAACAACCTATCTGGGCAGCTTGTTCCAGCACTAAACCACATCTCAAGAGTCTTTCATGTTCCAAACCTTGGTGAATTATATCCCAAAAGATGCAGTGCAACTGGGCTCAGCAGAAAGGGTTCACATAGTAGAGGGGCAGGCACTCATCCTCACAGGGATCTCTACAGGCACCATACATTCAGAAAATAATAGGCATTACAGTGACAGAAAATAGCAGGCAATACAAAATAACAGATTACCCTGCTCTAATCTATTCTCAATTCTACACCTACACACAGTCTGAGGACACAACAAGCCCCAGGCTGGTGCAGAACACAGGTCCAGAAGGATATGCTGCACAACATAGAATTAATGCAACACTTTCTTGAGCACTTCTGTAACCAAGGGCAGTTCAGCAGCACTAAGTCAACTAGCAAAGCCTGATCCTTGAGCTGGTAGGCCTGAAAAGCTAAGTGCTGCTACACATTCATAGCCACACACAGATCAGCTTGAGGCCAGCAAGAGTTTATTAGTTTTGGCTCAGTGCAGACCAGTCCGATCCCATCTCGCTTTCCAGGGAAACACTCAAGTCTATCTGCACAGTGCCCTGGGCTCCAGAAGGGTCTCCTCACTCAGGCACTTCCCTCACTACCCCTGGACAGGGGCTGGGATGGGGTGAATGGTCTCATTTTCACACTGGGCTTCTACTGTTCAGGAGCAGCCTTTGCATTTAAAAGGGGTATGTCCCAAGAAAGACAATTATTGGAATAGGTAAATATGGGTTCTAACCTATTTTAGACACATCAACAGAACATGGCTGCACATGATCACTTCAAGAAATACTTTTCTCTTTGCCTCCTTGATATCAAACATGCACCATTTTTTCTAAAAAGACAGCTTTCAACGTATTCCAGGACTCTACACTTTTAATGTTTCATGGCATATCCACATCATTGTTTTACCTTGCTGGTCTAATGATGATTCTACTCCATAGAAGGCCATTACAAAAATACAGTGAGAGCTTTCAAAGCTGATTGAACCCATTATCATAAACAAATGCAAGCAACAAGACAGTAAAAAGAGACTCAGTATTTAAGTCTCAACAGTAAAAATAGAATCTCATAGATCTCATTAGCCCAAGACACTATTTAAAAATGAATTAATTACTTTCATTATTTGAAACTGACCTTCTGAGCCAAGTCCTGAGGAATCACCAGTGGCTATGCATCCTATGTTCCCCATCTCCTTTTTGGGCAGCTGTCTGCAAATGTATGGTCTTTTATGCAGAAAACAGCCCACACTAAAAGAACCAAGCCAAAGAGAGGAAGATACACAGGAGTTCCCACACTGCTCAGCTATCACACCTGCCTTACCTTGCTGCTCTAATCTCAAGTCTCCCAAATCAACAGCTAGTGTCCATCTGCCCAAAATACAGAGTGGGGTAAGAAAAGCATGCAAAAATTTCTAAAACGTATTTGTGCTACTAAATTGTATATTACTATCTGACTAGGATCATTCTTCACTGGGCTAGAAAAGCCCATCTTTCATAGGATTCAATAGAAGAGAAAGAAAAGCAGAGTATCATCCTACCTGACTGTAATTTCCATCAACTAACATGACAAAATACATGCAAGATCCCAAACAAATCTAAGGAGCCTTGTTTATACAAACAGTTGACTACCTCCTTAAATTTGGTCAGTTAAATATACTGACACAGTCCTGTGTTTCCAGACTGGACACTTAAACCAGATCTGTTTACAACTAAGTATATAAAGTGCAGGAAGTAGATCATTTATTAAGAGAGAACAGTTGTTGAAATTTCACTCCACAAGAACACGGATCTTTTTCTGTGTGTTACAGAACACTGTCAGCTCCTGCTGGCAGAAAGTCTCCTAGTTAATTCTGGATCCCTCCTAATTTCAGTGACATGAACAGATCCTATTTGATATACATACACAAAATAATAACATCACTGTCTTTATATTTGGCTCCTAAAATACCTCTAAAATGCTTCAATGTAAAGATTACTATTTTAAGTGACAGCTATGATACTGTTATTTTACCTAGACACCGAATGAAAAGCAACAGCAAAAGACTCAACTGGGTTTCACAGCAGATACATCCTAACTTAAGGACACTGATTTTTCTCTTTCACACCATGACTGACATATATTGTGACCAGAAGTGAATCACCCGTGACAGCCAGTGCAAATTTACACAGTCAAAGGGTTCTGAAGGAGATATCTCACTACAGTACGATCAAAACTGACAACTATGCAAAGCTCATTCCAGTCACCACGGATGTGACCAGGCTGTACAATAGTATTTCATGCTGGGATGGCACCGAAGCCTGCCTGAAGCTCCTCCAAGGAAGGAGTCAGCATTCAGCCCAAAGTCACTGCCAAAGTTAATTAGTTCACCCTCACCATCTGTACCTTTACTCAAACCTCTGCTAATTATGCCAGAAGACTGAAACAACCCAACCTACCTTCAAGCCTGTTTTCCCACACCAACTCACACAAGCCATGGTTGAAGTTATCCCAAATTCTGCACAGACCTCCCTTTCTCAAGGAATTCTTCAGGGTGTCATAGACTCTCTTTTGCACTCTCCCCCTGCCCCATGGGGCTAAGTAACCACATACCTCTTCAAAAGGAAAAGCCTACAAATCAACCCACAGTCTCTCAGTGACCCAGTTGCTGTATTGTGGGAAAAAACTTGACTTCAGTTGGAAAACGTTTGTTTACTCATCATAGCTGCAAGATCAGTACCGCTGAAAGATTAAAGAAAACCTCACTCCAGTGTGTTTCACGCACAACAAGCCTTTGCCAATAATATTCTATTTTTTTTAACTGCTGAAAAGACAACAGAGTGAGAACAGGAAATGGAGGCAGGAGAACCTAAAACACTAAAGTACCTTTTCAAAAGTAGACACAAAAGCAGATGCCATACTTTTAGCACATTTATATAGGGTTTAAAAAAAGCTGAGTCAGCAATGGAATGTGCAGCACCAACCTCCCTCAGTCAAAGGTGAAGCAAATGATAAGGTGCATTCATTCAGTCTGATATCCTGACACAATAAAAACGTCCAGGCATATATGTGCTCCTTGCAGAAAAAGGCAAAAAGAAAACTTTGGTGGACAAATAAATATGTAATAAATACTTTTGAAAATAATGTTTACAAAATGGCATCCCAAGCCTATCCACCGAGACACATACTTACCAGGTGCACTACAACTCTATGACCCTTCTGCAAAACAAATTGCAACTTTTACCACAACAAATGTCAACACAAGTTCCAGGTCTACAATGCACCCTCCACTCTTCCAGGATGAGCAGTACATGGGTTTCTAACGCTGTCAGGGAAGGTGGCCGGGTAACAGACTCAGGATCCTTTTCACAAACATTCTGGAGGTGATGGAAACTCACAGTTCTACCAGCTGGCCATGAACTCAGACACCAGGAGGTCTAAGTCCCTCCTCTCATGTGAATGCAGCTCAGAGTAGGTGGATGATGCAGTTTAATCCAAGTGCAATACAAAGTAAGGGAAGGTGGGATGAAATTACAGCCCTGAATTTTTACATTTCAGTTTCTCAAGAGCATTTTACAGCGTCAGACAGCTAAAGTATGATTCATCCTGAGGACTCATATCCTTTATTAGTGTGCTTTCTTGACAGAGCCTGCAAGCTATTTAACCAAGTTCTCCTGGTTTTTCAGCTGAAAACCGATTAGAACAATCCTAAGTATGCAGAATGATAAAAATGTACAGATACAGAGGGAAGCAGGAAAAGAAGAACAGGAATGTAAGAGTTTAAACAGCAGAATATTGAGAGAGAGAGAGAGAGAGAGAGAGAGAGAGAGAGTTTTTTATCAACACTTTTACTTGTACAGCCTGATAACGCACTGCCTGGTATACAAAGGCCCACGTCTGTCCTTGGTATTATTAATGTGCAAAAGAATTAATTTACTTGAGAGAGAGAAAAACACAATAGTAGAGGAGAAAAACTTAATCAGAAGAGAGAAATCCAAAGAAGAAAATCCTCAAAAAGAAACACAGTTCTCAAAGTACATGTATGCCTGATTGGCAGTAGCAATTATAAAAACCTGCCTATGGTCATGTTTTAAGGAGCATAAAATTAGGCTCTCAAGAAATTGAAGCACAAGTTTAAGCAGATTGTGTCACCAAACCTCCAGCTTCTTTTGCCTCTCAAATTCCTTAATAAAAGTTCAACAGTTTTGTTTTTCCTCCTCCACAGACGTGGCTCAATGCACAATCTGTTACCATAGATAATTATAGCTATAAAATCTTTGTCTTGTGTACAAAACAGAATTTCAGTGTGAACCTTCACAAAGTCCCATTTTTGTGACTTTAATTTGTACAGGACTGTACAACAAGCTACAGCCCATCTCGCGCAGCAAAGTGCGTGATTTAGAAGAAACAACAGGAACTGAGAACAATAACTATGTTATTTGACAGATGAGCTTCAGAGAATCTTGCCATGGCAGTTTAAGGACATAATCAGGTAGCTCACTCCCTATCAACCCCCATACCACTGTCTACAGAAAGTAAGAGGTGCAGAACTCTGTCTTTCCATCAGAGAGTCCAGCTGGCCAGCTTATGCCGCTGGCTAAAATGAGTTTGAGCTGAGAACACTGTTTGATGTTGGAGCTAATTGGATCTAGTGGTCAGCTGCTATGAAAAGGCTGCTCACTCCTCCCAGACACACACTCGCCTTTGCTTCCCCAGCAAAAGCCTTACCACTCCAGAGTGCATAGAAAGTTGTTCAGGAACAAACTGTCCTCACTTACCGAAAAGGTTACCCGCTATTTTCACTTCCTAAGCTTGCTCAGCAAGAGGTCAGACAACAGGCAGTGCCAAGGAGGGAGTGGGAACACACAGGTCTGATGCCCAGCAGCAACTAGCTCGTAACTAGGGTTATCCTACTGCCAAATTGCACATTAAGGCTGACTCTAAACTGGATCGAGATAGGCATAAATCTCTGGATGACTTCAATGAGGAGAACAAAATCTGTTCAATTAGCAGAGAGCTGTGTTCAATACAACATTCTATTAGCTACAAAGGTGAATAATCCTTAGACCAATACAGTATGTAATAATGGGCTCTGCCTTCCCGATTTCTACTCTAGAAAGTATGTAAAACAAGAACACAAATTCACAACATGCTTTACACTTTATATACAGACAGCATCTAGCTGTAGTTATTTAATATCAACCCAATTATTAAATTTCAACCCATCTCAGGAAAGAAAGAGGTCTGCTTTTATTTCCTCACAGGAGTAAGACCAAAAACTCAGTCCAATTGTTGATGGCACTCTTGTGAGTTTTCTGCTTCCAGATAGAGTATTTGCATAAAACAGAACTTCAAAATACAAACTGCAGATGTTTCTTATTTCACGTTTGGCACACAGACTACATCTATTACCTCATGCCTGCTCTGCTGGCTTGCTTCTTTGTCTTTGGACTCAATGCACTATTCACCCCATGGAAACACAAAATGATACTCTCAGTTTCCACTCACTTCCATGTAGCAACAGCAGAGGAGAAAGCTACCTTTTAAACTTGGAAAGTTTACCAATTACAGTATGAAGAAGGGAACGTCTAGGAAAATAAATACATTAAGTTATGCTTAAAGTTAATATAAATTTTGAACAGCAAGCCCTCAGAACATGCAGTCAGTTCCTAGGGCCTGATAAAAAAGCTGTGCACTTGTAGTTGATCAGCTCAATCTCCCTATTAAAAAAAAAAGCTACTGATCAAAGACTATCACCTATGTTTCACCCATCTTACATCTTAGCTTTATTGGTATTCAAAACCATAATCAGGTAAGCTGCTCTCCAAGCTGTTTATCATTCTAACATTTTTCTTACAGAATTACCTTTGTTCTCTTTCCGGTTAAAAAGTTAATTCATTCTCCTCTATGTATGGGTCTATTGGGTTTCTGTGGCCAGGTTTTGGTAGCAGCAGGGGGGCTGAGGGGGAGGCTTCTTCGAGAAGCTGCTGGAAGCTTCCCCATGTCCAGCAGAGCCAGTGCCAGGCAGCTCCAAGCTGGGCCCGCTGCTGGCCAAGGCCAGGTCAATCAGCAGTTAAAGGAACACCTCTGTGATAACACATTTAAGAAGGAAAAAAAGTTAAGGGGATAGATGAAGATGGCTGCCAGAGAGGAGCAGGGTGAGAGCCTGTGAACGACAACGCAGACACCAAGGTCAGTGGGGAAGGAGGGGGAGGAGATGCTCCTGGCGCCGGAGCTGAGATCCAGCTGCAGCCCATGGGGAAGACCATGGTGGAGCAGCTGTGCCCCTGCTGTGATCCCATGGGAGGCCCATGTGGGAGCAGGGTCCTGGCAGGGGCAACAACTGATGATAACTCCCATTCTTGTCTCCCTGTGCTCCTGGAGGGGTAGGAGGTAGAATTTGGAAGGAGGGGGGTGGGGAGAAGGTGTCTTTAAGATTTATTTTACTTCTTATTCTTAAGCTCTGATCCTGTTAGTAATAAATTCAATTAACATCCCCATTCAGAGTCTGTTTTGCCCATGACAGTAATCAGTAAGGTATCTTTCTCAGTCCTTAACTCATGAAACCTTTTGTTATATTTTCTCTCCTCTGTCCAGTGGCAGAGGGGAGTGTGAGACCAGTTTTAGTGGGTACCTGGCATCCAGCCAGAGTCAAACTACTACAATGGGAAAAAGTGAAGCAACCATAACTGACAGAAAAAGTCAAAAAATACTAAATGGTTTTAAGCAGCTCCCAAACTTGCTAGTTTTTAAATAAAGGAGACTAGCAGTCTTTTTTTTTCAGAAAGTGCATCATTTCTCTACTCCTTGCAGTTAGACATCAGATCTAAAGGTATCCTTGACACTAAAATAAATGGTAAAGACAGAGACTCCCCCAAAATAAAATGTCACGGAAATACTTTGCTCAAGTATGAAAAACAACAGAAAAAATCCCAGCGTTGCTAAAGAGGCCTAAAGAGCACTATACACACAACAGATCTGCTTTGCTATGAATGTACTGAGCCTCCAGGCAGTAGTTTTGTGCATGCTAACAGAGGTATGCACATCATGTAAGGAAGTTCCCACATTGCTACATTTGGGTTAAAAGGATGAAATTCTAGCTTCATGTAAGTCATTAGGAGATTTCCTTACAAACTTCCAATGCCCATGTCACAGAGTACAGCTTTTCCCCACACTTAGTTCTTCAGCCTCCACTCACACCTATTCAATACAAGGAAGGGCAATGCCTTGGAAATTAAGCAGTAGATAACAAGAAAAAAATTCCTTTACATAATACACCATCACCTCTACACAGGACACTTCCAGTCAAAACCTGTGTTTCTGTCTTCCCAATTACAATCACTTTTGATGCAAAACTTTACATTACAATAATTCTACCAACCATACAAAAGCCCTTGTTCAACCAGTTTGGTATTCCAGATGATGAAGAGAACAGGAAGAAGTTAAGACTGCAACTGTTAGCATTGTCTTTCCACAGCAGCAGAAGCAATAAACTTTTAAGTAATGGTATTTTCAATGTCTTTTTGTACTTTTAGCTGGGTCACTATACTTGGTACTTTGTTTTCTTATAACCCACAGAACCATCAGCCCTTTGATCAGTGTACGTCACTGAACTTTGTTATACTACGCATTAATTCTCAACTCTAAGAATTCATCCAAAAGGTGAGAATTGCCAAAAGTTATAAATAGCTTTGCTGAAGAGTAGGCATCTGGGAGAGAAGATACCATCTTATAAAAGAGACAGACTCAAACATTTTCATTACCCTGAAACATTTGAAAAAGTTGCAGCCTTCTACACCATCTGGAAACTATGCTACAAAAGGAGTAAAACAAACATTAAAAACACAAGGATACCTTATAAGGAATCTCAGATCTGACTCCAGGATGAATCAAGGAAGTTTCTTGTCTGAATACCGCACCACTGGTCTCTAACATATTTGGAAGCCAGAAGTTCGAAAAGCATCTCTTGCTTTTCTACTCATATTTGCAAAGTCTAGTTCTGCTGTTTCAATAAATAAAGAGGCTGTTAGGACTCTTCCTTGACACTACTTGCACTGCTCTTCCCCAGCAAGACTGAGATAGTCTCCTACTACCTCTTTAGTCATTATCCATTATTCTGGTCTCGCTTAAACCTGTATGTGAGTCCACTAATTGGTGGAAGTTACACTGTCCAATGGAATTAATGTCACTTTTTCCTGATCCTCACCCTTAATCTTCCTTGGCCTTCATGGTAAGCCTGAGGATTAGCTATATACTTCCTGATGTCATCAGCAGTGGCAAACCAAGACTGTGCTGAGAGGTTTTTCCACTGTCCATCAGCTGATTAAAGAGCTTGTCCATTTGACTCTAAATACTCCACACCTGCCTGACATCAGCATAGATGCTTCCTACAGTGAAACCAACAGACTCCTGTAAATCCTCCCTTCAGTATTTAACCTGAGTCTTTGCCCTGGTCCAGCTGCCTCACTTAGCTTGCTGGGAGCCTGAGCAATGCTAGAGTGGGCACACAGGATGCAAGAAGGATGCACAAGTTCAGGTACACAGAAAGGCAGGAGCAGCTACCCAGTAGATTATCTTATTTGCAAAATGAAATCATCCCCTGCAGTCCACCCACATACACCCCTTCAGGCAAAAGGAGGAGTTCACCTGCCACATTTTCCCACATTTATAGGACTACCACATCTTAAAAGAGAAAAAAATTCTCGAAAGTCGACCTTTTATTTGTGTCAATTAGTCCCTTAACAGATGGGCCGTTCAAATCTCAAAGAACGGCAAAGATCCCTGTGGAATGAGGAACAGAAAGATGCAGTGTCATTTATGGCATAGCTGGCTCCAGAAAAATAGGTCACTTGAGTGTGGCTGTGAAATCAATAGGATGTTCATGCCCAGGCAACCAAGCCAGATGCTGTGGAGCACAGTATCCAGGGAAAGCTAGCATCGTCAGGGGCAACTCCATGGGGATCAGCAGCTTGAGGGAACAGGAGAAACAGGAGATGATGTGTCAGGACTAACAGACTTTTGAGAATGTTTACATGAGTTATTCCCTGCTGTATGTTCTCCAGCCATCCAACCACCTCTGGACCTCTGCAGCTCATCTGCACCCTCCCACATGCCACATTTAATGTCTTGCCCTAGACAGCAAGAAACTTCATGTAGGAGCCTAAGGCAGAAACTAGAATCTCATTATAACTAAGTACACCTTCCCACACCCTCTCCCAGTGTTGGGAGAAACAAGCTTCAGACACTTACAAACATATATATATAGTATTATTCCAGGTCTACTACAACAAATATCAAAACATAATGGCTTCTTTCTGAAGAAAATTCTATGGGGCATGCAGGTATCCAGACACTGGTGGGGGCTGCAGGGCAGCCTCTGTGAGGAGTGCCTGGAGCTGCCCCGGGTTGGACGCATCCGGTTCCAGGCAGCTCCAAGGCACCCACCTCAGGGCACAGCTGAACCCCTCAAACGTGACAGCAGTGCCTCAGGGAAAGAGTTTGTTAACAAAGAGCAAAACATTGTCCAAGAGCAGGGAGTGATGGGGGAAACAGCCCTGCGAGCTCAGAGGCAAGAGCAGGAGAAGCAGGAGCTATGAGCAGAGATTCCCTGTAAAGCCCATAGGGAGACCAAGCTGGAACAAGGCAACAGCACAAGGAAGGAGCTTGAAGAGGAGCTGACACGGTCTATTGCAATAGTCAAGTCTGTTTTTCCTGTGACAGTAGCTGGCAAGCAATCTCTCTGTCTTCTTCCCAACTCACAAGCTTTTCCATCCTATTTTCCCTCGTGTCTCGCTGAGGAAGGGGAGCAGCAAGTGGCTGGGTAGACATCTGGCAGCCAGCCACAGCTATAAGAGCAGAAGCCAATGAGAAAGCCACTTTCTGAATTACACAGTGAATACCCTTGAATGTGTTCTAAAGCTAATCACGACCACAGTGAGACTGTCTCATTGTCAGTGTTCAATTTCAAGGTGCATTTGGGCATCTGAGAGACTACTGACAACTACAATCAAGTCAGCATATTTTCAGCCAGAGAAAAAACAGCACAAGAATTGACAATTAGTTCGACTCTCCAACTATTAAACCACAGGCAAGCTGTATGATAAAAACAAGCACCCAAAGAGTACAGAAGGCAGAGCAGTTGTCATTGAACAGGTGTAGTACTGACCCTCTTCTCTTAAAGTAGTCTACAACAAACAAGCTTTGCTTCCAAAAATGGCACATGATCACCTCTGGCTACAGCCTCAAGTCATGAAATTTAAGAGGCTTCCAGATACTCCTACTACTATGCATTTGATAAGTGCTCCATATCTTGAAAGACAAGAGTTCTTTAACAGGTATTAAATGTCCAACTAAAATCTTAGCATAAATGATTTGCCATTGTAAGAATCAATATTTGGTGGAGATAAATCCTAGACATTATTTGAAGAAGCTACAGGCGTTCTTACCCTACACTAGCACTTCCATCACCACCATCCCCTAGGGCAGATATGATGGCTCAGGCTGCTTTTTACTACATACTTATTCTGTACAACCATTTAAAATTAATGCGTTCTTCTCAAAATCATTAAACTAATTACTACTTCAATTAAAGTTTTAAAAGCACAGAATTACTGCAAACACAGGTCTACATTCAGCCAGTAAACGTTTAATGTACAAGAGATCAGAACAACTGCTAACCCCCAAAAGCAACACTATAAAACACCCTCAGATCATCACTCTCCTCTTGCCAAGCAGTTAAGACATACGTGTCCTGCACACATGAGAGGATTGGATGCTGTACCCATAAAAGAGAATTGCCTGGAGGGAGGGAGGGGAAAAAAAAAGGGGCGTTGTTTTTGAAGGGAAGTACACAGCTCCTGTTCACCATCACTCAAACACAGAATGTCATGTGACTTCACAGTGATCTGTGAAAGACAGCAGAGGCCAGTCCAGCAGCTGGAACATTACCTGTTTAAGATCAGGTGATTAGTCTTTACAATGCACCATACACAAACATCTATATACACTTATAACCAGTAACCAATTTGAAGTCTTCACTTGGACTAACTCACCACTGATTGCCTTGCCTAGGCTGTAAAGATAAACCTGCCTCCTCAAGATATTCCAAGAGCTGTCACATCCCCAGCTGCAGACTTCCAATAGCAGACCAAGAAAACTTGTTATAGAACCAAAACCACTGGCTTTCTGCCCCTTGCTCAACCTCATATTATGAAAACAAATGTCATCAGCCTTGTCCTCCCCATATCAGCTGTGTTAGGAAGCTGCCCATGAAGCCCCTGGGTACCCCAGGCAGGCACTGCCCCACAATGTGTTGTGACCTTATTGCTGCTGACATTCTGCTTGTGACACCATCAAATAATCCTTCAGACCCACAGGTGTCACGTTGCCAGTAAGTCTCAAGCACATGAACACGGGGCAAATCACATCGCCGGGGCTCTGGGGGCAGAAGGGTGCGGTCTACTATTTTTTAGGGAGTGTCAATAGTGTCTTTTTGACATCCAATATTACCAATAGATAATACTGGACATGGAGAGAAGCTTGCCTAAAGGTGGCACAGTTTGCTGGAAGTCATAAGCGCTTGCTATTTCATTTTAATGTGTGCTTGTTTCACTTTGCACAGGCATCTGCTGGACACACACGGCCCAGCTGAACGACTGCAAGCCCCAGAGGAACAACACAACCAGGCAAACACTTTCATAGTCTTGAAAGTTATCAACCAAGCATGCCTTTCAAAGGCTGGTCTAGATGAATAAGCAAAGAGATTAAAAGGCTGTATGCCCTTCACTGCAGTTACTTAAATTACTGCAGCACATGGGTAACTGCTGTCTTTATAGAGGCATAAACTATGCTGCAAGGGTTTCATAAACAGTTCCATGTGTACAAGAAGACTGAAAGACTATGTAGATCATACACATTCCAAAAATAGCGATTTAATTTTTCAGGACAGGCACTGAGTCTGTAGGAACCTGAATTTATTTCACATGGGCAGCAAATTTTGTCATTAAATTCACTGATTAAACAAGAAGCACCTATCTAAAAAAATAATCCCGGTGGGATGCAAACAAGACGGCACATTTGTTTTCAGAGAATGCACTCCCACTGAACTAAAAAGCAGGAACAATGTGGAACTGACGAGAGAGAATAAAACTGAAGGCCTCAAATGAAATATGCCGCAAGAAGTGTCCTTGCCTGTTACATTTTAAGATAACCAGAATTAATTTGCATCTCTAACGGAAAAAGTGGTAATTCCCCTGTGTGAGCAGAACACTTCAGCAAGCACCTGGCTTTGTAAGATCTCCAACAAAAATAAGAGTTCTAAATACCCTTGCCAATGAACAACTAGAGTACATACAGCAAAGGAGAATTCTTTTCAGTAATAAATACAGACAAGAATTATCAAGCTATTAACTCTTATGCACCCACACTAATCAGAACCTATGGCAAGTAGTTGCCATTAAAGAATTAAACACAGCTTGAATAAAGAGAAGTTCCTTCAGCTTAAAAAACAAGTGCTTAAACTTCTGCTTCCCAGTAGGATGCTATTGTTTTGCTACAAAATACACTTCTCAGGCACAGCTTCCTTAAAAAAAAAAAAGATATCTAGCATGGCAATAACGTAATAGCACAGGACCCTAGTAGCTGCCATCCCTTCAAGAAATATCTGCATGGAGCTAATTAACTTCCACTTCTTTAGACTGATGATAAACCTCTCAAAAGAGCTTCTCAAGCCTTTCCCAGTAAGACACACTAAGGAGGGGACTCCTGTGCTGGAAATTATAATGCACAGATTATATCTCAAGGTTAAACCTTCATCTACTTACTTGCTATTTAACCATCACTTTTTGTTAATCTTTTCTCAAATTACATGGTATTTTACCAGTTCTGCTGCCTTACACTTCTACTGCTTATCGGTAAACATGTGTTAACTCAGAGTATTTAAATGTAAATTCAAAAAGAAAGAGGGAATGGGAAAGGAGGGAAAAGCAATATGCAAAAGTTTTTCTCAAATCTTAAAGACAATTTTGACAACCATGCAAAAGTAAAACATTCATTCAATAGCTCACTGATCAGAATTGCTGATAAATTCAACACAGTACTAAAACACTTTATTTGACCCCACACTACCAAGAGGCACAGTCTGAAGTTTTCCAAAACAAATGAAAAACAAAAACACAAACTTTGCAAAGGCCTGAAGTCAGTGTCAGAGTACACTTGTGATATAACCTTTTAATATTCCTGCCCTAAACATAAATAATCAAGTATTGGAACACTTAAATTCCTGCATTTCCATCAAATTAACTGAAATCTCTGAATCTACTGTTCAGAATACTCACTGTCTTTGCGAGCTGCGGCATAAAGATAATGTTACTCAATTCTTTTGCAGGAAACACAAAATAATTAAAAAAAAAAAAGCTTCAGCAAGGCAAATGTGTTACACACAGGAATAAATAACTCAATCACAGTACAGAAAAAAGGAACAATGTCTTCTTTCACCTTACTGGGATGAACATTAGCCTACTTGTAGAGATTCAGCCAGCTGCTGAGAATGTCTTAGCAGCTCTTGTATTTGCAAGAAAAACCCTGTCAGTGGAAAGCAAAACAATCCTGCCATTTAAATATGTCAACTAATCGTATACATTATATATATACATCTATAAACATGACATTATACAGTCATGTTTTGCAACCCAAAAATTAAAACATAAATCCAAATTTTTGAAGGAGAAAAAAAAAAAAAAAATCACTCCAACAGCACCACTTTGCACCTTCAAAGGAAGAGCCAAACCACAGACCTCCACTGTGATCGACTGCTTCAATAAATCAAAACACGACAAAATATTTGCAGGAGCTCTGCCAGAGCGAAGCAGGTGATATCGCTGATAGTCTTTTCAAACCCTGAAAAAGGCATCCAAAAGAGCCGGTACCTTGCCTTACCCGAAAGGAAGGGTAAAGCTCACGGCTCTGCAGCCAGTTCTCCAGTTTTCCTCCGCCAGTTTGACAGCCTTGACTGGGGACGGGGGAGGGGGGGGAAGTCAGCCCTTGGCTCACAGAGAGGTGTCTCCCCTGGAACAGCCCAACTCCGAGCCTTAACACATCAACGNTTAACACATAAAGGTGCCCGGCCAAAGCCGCAGGAACTAAGCTCTAATTAATCCAGAGACAGAAAAGTGGTAGGGGAATAAAAAAACATAAGGAAAAAAAAAAAGTAGGACTCGACCCATTTGTTGCGGTCTAAATTTAAAGCAAAAAAAAGCATCAAGAGAAGCACGCTTCCAGTCCACGCCTAAGGGCACACTAACAAACCGGGGAGGCAAAAGAAAGCGCAGAACATGGACACGGATTATGTAGGTTAAGCTCAGCTTTTCCCATCCGCTGCAAGGTCCAGCCAAGGCAGCGCTGAGCCCCGGCCGGAGC
>VXBA01000393.1:7684-25121 GCA_013399895.1 Serilophus lunatus
GTTTGGCCCAGAAGAAAGCAACGAGATCCACGCGAGAACAAGAAGGCTTAAAAGCTGAAGACAACAGCCCGCCCTGCTCTTCTTCAGCTGGTGCTGTGAAGAGAAGACCACAGCTGCTCTCCTGCTCAGTTGCAGGCCTCACAGCGTGAGTTCACCCATTTCTTTCGGCAAGCAAGTAACCCTTTGGAGAAGTGGTAAGAGAGTTGTTTTCACCTCTTTTTGTGTTTTTCAGAGAACTTCAAAAGCCGGAGAGTCCTTCCAGCAGAGAGAGAGAGAGAGAGACAGCTTTTCCTACCTTCCCTCTGTTCTTTCCGCTAGCCATCTAGCAGAAAGAGCAGTTTCCTTTTTTTTTTTTTTTTCCTTTTTGTGTTGTTTTTCCCTGCGTGTCACGCGTTCCTCTATGTAATTTTAGAGTCCCTTTAAAGTATCCCACCTTCCCTAATTTAAACCCCTGTAATAGACTGTTCACCTGCTGCAAACTGTTCAGTTTTCGGTCACCTTTATTGAACTTGCCCCTAGGTGATAAAAAGTAGTCTTAAACCACCACGCATCCATAATGCTGTTTTACAGATTGAAATAATAAGTAGATAAAAAGACCTGGTACCATTAGGTGAACTCAATCTCTCTTTTCCTGTGGAAGATCACAGTTGTTTATGTTTGAGTTACTCAATATTTTGTTTTACTTGTATTCATTACAGATTACTGAGACTGAAAGTTAGGAAGCCTGGAAAGAAAAAGAGAAGCCTGTAAAAATACAAGCATGAAAGAGACAGAAGAAATGAGGTAAAATGGAGAGGAATACACTAAAAAGCTAAGGTAAATAAAAATGTCATGAGTGCATCTATGTGGGTCATGAATTATTACAACACTTTCCCTCTCTCTCTCTCTTCTCATATTTATTTTCAAACTTTCTGTTAAATTAATGTATTCAACCACTGAAATTTAGGAATTATCCTAATAAAGAATTAACACTGATCTCCAGCTGTACCATTCTTGGTGTCAAAGCTGTATGGTACACTCTCTAATTACATTGGGTCTTGGTAATATTTTCCACAAGTTTGCTATGTTATCCATTGCATTGCACGGGATAAAGATCACAGGATGATTGAGGTCTATTAACCCGAGCAATAGTCAGTGATGACTTCCATTACTATAAATGCACAATCCCTATTATTCAAAATAATCATGTCTGGTTTTCTGGACAGTTAACATTCTTGTCTTTTCTGTTGGAGACACAGACAGCAGGTGATTGAGTATGAAGAACATTATAGACTGTTAAAATATCCTCCTACATCTGATCATAGTGCAGCTGCTGAGCACATTATCAGTTCCCAGTTATAAATGCTTCCCCTCACCCTGTGGTACACATGAAAGGATGACTTTGGCTCCATATTGTCTCAGTGTTGCTTGTCTAAGCAGTCAGATTATAAATTACTCTACAAGAAGCTTTTACTGTGTGGGAGTCCTCAAGCTTTTACTGTGTGGGAGTCCTCTCTTCTTCCTCTCTTTTCATGAGATGTTCCCTGCTTCCCCAAGAGGGAAAGTGGCTGATGTTAGGTGCTGAAATCTCAAATAACTGACCACTGAGTTTGGTGCATGCTGTTTTAGCAAAGTCAGTATTTTAACTTTCATGTATCCAGGATACAAGTGTTTTGACTTAGTTCTAGCTATTGGTATTCAGATCTTTAGAAAGCCAGACCTCAAAACTCTGAAGTAGGGTAACGTAAAAGGAGGAATTTGAAGCAGCTACTAGAGGAAAAGTGTGATTTAAATTAATTCCCTGAGCTTGTGAATAATTCTGTGAATAATTATACGACACAGAGAAGGCATTTTAGATACAGACACTTTTCATTACGCTGTTTTGTTGCTATCTAAGCAGAAGCTTGTCCTTTCCTTTTCTTCCTAACTAAGCCCAGCGTACTAGCCCAATACTGTATTTCTCTAGCTCATCACACTCCCATGTGCTACTACTTCATGTGTTCCATTCAGGTCAGAGATGGAAAAACCCCACTATTTTTCATTACATTGACAAGTTGTCATTCAGTTCCCGGGGAGGATAGTAGTGTCATGCCAGTTTAATAGGTAAGGAACTGTTTACATTTCTAGTATTGCTAATAGAATGTGTTAAATTAATAGGCACATTCCAAGACAAGTGAAAGCAAGACTCCAATAGAGGAAACTTGGAAGAAAATGTCTTTCAAAATTACTTGGTACCCATACCCAGACTTAATTGCTGCAGAAATTAGGTTGAACAGATATCTGCAACATTATTTTCAACCCTGTGTTTTTAGAAGTAATACTTTCAGTTAAGCTTGTGGCTCTGAGGATGGGGTCCTACACTGATGAAGGAACATTTAGACATCTGGCATTGGTTTAGAAAGAAAACCAGATTTGAGAAAACAAAATGCTGTTTTTTCCTTTCTTTTTAACATATCCTTATGGCATAGTTACTCAATAACCAGTAGATTCTTCGTCAGGTTAGGACTAGGATGGAGAAAAGAAGATTATGTGAAACCAAAGACCAAGAACTTACTAAAGCAAGAACTTGGTTAGCACCCATGTAGGGAACTGCAAAGTATTACCTGTCTATAAATACTGCAGAAAGGACAAGAATCCTTATGGAAAACATCTGCCTACTTGAATAAAAAGGCCAGTTCATTGGGGCAGTAGAATTATCAGAAGCATAGTACAATATAAGTCAAATTGTATTGTGGCTTCAAATTACTCCTAAAGAAAATCTAAATTGTATTTTCTGTAAATTCACTTTCTGTCTGTCCAAAAACACCCACAGTGTGGTTTTGATACTACACTTGTGCCAGTTTTCCATATCTCCTTTGCCATTGGAGCTCACAGAAGTTGTAATTTCACACTGCTTGCCATCCACAGACATTTCCCCATTTATAATGATGACATTCTGGTTCTTAGAATACACTGAACTCACATTATTAACCCTTCTGTAGGTATGTTCTGCAATCTTCCACAGAACAGGAGTGAAGCTTTCTTTCTTTTCTACTGCATGTCCTTTTTCTACAGGTTCCCTTCCAACCATAAATCTCCCTGGCGCTGTTCAGCAGAGGCAATTTCCAAAATAATACCTTTTTATCTTTACATGAGTGAGGAGGGGGGACAAGGCTGTGTTGCTCCACCACTGTTGCTTCCTGGCCTGTGGGAACAGATTTTATAAAACCTTAATTTTTAGGCCTATTTCAAGAAATCAAGAAGCTAAACAACACTGTGTCTCTAATAAAAATCTAAAGTTAGCCTGAGAAGCCTCTGTCTTTCACAGAGGCCTGAACAAGCAATCTAAAGATATACAAAGAACATCTGCTAACTGAAAAACACTTAGGCATGTGGCTATACCAAAGCAATGGTGAAACTTTCTCAAAATATAGCTATGGTCTCTGCAGCAGTCAGAGGCTGCAACACGGTAGTCTTGGAGTTTGTCGAGCAAGGACAAATTTCTTTCCCATAACAAGCAGTTTCACAAAAACATGTTTTCCCAAGCAAGTGTCTCTTGGAAAAACATGTTTTGAACACGAACTAATCTCGAATATTTCTAAAACATAGTGAAAGTTCTCAAAGCAAAAGAAGATTGTGTAATGCTTGACTTTGACCAATGAAATGGTTAACAACAAGTGTATCTGCCAATGAAATGTTAGCGCGCAGGTTTCTAAAAAGTATAAAAAGCTGTGAGTTCTCTCACTAAATGGCTTCCTGGATGAAACCCTGTCTCCTGTGGCTCGAGTTTTTACTAAGATCGCCCTGCTATACTACAACACTGGCCCCTACCTGGGGCACGGAGAGTGAAGACTGGGGAGGAGCTCTGCAGATCCACTGACATGGCAATCTCGGCTTTTCCTCCTCACTCATCATAGCTGTGGCAGGGGACTGAGAACTCAGTGTTGGTAGCCCTGTGTTGTCCGACACTGAGCCTGGTTTCCTGTCATCTCAGGTGTGAGCAAAGCTGGGCTTGTCTCGCAGTACGCCCGCGACACCGGGCGAGGGGGTTTGGTCGCGCGGTGCCCTGCTCCACCTACAGTGGCTCCCAGCTCACTGCGGCAGGCAGCGGTGGGTGGAGACATGCTGTGAGCACCAGCACCGGACCCCTGTGTGCCCACAGTCAGTGGCAGGGACGCAGCTGGCCGGCGGGCAGCATTGGTGGTGCAGTCTACTGCTGGGCTGTGGCTGCTCTTGCTGTCCCTGCTCCGGGTTGGAGCAGGGATGGCAGGCACTGCTGGCCCCACGCTGCCGTGAAGTACGGCTCTGGCTGGTCTCTGGGTGGCCCCAGTACCCTGTGGCAGGTCCCGGTGGCAGCGGGGATGGCCAGTGGGGTCTGCATGCCATGGCGCGGGCTACCAGCCACCCTCCCTTGCTGGTGGTGCCCCCCAGCGGCATCCATGTGGGTCCCAGCCACAGCAGGTGGCTGACAGGAGTCCACTAGGAGAGCCATGGCCTTGTCTAAGGTGGCTGGAGCAGGCAGCCATGCTGCAGCTGCTCTGGATGGCCTTCAGTGATGCCTCCGCCCCAGGGATCCCTCTGGGGGATCCCTGCAAGCGGCGAGTGCACTGCAGGCAGGGCTAATGGCACCTCCAGGGCCCGATCACATGGTTTTTGGCAGGAACTGCCATTTTGTTCTGAATGCCGAGGTCTTAGAAAGGGTGGAGCCCAACTCCACCAGCCAATTGGTGGACAGCCTGGCCGGGAAGAAGCCATCGAATTCCCACAGGACTTCCAGGGCATAAAAGCCATGGACACAGAAGTCCACCCTCTCTTTTTGCTTCCTCCTGGGCTGAGAGAGGCACGGCTTCCCTCCTCTCAGCTCCCAGACCACGTGGCTTGCTTCCCCTCACCTCCATCTGCACAGGCAGGAGTGCGACGCCATTGGAGCTCCAGCTGTCACACCTGGAGACCACCAGACAAAATGCAAGTGGTACCTGTCCCTTGGGTGTTCCTGGGTGAGGGTGCTTTCCACTCCTTTTGTCCTGTAGGAGGCTCCAAGGGCCAGGCGATTACCATCATAGAGGCAGCTTTCCCTTCCTTCCTCCTGCTCCTCAGCTGACTAGCCAGCTTCAAGGAGCAGTTGGGGTTTTTTTGTTTTATGGCATGACATTGTTGGGTTTTATATTGTGTGTGTATTTTGTTTAGTGTCTGGGGATTCTGTAAAGTCTTTAGAGCCTTAGAAAAATAAATCTGTGTTTGCTGTTGCATCTCTATTTAGCCTTTTGCCACTGTTGTGTGCCCCTTAGTGGTATAGTGGTCAAACCACAACACAATCTAACTGGGATAGACCTTTAATGGCTTTTATAATTTCAATACTGGAAAATAAATGTTAATATTATAGTAACCTGAGTTTAACCTCACAATGCTGCTGTAAGGGGCAAATATATCATTATCTCCATTTACCAGTGGTAGCCTGAAGCATAGATAGATTTTTGTGTGTCTGGCCCAAGGTCATGAAGAAATGCTTTAGCAGAAGTATAATCAGATGCAAAACATTCTGAGTTCTAGTCTAATACTTAATAGCTGTCCTTTCTGTGCTGTTAATGGTAGTGGGAGGCATTTATATTTACCCAGGAGAACACTAGCCTGAAGAAATGGTTCTTTTCCAAGCATGGCAGAAAAGAATTTTGTGCTGTCTGTAATGGCCTTAGCATGCAATTATCTAAAATTGTCTGAGTTAAACTTGGCAATAAAAAAATCAAAGAGGGTGCAAAGTGTAATTCTGCAGTCTGAGTACAGTTAACATTGTGAGGTTCTTGCTTGCTGTTGCATCAGTGGTCTGAGTCACATATTCTGTTTTAAAGTTGAGAGGAATTTTCTTCCTGCTGTTTTTGGTAGCTGGCCTTTTATACTTCCATTTTAGCAATAAAAACTCAAGCTGATTACCAATGGTCTTTGTATCAACAGTGTATGTGATACTTACTGTAGTCAGCTAATTTTCTTCTCAGTCACAAAACGTAAAATGGCTTCTTGCTATTCTGAAAGTCAAGAAAGAGAAGAAACAAAAAAAACCCGTTTAGTCAGTGTCTGAAAGATATGGCAAAAGACGTCAGAGAAGGATATTTGTTCATTCTTTTGCTATTGTTTCCTGTTATCATTATTAGCTGCTTGTCTCTTTTCTGTAGCAGAGCCATGCTTACGAGGCCTGTGCACTGTCAGAGGTGACACAGTACAGAGCTGCCAGAGCACAGGTGCACACTTAACTTATTTTGCTTATTTTACTGTATGTGCTTACTTTCATGCTATCCCACTAAGAAAAGGACTGAACTATAATTTTCAAAGCTCAAAGACATGTTTTCAGTGCTCATACTTTTCACACCAGTATTCTTCATAACAATACACATTTCATGTAGCCAAAGATATAGATGCAGGGATGTTACAAAAGGAATCAGAACTGCAATTAAAATTTAATAAGAAAACAAAATCAATCTTAGAGGTACAAACTATTTATTTGAATCTTCATTGGATTACTTAAAAAAACCCCATCTCTGTATATCACAGGAATTCCTTTGTATTGCAAAAGATTGCCACTTACATGGAATTGAGATCTTTTTATTCTAATGCAACGATGCAATTCCACTAGCGACACTACATCAAAACATCTCTTTAAGATCTTTCTGAGATGTGAAGCAGTACTAAGGGATAGTTTTGCTGTCAATTTTTTAATTTTTCTATTCATTATTCCAGGTACACATTAAATATAAGTTCATTGCTGTTCTAAAATATTTCTCTTCATAAAATTCGATAATGGTGACAAAGACAGGATCAAGCTCTTTGTAAAACACATAGCTTATAAACTAAATAGAGGTTGCTATAACCTAGTTGCTGATAAAACTGCACAGGAAATCAGATGAATGACACAATTTATTTGTCCTTGCTGAATCCAGAAAGACAACATTCTTTTGTATAGTAGTATCATCCAATAGATGGCAGCAGCATCTTTGCAATGCAATACTTTTTGAGCAAGTACAGAGACCTATGGGATGAGTTTCATCTTCAATCTGCTAATTGACAAAAGAAATATAAGATTTTTTCTTTTAAAAAGTAAAATTATAAGAAAACACAGTAGAGTTCATCTTTTTCTAATGTGACTTTTGTCAGTTCTACTTAATAAAATCACAGTTTCGTTCACTAGGAGTAATGCTGTTTTCACTAATCAAGAGGACAAAAGTACAGTTCCAAATAGTAATTGATTCCTGACTGTAAAAGACCTTGTTTCTCTTTATTGAATAAAAGCTTAGAAAGAATAAATCTCAACTCCATTATGAGAGTTAGAACTATATCTGTACACAATGCCCATGCATGTGAACACACGCGTATGGGCATACACACAAGTGTGCAAACTTCAAGCTGTCAACTGATAAAAATCTGTCCTTTTATGTAAGGAAAAATATTTCTAAATATACTGTCATTGCATAGATATTATTTTGGAAAGATGAACAGATCTGCGTATGAATGCCATGTTCTCATGCTAGGAAATATGAACTTAAATAGGTCTGAATTCTTGACATTAAACAAAGATGAACACTAAAGACATGAACATTTCAAGATCAGTGATAACTCAATTTATGAATAATTTATAACTTTGACAACAATTATTTCCTAATTTAGTGGAAAATTGAATATTAGGGGACTGATTTTGAAATTTTATTTGAAAGAAGGACTTCAAACTGTTTGACAATCTGATTGCCAGCACTGCTATATTTAGAGCAAGACAGATATCCTGATTGGGAATTTAAAAAAGGGCAACTTTGTGATCACTGTCAGAATAATCTCTTTTTTCGAAAATGTCATTAGTTCATTAGATGTTTATTTAGTAGATGTAAATATTATTGGTCTTCTAATTTCTGATTCTGAAAATAACAGAATGTGATTATCAGAACCACTCTGCCACACACACAAACCAGTGTTAATATTTTGTCAGTAAAAACCAGGCTGAATAAGCCTTACTGTCAGTAAAATAATCCTGCTTAGATTTCAGTCTTACTGTATATACATTTATGCAGCAATATATGTATATTTATATATGTTCCTTTATGGTTTCTAAAATAGATCAGCACTTTTTAAAGACTATAAATGAAATTAAACTTTAATTTGAAAATTATGTTACTCTTTATCAGAAGAGCAAAGTTCTCTATTCAGCATATTCTATGACATTTTATGTCCTTTTCTCACTGAAATACCTGACTTTCAACAGGGCACTTTGCATTAAGTGGAGAAACTCCTATGTACTCATAATTGCAGACAATTGTTAACTATTTTTAAGTAGTGTGCAATTTTGAAAGAATTAAAACCATGAAATCCATTCTGCAATACTGCTCTGATTTGAAAGTGGAATTTTAAGATAATTAAGATGAAAATATTATAACCTCTCCTATTGACAAGTTAAATCACATGAAGGAAGGAACAGTTGGCTAAAGTTTTCTTTTGAAATGTTCTCTAAAAAAATTGATGAGCTGTACTTCAGATGGATGCTTGATGTTTAATTAATTGTGCGTGGAATTGCTATGCAATGATTGTAGCAATATGTAAACTAATAGCTAGTACATGGTATATTATTAACTTTAGAGTGTAAGCATAAGAAATAAAAAGGGCTATCAGAAGCAAAAGGAAACTCAGGTTTGTGAAATTTTACAGATATATGATAGGGAACCTAATGATTTTTCAGTTCCAAGGCCTTCTGCTAGGAAAGCTAAGGTAAAATAACTAATCAGTGATTGAAACGATAGAGCGGCAGAAAGACTTCCACGTACAAGGAGGCTAGAGTTCTTTACTGAAGGACAAGGGGAGGGTTAGGGTTAGGGTTAGGGTTTAGGGTCTGCATTGCAGACTATTCGCAAATGTGCTTGCCTGGTTGTATTAATTTTGGTATTGAGGGGTGAGCCTGCCTCTTTGCACTCTACCACCATGGTTTTATGCAGGAGCAGTGGAAGGAAAAAATAGTATTGTGAAGTCCATTTTAGCTCCTCAAAAGGTCCCTGAATCAAGACAACATGGAAAGTGGTAAAACCCTATTTGTTTTCAAGAAGTTCAAGATCTGTACCTTTACCACATTCGGTGGTGAATCATCCAGAAAACGAAAGACATGATGTAGCATTCTATCTATACCAAAAAAGTGAGAGTGATTGCTCTGGTTGGCATTGATCCCACCAAATTTTATGTACATAATTGAGGATCCTAATTAAGAGTGTAGTTGTCCAGGGTTCTTGCATAATTGATAGAGAGAAGCTTCTAGGGGGCAATTAACTTAGTCAATGCAGGAGAAGCAGCCTTTCTTCACGGAGCCCTAATCAGTTTTTTACTAACAAATGCTAGTTTGCTTGTTTCACATTAGAGGGGTGAGAGTAGATATATAGTCTCAAAAACTAGACTCCTAAAATGATTAATTTCTTCTCTTCATGCCGCAGCAGAATTTCTTTCCTCTGTCTGCCTTTTCTATTGACTTACATTGACTTGCTCTTCGGGTTTGGATGAATATACAGGAATCAAAAATTTGAGTCAAAATATGATTTCCCACAAGAATAATAAAAAGAAATACACTATCAGTCTCTTAATGCATCTGAAGAAATTGAGTCTTTTCTTGAAAATCTTTCAACAGAGGCACGAAAGGTAATGGATTCCTACTCTCTGTCTTGAACTGAATTTTCTCAGGGTATTTTATCCTTAAAGTAATTTGTATTTCTTCTTGTTTTCTAGGAATGTTTTCATTCTGAGTTTTATAAGCACTGAATCTCTCTCCTGTTCACAAGCATAACCTCACTTCAGATAATAACCTGTGATGGAGCTATTTGCTATTTTTATGCAATTACTTTAATAATTTCTTTTGTTCCCTTCTTCAAATTCCTGCTGTTATCAAAGCCTAGAGAGTCTCAAACCAGAAGACAGGAACTCCAGACAGACTTGACAAGATACTGACATCCATCTCAGCTGAATGTTCAGTTGATGAGATCACGAATTTTCTGCTCCCCGCTTTTAGTACCAAAAAAGTACTTCAGGCTTGATGTGAGGGTTTTGAACTGGTTGGATAAGGCTGGGCTTTCACTCTAAGGTCTAGCTCAGGTTGCTTGAAGTGGTACAGATGCATTATTTTTCTATTTAATGCAAGAAAAAGAGAATTATTTTTAGGTGCCTGAAGGGTTAGCTGTCTGACTTACAAACCAACCCATGTAATCAGCTTCAGAACATAATAGCATTGTTCAAGCGAACACGGATACAGACTGCAGGATTAAAGAGTGCCAAATGCACATAAAAACTCACTTCCAGCTCTGTAATCAGAAAGGTAATTATTATTTCTCAGGATGTTGTAGTCTAGCATTTATAAAATTTAAATATTAATTTTAGAAATCTTAATTATATCAACTAGAATAGTTCTGTTCGAAATTGTCCCAAAAATAACCTAGCAAAAAGCTAATAGCAATTTATCTGATTGAGGAACAGGCAGAGGTTTAATTAGAAATGGAAAATGCAGTTTGCTGCTATTTGCATAGTAAATAGGAGAAGAATTTGCCCTTTTGTGTGAAGATTTTTCTTGGTTTTCATTACTAAAATAATAGGCTATCAACAAATTCTCAAAAAATAGGGTTCAATTGATGAACATAAACATATGATTTGCATTGATACTTGTCTGATCTGTGTATTTTGTTTATCTGTAAATATCAGGTAAACAGACTGCAGTATGTAAACAAAGGGTTTTTACAGTCATACTTTTTTTTATATATATGAAAATAACATAATGCGCTAATTTGCTTCTCAATGGTAATCTAATTTTAACCACATCCTTCACTGGCAAGGAAATATGATGTAGTTTTCTATTTTTGTCTTAAATTTGTGGTTGTCCAAGCAATGGTCACATGCTGGTTCTGTGGCTGGCATGTCCACTGGGATTTCCTGTCTTCACATGAGTGCTGTGGAGCTGTCTATACTGACTCTCAGCAACAACTCAATTGAAATGTATTGCTAATAAACTCAATGTTATTACTAACAGAACTAATCCTGAAATCATAAATGCATAAAAAAATGAGGTTCACTTATCAGTGCTGTACAATTTAAAGACTGCAGCTGTAATTTGATGCTACAGTACCGTGTTCCACAGATCCTGCGGTGGAGATATCACATTATAGGCCAAACAAAACAAGAATATCTGCTCCCCCTTTCGTAAAATGGGAAAACCAAGTATTATAAAATTTAAATAATTTTACTTCACAGAGAACATTTCTAGATTCTTAACAAGTTCAGCTAATTCAGATATTTTCTGCTTTTGTGCCCTATATTGAAATCTCTGTAATTTTCCTCCTGTCTTTAAGGAGAACAGAACACAATCTCTTCCTTTCTCTTCTTTTCCTTTTTTCTTCCCATTCTCCACCCACTTCCCCCACTTCTCCCATCAACCACCAAGATTTACCTTTCAGTATGTTCTTCACAATCCAATGGCCCCTTCTGTGAGTTACCAAAGCTATTACATGTCTGAGCTGATGTGAGAATTATTAAAATACTTCCCCATTATTCTTAATGTACCTTTGATGGATACAGAGAAACTATGGAGATGCTTGCTGTACAGTTGAGAGAATATTCCAAAATATTCTGTCAGAATGCTCAGAGTTCAGAGCTCCCTTAAGAAAATGCATAGTTATTCACTTGTATTGACCAAAGAGAAACTCTATTTGAAGAAAAATGGATTTATTATTCTGAGAGAATTGTCTGAACTTAAAAGATTTCATACAGTGAGCTTGAGGGTAGGAAAAAGAATACCAAGCAGATTAAATACTTTCTAGCTTGACAATTTTGTTATTTTCATGAGATGGGGATTCAAGTATTTGGTCTGGGAAGTAATCACTCTATGCAAAGTAGAATAAGACTTGCAGAATGTGAGAGAGAACAGTGAGTGGGGGACCAAAGTTGTCTTAAAAAATAAATCAGTTTGTGTGTCAACGATAGACAGCTGGGCCTTCTGTATTGCTTTTGCTCATCATAAACATAAATTTTATTCTGGACACGAGGTATTGAGTGGATTTTTGTGGTTGAGTCTCCATGAAAGAAAAATTTCTGATGAAAATGTTTAACTAAAGAACTTCTGACTGGCTGTAGGTGCTAGAGAGGGTTACTTCAGAACTGTTCAATATCAGCAACCCAGCAACCTTGGCCATTGTCCTAGGTTGGAGGACTAGAAATTTAATAGCACAAGACAAAAACAGCACAGAGGGGTTAACAGTTTCTGATGATATCTATATGTGTACCTATGTATTAATATTTACATATATAATTAATGTATGTATGCAATGAAAAGTAGAAAGTAGGAACAAGAAGAATCAGAGAAACCAAACCAACAAAAACAACTGGAAACAATCACAAGTTGGGATAAAAAACTACTTTTTTGTCCTTGGGTCCAGTGGTGGAGCCACAGGTGCTGATGCACCTTGGGGCACAGAGGTGCGGGTCCGTTCCAGCCCCCAACAGGGGACACCTCTCAGGTGCGGTCGTGGGGTGAAACAGCTTCTTCTCACAGGCTGGTGGCCCTGGGGGAAAGAAAGATGAGCAGAAGGGCTTGGAAGCCAGAAAGTAGAACACGTGGCTGCTATGTCCCGCCGCTAGGACGAGAGAAGAAAGCAGAGATGATAGAGTGCACCACGTGCAACCTTATTCATTGGTGCTGCTGCTGCTGCACAGTGTCTGCCTGCACCTCTCTCTCTGGCCCAATTTGCAGAAAGAGCAAATGGCTCCTGCACTCCCTGCTTTTAAAGTCTCTGTCTTTTTTTTTTTTTTTCCATTTCCAGGACACTCAGTGACCGTGTAAGCGTGGGTTAGCCCACGTGCACCCTGAGCAGTTGTCGGGATCCACCCCGGTCAGATGGGGCTAGGGCACGGCTGCAGAGGTAGGGGCGGCCGTGACCCTGCCGCCCGCCAGCACCTCCCCACGGCCTCACGCAGCCACCGTGTGGCTGCCACCGCTCTCCTGGGGCCCAGGAATGGCGGCAGACAGCCACCAGGAGCCCGTGGCAGACACAATGGCAGCCTGCAGCGCCTGCAAACCGCACTGCCAGAGGGACCGCCCATCCCGTGGAGGTCTGGCAAGCCCATGACCCGCAGCCATCCTCCTTCTTGCCTCCCCAAGTGAGGGAAGGAAAGCGAAAGGAAAAAAAATTGTCATCCCCTTCAACGATGCCAGCCCATGACAGCCATCATTCTCTCTTAAAAAAATATGGCCACCTTTTTTTTCTGCTGCTGAATTAATCAGCAAAGATTCAGTGGAAGTTGTGGCAGTAAATTGCATCTGCTATGTGTTCCCCCAAGACTGATCTAAATTAATCTTCTTTGAACTGTGTGTCCTGAATTTAGGTAACTATACTGGCCTTTAATGTAAATACTGTACAAAATGTAAAATACAAATACTCTGTGAAATACAATGTCTAAATAAATGGTCTGTTGACCCATCTTTAACACAAAACTCATAAAAATTGAAAGACTGTATTTTGAAAGGGCTTATCATGATCCCTGATAAATAACTCTCTGGAAGTAGAAACCAAGTTGAACATTGCTGATTGCCATCAGAAAGTGGCATGCTTTACAACTTTCACTGTTGATCAGAAAATCTCTTCAGGACTGACAAAGCTACACCTGCCACCAAGATTAATTTACATAGCTCTCACTTATGGTGGTATCCTATTTTATATAGGTGTTGAAAAAACTCAACAATGAAAACAGATAGAGTAAATATAAAAATAAAAAATAATAAATACAAAAATAAAAATGGAATAATCCTCAAAACACTAATGGCTTTCTCTGAAAGTCTGCTGAATGATAGTGCTGAATGTACCATCTGTTTCCATTGCATTATAAATGAAAGTGGAAAATTGATATACAGTGCTATTTCTTGGTAGTTTCTCATTTGCATTTGCTTTTGTTGAAAATGAACCCAACCAAAAACCATCATGCTGAAACCTGTTGGACTTTGGAAGGAAGCATTCAAATCAGCCTGGAGTGTTCCATCCTGAGCCTAGACCCACAGCTAAATGGTGCAGCTGCACACATGTCTATGGTGTGTTAAAACATGACTTTGGATCTAGGCAGCATGGCTTACCAGATGCTCAGGCTCCTGGTCCAAATTCTCCACTTTTATTGAGCACTTTAACAATCAACTCATTATGATGACATTAGGTTTACCACCTAGCTACATTAAATAACTATATAATCTGTTGACTCAGGCAGCCAACGTATAATAGCAGCAGTAAGGTTACTTTTGAAAGAGTACTAAGAATCCGAACTCAGTCATCTTGCATTTATTATGTGCAGTACAATTCAACTACTAGAACAAAACAGGGTAACCATTTGTCATGGTCATGACTGTGATTAATCTCAATGTAAATCACCATCCAAATCAACATTTCATCCTGCAGCTGGAGGAAACTGAGTTACAGCTTTCTAACGCTGTATAATAATCCAAATCACTTGGGTAGAGATGGAATAGCCAAAGAGCTTGTGAAACCTAAGCTGGTGACATAATTTCTCTGTTGGATTCTGATAGGCAAGAACAGATGCAAATGAAACTCCTCCTTAACATCCTCTATGACCTGTTTTAGAAGGCTTAAGAGATAAAAGACGCAGAACCAGCTCCTATATATGTGTGTGTATAGTGGATATGTCTGTTCCCATGAGCAGATGTTTTTGTGGAGCAAGCATTTAATGATTTTGCAATGACTCCTGTCCCTGCACTTAATACTGCTTTCTTTGTAGGTACACTGGGCAGAGGAAACAAAACCCAAATCTTTTCCTCTTTAGATTGTGTACTTTTCTCCTGCTTAATTTTTTTTTTTTTTTTCAGTGATATCACCCAGGCTAGCTCCTACCTGAAAATAAACAGATTGCTGGTGATTTTTAAGGATTTAAGTCAGACTTCTAGAAACTCTCCAAACAGCATAATTGGACACAGATCATGAGAACATTTAATTAAATCACATTTACTATATTAGTAAGTTTTCAAATGCTTTTGAAGCAGAGAGCGGGGAAGCGATAAAAAGTGAAACTAAATAGTTCTGTTTACCATTGGACATGTCTAGATAAGTTTTAGACTCTTTTTCCTGTTTTATACTTCCTTGAGAAGTAAATGAGGAGTGTTTGGATGATTAAGAAACAGGTCTTCCTAAAAGTGTAGACTTGAGCTCAGGTCAGTATAACCAAAGATCAGAGGTTACAAGATTCAAATTAAATGTTCTTTTGTTTCTCGATCCTCTTTTTTCCGCCCAAATATTAATTAGCAAGGCCAGTGAAATTTTGCTTTCTAGGCCATGAAATTAAAGCCAACAAGCCTGTTACCTCATCACAGTTGTATGGTCAATGGAAAAGTTATTGAGGCTGAAGATGTAAAAGATCAGATAAACAAGGGAATTACTATTACAGAGACTGAATAAATTCACAGATTTACCTGAAAATGGCAAAAGACAAAAAATTTGTACTGGAAGTATGTGATTTTTATAAATATTATAAATAATATTATATTTAAATATTTTAATGACAATTAAATATATTATTGACCCTGTTAAATATACTTTTGAAAGGACTGAACATCAGAAGACCTTTTTTTTCCCCTTGGTTCTTTGTAAAGGGTGCCAATAATTGTTAGGCATTTAAATGTATACAAATGCTGGCCCATCTAATTTATTTAATGAAAACAAACCAATTTCTGGAGCCCTTTTCACAAAGTCATTCAATAACCAATAACTAAAAATTGTTAAGAACTCATTCCACAATAGAGAAACAAAGTAAAACAAAGTAAATTAATTGTCCAAGGTCACAAAAAGAATCAGTGACAGGCATGTCAATGACAACGTGTAGTAGCTTCTTAATATAAACGCTGTTCTGTATTTTAACCTGTTACTATCCAGAGATCATGCAATACTTGGTGAAGAAAAAGTTCAACAATATTTCCTGTTCAAGATTTGCTGTTCTAAAAATGGCAACCACGTGGCCTTAAAGACTCCAAATCCACAGTGGCTAAAAATAAAAACAACTTTAAATCAGTGCTAAAGCAAGATTAAAGTGCTACTGATCCTGTTGAACAATGAAAGTGTGTGTGTTGGTGGTTTATTTCCTTCAATTTAAATTCTTTTGGGTTTGAATACTGAATACTGTCTTGTGGTGGTTTAAACCAATCTTTTTCACTAGGGGCGCGCTGAACAATGACGAGAAGACTGAACAGAATTTGAACAGCAGGGAAACAGTTTAATTCGTCTGACGCTCATCCAAGGGAAGAAAACAATTTAAGGGACTCTCAGACTTAAAACAAAAAATACACCCAACAAAGATTACACAAAAAGGGAAAGGGAAAAGAAAAGGGAAATAAACAAACTGCTTTTCAAAGGCCAGGCAGGCTGGCCAAGGAAAAGCAGGGAAAAGGAAAGCCACTTCTCTCTCTCTGTCTCCCTCTGATGGTATCACTCCCAGACCTTGAAGTCTCTGCAAAAAACACAAAGAAGTGAAAAGCACCCCCCCCAACCCAGAAAAGCCACTTGGAGAAGCTTTTCACATGCAATTGTGTTGGCTTGGCTCTGATGCCGATGAAGGTGGGTGGAGTCAAGCTGCAGGGCCTGCAAGCCAGGAGGAGAGGGGCTGTGCTGCTGATTCCCAGCTCGCAGGATGCCGAAGAGAGAGAGGACTTCCATCTTCAGGCTTTTTAAAGCCCTCCAAGTCCTGCACGATTCTTGCCGTCTTCTTCCCAGCTTCGCCCTCTTTGGATTGGCCAGCAGTCTGGGCTCCACCTCTCTTCTGAGGTTTTCAGTTCCAGCAAAATGGCGGTTCCCACCAAAACCCTCGAGCTTCTTTCTTGTAGGCGCCATGTTTTTCCCAGCCGCTGGTCACTCGCGCCAACCTCAGGACAGCTACCACCCCTCCGCATGGCCACTGCCGGCACGGGGCCTCGCCGCCACCCCAGGGACTCCCACAGGAGGAAGCCCCGGGACCGCGGGACTGCCTATGACCTCCTGGGGCAGCCGCTGCGCCCACCATGGACGCAGGGGCACTCCCTGTGGCTGCCGGCCCAAACCAAGACCGCAGGACCTCCCGTTGGGCTCCCCCATGGTGGCATAAGGCCAGCAGCACCAGCAGCACCAGCATGCACCCATGCTGGATCGGCCACCTGGATCCGCGGCGGCGCGAGTGTTGACCTTGGACACAGCTGTTGCCAGTGGCACCACTCCTGTCTCTCCTCTGGCACTGCGTCCGTGTCTGGGTGCACTCTGTGCTGGCAAGGGAGCCCGGCCAGTGCTCCCTGCTGACCTGGAGTTGGGGGGCGAAGCTGCCCACCTGGAGTCAGGCTCTGCTCCTGCACTGCCACGTTGAGCTCCCAGTGAGTCCTTGCTTAAAGAAAAACTGTGAGGAGACAGCTGGGGTGACCCCCGCCCCCCCCCAAGTGGTCTAGGGCTAGGGCTGCCCCAGTCCCCCCCCCCCC
>VXBA01000393.1:25165-42639 GCA_013399895.1 Serilophus lunatus
GAAAGCGCTGGGGAAGACCTTGGGGAGTCGGTTGTGGTGCCCCCCGCTGCAAGCCGGCAGCCACCTGCTGGGGAAGGGGGAGCGAGCCACCCACGCGCGTCTCCGTGAGTCCCTGCCTCGGTTCCCCCTCCAACACCGGAGGGCGGGGTGGGGAAAGGAGCCTGGGCTTTATTAAGGGGGAAAAAACCCCAAAACCCAAGGTTTACAGAACCAGGGTTTACGACAGAGCAGGGAGTCGAACAGTTTAAGACAACCCTTTTTCTTCCCCCCTTCCCCCAAGACCCCCAGGACCCTCCCCCCAGAAAACCCAGCACTCCCCTCCCAAACCCCAACATATCTTGACTAGAATTTTTATACTCAGTCAATTGTACAATGCTGAGTAGCTCAAGCTAATATTTTATTTTTATATGTTGAATAAAATTTGTCTTGAATAGGATTATCTACTGCTTCATTACTTTGAATTATCTATTATGTTATTTTTCCAGTGTTTGATGAGGTGATGTTTAACACTGAGTTCCAAACCTGTCACATTGTCTCTTTTAGGGATGATTCCACAAATACTTACAAGCAGGCATCATTTATTCTGTGTAGCTCAGTTAACTGTGCTGTAAGGTACTGGGTAACAAGCTCAGTGAAATGTTTGAAAGACTAGGAATTTAAATTTTAAGGATTTCAGACCCCCAAAAATTGCCTAGTGCCAGGTAAATTCAGAGATCTATTATTTGCACATTATTGAATGTTAAATAATTACACTTTCCACTATGCATTGCAGTTTTCTGGGAGAGAATACATACTTGAAAAGTGATATTTCTAGAACCTAGGAAGAGGCACAATATGCTACCTTCACAGTTTTCGCCTAGCTTGTTTTTTCATAATTTTGCAGTCTTTAGAGATTAAAATTTGCCAACACCTTAACTCTTAAATTTCTTCTATGCTTATTGCTCCCCCTGTGCCCCGTTGTTCCCTGGGGCTGGGCTGGGGCTGGGACGATCCTCGCTCCTGCCTGCCGTTCCCTGGGAGTGCGGGGTCGGAGTGGGTGAGGCAGCAGCATCGGCTCCTCATTCCCCTGGGCTCTCCGAGAGCCGGGGCCAGGACGGCCCTCATTCCTACCTGCTTTGCCCTCCCCAGGGGGCTGGGGCCGGAGTGGCCTGTGCCAGTCCCAGTCCCCATGGGCTTGGGGGTGGCTGCAGCCGTGGTGCCAATCACCAGCCACCGACACACGTGGCCCCAGGGACATCTGGAGGCACGTGGGGTGCTCAGTGGCCCCCAGTCCCGGGGTGGGCGGCGGCCTGGGGGCACGGCTGCGGGGGAACCCTGGTGTGCCCGCATGCAGCGATGGCACAGTGCGTGGGATGCGCAGTTGTCCCCAGGTCCCAGCCACAGTCAGGAACCTGAACACGGTGGCTGCTTGTGGACAGTGGCGGGGGCCCAGCCCTGGCACTGTGCTAGCAATGGCTGCACAGAGGGGCGTCCCCGAAATGCCGCAGCTATGAAAACAAAGATGGCGCTTGGGCCCTGAGCGCGTGGTTTTTCTGTGGGAAAATGCAGGAAACAAGGCGGGGCTGACCAATGGAGAGACAGTTTGGCCCAGAAGAAGGCAGCGAGATCTGTGTGAGAACTAGAGGGCTTAAAAAGCCAAGGAGAGCTGCCCTCCCCCTCTCTTCTACTTCCAGCCTGGGAGGGAAGCCCTGTAGGTAGTTAGGGCCTGGCGAACGGAAGATATCGCGTTGTAATGGAAAGATGAGACCCCTCTCCCCATAGCCAATAATATGTAGCCGCGTTTCTTAAAGGTGCCAATGGTGTTTGAGTAATGATGTAAGCAGACAAGATAAGAGCAGANGTGCCAATCACCAGCCACCGACACACGTGGCCCCAGGGACGTCTGGAGGCACGTGGGGTGCTCAGTGGCCCCCAGTCCCGGGGTGGGCGGCGGCCTGGGGGCACGGCTGCGGGGGAACCCTGGTGTGCCCGCATGCAGCGATGGCACAGTGCGTGGGATGCGCAGTTGTCCCCAGGTCCCAGCCACAGTCAGGAACCTGAACACGGTGGCTGCTTGTGGACAGTGGCGGGGGCCCAGCCCTGGCACTGTGCTAGCAATGGCTGCACAGAGGGGCGTCCCCGAAATGCCGCAGCTATGAAAACAAAGATGGCGCTTGGGCCCTGAGCGCGTGGTTTTTCTGTGGGAAAATGCAGGAAACAAGGCGGGGCTGACCAATGGAGAGACAGTTTGGCCCAGAAGAAGGCAGCGAGATCTGTGTGAGAACTAGAGGGCTTAAAAAGCCAAGGAGAGCTGCCCTCCCCCTCTCTTCTACTTCCAGCCTGGGAGGGAAGCCCTGTAGGTAGTTAGGGCCTGGCGAACGGAAGATATCGCGTTGTAATGGAAAGATGAGACCCCTCTCCCCATAGCCAATAATATGTAGCCGCGTTTCTTAAAGGTGCCAATGGTGTTTGAGTAATGATGTAAGCAGACAAGATAAGAGCAGAGGAGATAAGACTATCTAATGCAGTGCCATAAAGCAATAAACGCCATTTGCCATCCACCAAACTGGTGTCTGTGAGCTGATGGCCCGAGCAGCCTGGGGTTGGCTGTTGTGCCGTTCCTGAGACAAGTCGTCACGCCGCACGGACGGCAACAAAGCACACAGCTCCTGTCCTCCTTGCTCGCAGGCCCCATGGCATGACTCCACACATTTGTCTTGTGAAAGCAAGTAGCCACTTTGGAGAGGTGGTGGGAGGGGGCGTTTTTCACTTCTTTTTGTGTTTTTCAGAGAGCTTCAAGGGCCGAGGAGTGATTCTAGCAGACAAGGAGGGAGAGAGATGGCTTCCCTTCCCCTCCCCCGGTTTTCTCAGCTGGCCATCTAGCTGAGAGAGCAGTTTCCCTTTCTGTTTTTGCCCCTTTTTTTTCCCTTTTGTGTTTTCTGCTTGTCAAGTGTTTCTCTGTGTAGTTTTGGGATCCCTTGTGAGTTTTCCCTTCTTCCCTATTTTAAACCCTCTGAAATAAACTGTTCACTTGCTGCTAATTTTGTTCAGTTTTCCGTCATCTTTATTACATGCCTGAGACGATAAAAGTGGTTCAAACCGCCACAGTGAGGTTTCCATCTTCACTGTGAAAGGGTCCAGCTTTTATATTGTTATACAAACAAATTTACATCATTACTTAGTGCGAAAAAATATCTGGCTTTCTCTCTCTCCTTGGGTTTCACCCGAAGTCTAGCCAGGGCTTAGAGAAAAATCAAGGGAGTGAATTTTGGAACCTTTTCTGAAGAACAAGGCCAGCCATCTATTTCCATGGCCTTGACCAGTTTCTAAACATACATTCATATCTCATTAATGAACAGACACAAATCTTCACTAACAAAACAATACAGATATGTCTTACTAATAAGCATACATGTTTACAAAGTTATGAACAAGCATACATGTTTACACAAGTGTAGTAATACTATACAGAATGTTGGCTAATAAATAAACAAACACATAGCTAAATATAACATTATATTGGACGGTTTTCATCCAGAGGCCAACTCTGACCTATGGCCTGTTGTTCAGGCCTCAGCACTTCATTGTACAAATGTTCACGACTCACAGATGTTTTAATTACTTGAAATGGATTGATTATGCATCTAAGAATTGCTCCTGGACATGCTAGTGAGGGGGTGTGGGGAGGAAGATCTGTCATTATTTGCGAGAGATTGTCAGACAATGTAGTAATTAAAACAGTCCAGTAACCACTCACTATCAAATCTGATATAAACCAAGCATTTAAACAAAAATAGCCAGAAAATTAGTTTCCTAAACTGTTCCAGGAGTGCTTAAACATTGCAAATGTATTACAGACAATGAGACTTTGCATATGAACAATTCATAAATCTAATAGAACTGAGATGGTAACAAACATTATTCATGCAAAAGAAAGTGATAGTTCTATTTAATATCCAGTCATCAAAATAATGGAAAGTTCTGTATACAGCCTGTTTCTTGAAGTCTGTCCTTATTGGGCTTCCATGTAGTTAACTTGCTGAATAACTGAAATGAAATAATTTGATTCACAGTTTGTCCAGGTAGCCCTAAGCTCTTCTTTTTGTAATGAGTATTTCTTGGCTTTGTGAAGTATAACACTACAAATAGAATTATAGACTGTTTGGGGTTGGAAGGTGCCTTTAAAGGCCATCTAGTCCAATCCCCCTGCAATGAGCTAGGACATCTTCAACTAGACCAGATGCGGTGGTTTTACCACTAGGGGGCGCAATCAGGACAAAAGACTGAATTGGAGCACAACAGGTAACAGTTTATTTATCTATAGGACTCTATAGAACTATAGGACTAGACACTAAACGGATACAACAAATAACAACTTTACAATGTTCGCAATAAATAAAAAACCCCAAAATGACAAACTGCTCCTCCAAGCAGACTGGTGAGCTGAGGAGCAGAGAGAAGGAAGGGAAAGCCACCTCGAAGATAGTATCTCCCAGTCTCGCAGCCCCTGAAAGACAAAACAGTGAGAAGCACCCTCCACCCAGGAACTCAAGGGGAAAAATACCACACTGATGCAGCTGGGCAGTGTTCTGGTGACACTGTCGGGGCTCCGGTGCTGCTGCAGTATGAAGGGAAATGGGAAGGACCAATAGGAGCTGCAGTCGATCTGCACCACGATGAGCCAGCCGAAAAGGGACAGGATTTCTGGGGTTCTGGCTTTTATGGGTTCTTGATATCAGGTGAACTCAGAGTCCTCTTCTTGGCCGAGCTGTCTTCTTATTGGTCCATGGAGTTGGCCGCCACCTTTCTGCTCAGGATTTCAGCATAGGCAAGATGGTGGTTCCCACCAAACTCGCTATGTGCTCCGTCTCCAGGGGCTGGTGGCTGCTACTACTGGCAGCTGTGGGACATTCTCGGGGCCAGTGGCACTGCCTGGGAGGCCCCTGCAACCTGTAGAGACAGGCCACAGGTGGTGGGGGCCATATGTAAAGTCCGTTGCCACCATCTGTAAAGTCCGCCACACGCCTTCCCGCAGTATGGACAGAGGCTGCACAGCCTCAGTTACTTCTGGCAAGGCTCTTGCCAGCCGCCTGCCAGAAGAAAACCACCACCTGGCACCGCCCCGCTCTCTCCCATGAGACATGTGTGGGGCCAGGGCTCTGCACCCAAGAAACTGCTAAGCCCAGCCCAGCTCACCTCAGTGCAGGGCTGACATCAGCACTGTGGGCACAGCTACCGAGCTTTGCCACCGCCCACTGCTTCTGACAATGCTGAGCAGTGTGAAGATGGAAGCTGCCCCACTCCACTCTGCCGTGCAGACCAAGCAGTGAAAGCAGAGCCGCTGAAAAGATGAGCAAAAGACCCCCCACAGATGCCAAGACTTTAGTACGTAGAGAAAAGGAACAGCTTTGTGCCCGCCAGACTTCTCCCTGGTTTTGCTGAGCCCAAAGTCCCCAGAGCCGGGATCAGCTGACCCTGCTCTGTTCTCTGCTTTTAAAATTTAAAAAAAAAAAAAACATAAAAGAAAACAATTTTAATGCTTTAACAGGCAAACAACCCAAACATTTCTTCTCTCAGAAGAAAAAACCCCAATATTCATACCTATTACAGCAGATTGCTCAGAGCCCTGTCCAATCTGGCCTTAAATGTTTCCAGGGAGAGGTAACCCATCACATCTCTGGGAAAGAGAGGTTGGCAGCATTTTACCATCCTCATCATGAAAAATTTCTTCCACTATCTAGTCTGAATCTATCCTCTTTTAGTTTAAACACATTATCCTACATCCTACCACAGCAGTCTGTGCTAAAAGGTCTGTCCTCATCTTGTTTATAAGCCCAATTTGAGTACTAAAAGTCTGCAGTAACGTCTGCTTATAGAAGAGTTTTCTCCTCTCCAGGCAGAACTCCAATTCTCTAAGTACACAGAGCAGTTTCACAGACCTCCACCACATAAAACACAGGATGTCTGTTTTTTACCCATGTAATTGTATGGACCGCTTCTGTGGTTTTGCATGTGAAATGACAAAACCACCTTGAAAATGGCTCTGGTAGTCATCAGACTTAGCTAAGTGTTCCTGATTTTCAGAAGCAGATCATAACATTTTGTTTTTCATTTATTTTTGATGCTGCCAACTCTGATTCTTCTGTGATTTTGATTGTAAATTTACTTACCAGATTTTCTTCCTGCAATCCATACAGTTTATTTTAGTTGTTTTTTCAGTAAAGGGAAAACCACCCTCAGGTATATAAATGTTGTGAACACTTACTGAGCACCATTTTACTCTCTAGAAATGTTCTGTGCTATTTGATATCTATTTTTAATTTAATCTATTCTTTTTCACTTCTTTTAGGAATCACAGTGATTTATGTTTTTGCTCTGCTTTAAAAATGCTCAGAGTCAGATTTTGTTTTGAATATGATTAAATGCTTAAACCTATGGTAAATACTCAGGGCTATCTAGCATACTCCATTTTTCTAGGAAAATGTGGAATATTTAACCTATTTCTACTCTTCAGTTACTACAAAGTTACTCTAGTTCCTGTATTTTTGTGGCAAATACTTCTATGAGCACATGGAGTGAGTGAGCTTTTACAACTGCTTACTGCAAGTTTCAATTTTAGTACACTTGACTGGTTAAGGCAATCAAATACACAGATAAATACAAAGCTGGGCTTCTTTTAGCAATTCCCATAATTATAATTAGATAAGTACATAAATGTCTGCAGTAGCCTCAGTTTCGTATAATCTGGATGTAGACAGCAGGTCAGCACAGTTTATGACTTGAGTAGATGAAGGAAAAGTTAATAAAGCAAAGATAAAAAATACGAGGTGTGTATATTTATGTACATATATACACTAGCCAATATGACAGTTGCTTGTAATGTATTCTTAGATGTTTTCACATTTTGACAGACTTATTGAAATATACAGCTTAACAGGTCTCTCTTCTCAAATCTGTTTTTACACAGTGCAAATTGAATATAAATTTCACAAAATTATTAATGGCTAATTGAGGGCTACTGAGAGATGACAATGTCCTAGATAGTAGCAAATTGTTCCAGTGTCACTGTCTACTTCTCTGCTCCAGTGCTTTGAAATGACTCAGTAGTCTGCTTTAATTTGATCAGTTCACTTAAATTCCACCTGAATAAATGTGTTGTGCAAATGCTAAAATTTCCTGGATTATGTATGCAGTTGAGATCTAATTTGACAGCACATAGATTTAGATTGCAAGAGACTTTCTTCCATAAAGGTATGTTCCATGTAAATGCTTAAATAATAGTTTAGGTGAACTTGGAAGGAGAATTATACAATGAAGGCAAGGAAAAATTGCACACAGAAAACTACTTTTGAATATGCCATCGTTATTCTTAGAATAACAAAAAATATGAGTAGATCAGAAGTATGTTTCACTTTTAAAATGCAGTCCTGCTAAGATTAGCACTTTATTTACTTAGCTTGATACTGTTGTGTGTACCTATAACATTTAATTAAATAACAAGTACTATATGCAGATAAAACAATATTTTCTTCTAAAACGTCTTGTCTTTGGTAGAATGACATTTATTAATTGTATACTTATACATGATCTGTGATGTGAGGAATTGAAATAAATACTAGGTCATTGTCCTTCTCTTTCACACTTAGTGCAAAATGAACCTTTTCCCAGACCTCCTGGCCTTAACCCACTGATGGAAACATAGGGACCAATATATCACACTTATTTAGGAAATGAGGAGCATGGATACACGTCATTCAGGCAACTAGTGCTTACAGAGGCTGGGAGCAAAACTTGTCCTTTCTGAAAGCAATATAGATTGTTCAGAAATTCCTGTGCCATCGTACTGTATTTAACAACAATGACTCTTTTTTAGGATCTCCCATGTATAATTTTACAATACACTACTCTTACTTCTGAATCATTGCAATTATCTGAGTCCATCCTAGCAGGGAATTTCACATATACTCCATTTCCTCACTACATGCTCCTAGGTAATTTTCCCTGTTCCTTTTTTTCAATTCTTAATTTATTTCTTCTGAATTCTTGTTTTGCAAGACCTGTTTAGTCTAGGATGGTGTGGTGGTTTGAACCACTTTTATCATCTCAGAGGTGTGCAATAAAGATGACGGAAAACTGAACAAAATTAGCAGCAGGTGAACAGTTTATTACAGGGGGGTTAAAATAAGGAAGAAGGGACTGCTCCTGCCCCGGGGAAAGAGCAGGCAGGAGTAAGGACTCTCCTGGTCCCGGCTCAGTCCCGGGAAACAGCAGGGCAGGGGAGCAGCCCCTGCCTAGAGCAGCCCCTGCCCTGTCCACTCCTGGCTATGGGGAGAGAGGGCAGGAGTGAGAGCCATTTTTTGTTAAGGGAAACAGGATTTTACCCAGGCAGGTAAGTGGCCCCTTCTTATACTCCCTCCCCACCTCCCCCAAAAAACAAGGATCCTCCTGCAAGACCCAAAGCCCCCCCTTGACCACCCCCAGAGATCCCAGCCCACTCAAACCTCCACAGATGGTCTTCCAAAGGATGAACTTTGTTGTCTGAAAGGGGCAAAGCAGAGTTATCAAAAGTAGTGGCAGATAACAAAGACTTGAGAGAATGCTCCGCTCTCACTATGTATGTTTATATAAATTCCTGTAGGTAATTTTTGTACTGATGTAGACGTAAATAATGAAATGTTTAAATTTTTTTCTCATTATGGTGATATTTGCATTTTAAATTAAAACTTGCCTGTACTTATACTGTAATTAAGAGGCTGTCACAACTGGTTTTGTATTTATAAAATTTAGAAAAATTAACACCTATGAAAGAAGTCCAGAGTAATTAAAATCTTTTCACTTTCTGACACAGAAGTCTAAGATATGGAAAATACTTGTGTTTCTATAACATTTCATATGTATTTGCATAAAAGTAACAGTTGCGCATTTAAGTTTCCCCTAATTTTCTAAATTATTTTCGTATGTGAGAGTGTGATGGTTTGAACCACTATACCACTAGGGGGCACACAACAGTGATGAAAGACTAAATAGAGATGCAACAGCAAACACAGGTTTATTTTTCTAGGGCGCTAAAGATCTTATAGAACCCGCTAGGCACTGAACAAAAATGCACAAAATATAACCTCCGACAATGTCACGCAATAAACAAAAAAATCAAACTGTTCCTCCAAGCTGGCTGGTTGGCTGAGAAGCAGGGGAAGGAAGGGGAAGCCTCCTTGCAGATGGTATTCTCCTGGCCCTTGAAGCCCCTGCAAGATAAAGGTGAGAGGCACCCCCACTCAGGGACATCCACAGGGGAAAGCTATCACTTGCGATTTGTTGAGTGGTCTCAGGGTGCTATCACTGGAGCTCTGATCGTGCTGCGCTGCTGCCATGCAGATGGAGGTGAGGCGAAGCAAGCTGCGCAGTACAGGAGCCAGGAGAAGGGGAGTTGTGTCTCAGCTCAGGAGGAAGCCAAAAGAGAGAGGGGACTTCTGTCTTCAGGCTTTTTATGCCCTGGAAGTCCTATGGGAATTCAGCATCTTCTTCCCAGCCAGGCTATCCCCCCATTGGCCACTGGTATTGGACTCTGTTCTCCTCCAAGATCTCGGCACCCTGAGCAAGATGGCCGTTCTCACCAAAATGCTTTGTGCTCGGGGCCTGGGGCCCAGAGCCCAGCAGCTGCCTGCAGCTGCAGGGCCACCAGCACCACCACGGCGTACTTGCTGCTTGCAGGGATCCCCAGGAAGGATCCCTGAGGTGACGGCACCACTCATGGCTATCCGGAACTGCTGCTGTCACTGTGCAGTCACCGCCAGCACAGGGCCAGCACAAGACAGGAAGGGATCCCCAGGCCAGCAGGACTGCAGGGGCATTCCGTGGGCCAGGTAGGGCAGTGGGGGCAGCCACGCACTGCGATGACCAGTGGGAAGGCACCGCTACCATCCCCAGAAAGTCGGGGAGTGGCAGCGCAAACCACACTCTGCCACACAGGGCTGGGGGGACTGGGGGAGCCCACGCTGCTTGCTGCTGCTCCGTTCTGCCCACCACTGTGAGCTGGGAGCCGCCACCACTGGCAGCAGAGAGGAGCTGCCTGGCTCCACGCGCTCTGCACGGCACTGGGCATGACCTGGCACCACTGCCTGCCTGCATGATGCTGCCTCTTCGCCACCAATGCCGCAGCTATGGTGAGTGAGGAGGGGGACGTCTTTGTGTTGCTCCACCGCCGCTGCTTCCCGGCCCCTACCCGGGATGTGGAGAGTGAAAGCAGAGAGGAACCTCTGCAGATTCCTGAGGTTTTGTCTTTCCTTCAGGTTTCTAAAAAAACCTGGTTTTCTTTCTTAATCATTTCCCCCTTTCCCCCTGAAAACCCCATTTCCAAACCCATAACAGAGAGACTTTGGAAATCATTATTGGTAGAATGACACAAAATTTCACAGAAGTTTTATTTTAATTTTGAAAATGAAGTCCGAATTACTGCATCCAGGATTTGGAAGAATTTCCTCCAAAGCCAAGCAACAAAGCAGTGTCTCAAAATGGACAGCACTTACTTGTACTAAGCAAAGAGCCAGGCTGAAAAAGGGTCCAGATTACTCACAGAGAAGCACTGTAGTATCCTATAAATTCTGCCTTTGATATGGCGTTGAGATACGAGACAGTGCTTAGAATGTAAGTTTGGAATGAGCGGGTCAGAAACGTGTACAGTCAACCAATAGCAGCAGTAATCATCTGATACTTCTCAAAATCAGCCTATATTTTAGGCTGCTGGAAGGCAATTCCATCCAGCTGGGATCCAAACCCAGTATCTTACAAAGCCAGAAACACCCTTTTTTTTTTTTTTTAATAGAATTTAACATGCATTCACTTTTTATTTCAACAGAGACCAAAGGGATTAATTTTGATAATGTGTGCAGAGAACCTACACACTTATGTCTGAAGGCTCCACAGAACATGTGTCCCAGGAAATTTTCCAGACTGCAAGTTTATACAATCAGCTCCCTCTCAAGGTCTGTTTAGCTTCCAGAACCTTGCATTCCATTCCATATAAATACCATTTCACGTAAGTACCATTCGACATATGGTGGCGCTCCTGGGTGCAACAGAAAGCTTAAAAGAAAGGAGTGGTTCCTCCTAGAGTGCTCCAGACTGATGGCAGCTCAGAGGGGAGAAGTAAACTGCAGTGTGTATACAGAGCATGGGAAAGAAATGAGAGACAATGGGCAAGCCTGATGTGTTCAATTGGCAGGTGATGGACAGAATCTGGTTGCTATCTAGTTGGATAGGCAATAAAGCCCCATGATGTGATAACCACAATTTGCAGGTTGATATTACAAGAGGAGCTTGGAAGACAATGAGTGCTTTTAACAGTTGCTTCACCAAGGAAACAATGAAAGTCTTTAAAATATTATTATACTTTGTGTTAAGAATAATTGATTGACTTGATTACTAGTAAAAGGTACCGAATTATATTCCTAGAATAAAGTAATAAATATTAGTTTTAGAATCTACTCAGAAATCAGTGAAAATTAAATTGTACAAGTCCTCAGAGAGCTCAATTTTTCAGTGTTTCCTTCCCAAAAAACTGAAAGCTTTTGCATTGGATAAGGGGAGCTGCTCAGTCTGAGGCACATTTAGTTAATTCACTCAGGTGACTGTATTTCTTCTCCCTGAGGTACATACGGTTCCCCACTTCGTGATATGACTATTAGTTTTGTTATTTATAAAAATCTTAACAAAAATGAGAAAGAATCTATTATTTTAACTTCCTCTTTCTATTTTGTTCTTTCCCTTCCACACAGATTTCTCCAGTAGTTTCATTCGTTCTGTTAGGAACAGAGAGGAGTGGAATTCACTTTGTCCATCTGCTTTGCAAGGAGGTGTGGAGTTAGATTTTATTTCAGTTGTTGTGTCCCTTACATCTGTGTCCACACTGTGCTTTCTCAGCATGGTTTCCTTTCCAAGATTTATTGGGCATGCTTTGAGAGCTGGGTGCTCTATGTTCTTGTTTCTATCAGGAGGGAAAGGGCTTGGAGTGAGTAGTGTTGTGCCTGAGGAGTATCAGAGGACACCAAGTATGGACATGAGACAGTCTCTCACAAAAGAAATCCTACAACAAACTAAATTGGTAGCTGCATCATGTATCTGCACCCACTGAGCTCACAAACAGCTTAATTTAATTTTCCTGGAATTTTGTTTGATGTTTATTAGGAGTTTCTGGAAACTGAAGATTAGTCTTGTTACTGCAAGTCAAAACCTGACGAAACTGTTACATCTCTTTGTAGTTAGGTGGTCAAGCTCAACTGAACATACCAGGCAGTAGCCAAAGTTGTTAAACAGCTTAGGACAGAACAAGTGAAAGGATAAAGTGCCAGTGCCTTGCTGGATATCACTACATAAGGGTGCATATACAACTTAAGAAGGGGGCTTGTGACATGCCACAAGTGTGATGTGAGGAGGGGGACAGAGAGAACATGCAGTGGGGCCAGCCTCACACAACAGCACAGACAAATCTTGAGAGATCAGGGATATTGCAAGAGTATATGTTACTAATTTTAATAAAGGTGTCTTTTCTCTTAACCTCAGTGAAAATAGAGATGTCCCTACCACTGGCTACTGAAGACAGAAATATAACAATGTTCTAGTGTTCTAATTAAGAGAGTACTTTTCTAGCAATGCTAAAATAACTTCCTTATTTTTGTTTCTTTGTTAAGAAATGTCACATTTTTATTGGCCTTAACTGTATTTCCTCGAAGGCATTTTAAAGACCCCTTTGTGATTACAACAGTGGATATCATGTTCCTGAAGTGATGGTAACAGCGACACTTTGTTAAAGTTTGGCCTCTGCTCTTTGTAGTTTCTCAAACTACATCCCGAGTGGTTGGCTGAGAATTAGAGAAGCAATTATGGACTGTCCTAACACCTGGAAACAGAAGAGAGAGTGGATTTTTTAATGTTGCCTTTAATAGATCATTGGTTTTGTGGCTGATGTAAGGCAGATCTCTTGACATACTGTGATTGTACACAGAAAGATCACATAGCTGACTGTGCTATTTGAATGTTTGCAAGGCATTCACAGTGTTTATCTGCTCTTCTCAAAGGCAACTGGGAAATATGATACCACTTTCTTTGAGCCTGTCCACCTGAATAGCATTTTAAATAAATACTAAATGTGGTATGTATAAGAAGAAAACAAAATTGCTACTTGACTGCAATCAGTTTACACTATCTCCTGAATCAGCAGCTCCTGTTTGCCTCTTAACTTACACAACAATTCTGTTTTCACCTCTAGTGTTTATTTCCCTTTCAGGCAACTGCAAAAGTCAGAAAATGTGCTTTGTGATAATGCCACTGAGATTTAGAGCATTAAAGCAATCTCATTATCAGTTTACAACCCCAGTTGGAAATCGGAGATTGGTCAGCACATCAAACAGTAGAGTGGGAGCATGTAATGTGCAGCCTAAGGGCTAGATGAGACCTGCTGAGTCATATAATATGGGTTCCCGCTGCCCTCTCACTGCATCTGAGGGATGGGGACAGAGCAGCAGAGCTGCTGGCTGGGGCTGCTAACGAACTCAAACCACCATACATTGCTTTCCATCTGCATGCCAAATATGGTTGTATGCACTTATAATAAATGTCTATAGTTTATATGCAAATTGGATGTGGTCCCTGGGCTCTTGGAAGTAACCTCTATAACCTTCAGGTCTTTGGAATGTAAGCCTCTTGCTAAAGCTGAAATGAGTACATATGGCTAGGGGCTGCCTTGCAGTATAAGCACAGGCTTCTCTTTGCTTAATAGCAATGGAGGAGGACTAAGAGAAACCCTTTAGCTCAACTCTTGGGTACATGAACAAGAAAGGAGGAAAAGAGTATTCTGTTGGTCAGATGCTTGTTATATAAATTCTCACTGCCTCGACGCTTTGATTTTAGCAGCCATGTACATGGAAAAACCCCATCACATCACTGAGGTCTTCATGATGGACCTGCAAATGACATTATACTTCTGAACTTTTATGCTGTAGAAGTATTTTAATATTTTAATTACTGTTTCTGAATTACTGGGAAATAAACTAGGAATCTGTCATTAGTGCATCCAGCTGTGCAAATGAAATACATAATCAATATAAAATGTTGTTGTCATACCAAGTTTGAACAAAGATCTATAATAGTTTAAAATTCAGAGAGTTCTTCTGTGTTAAAGTTCTATTAACGCATTCATTAACAAGAAATTGCACTATAATATCTGTGGAGCCTTCTTCAGTGAAAGAACAATTTCTTTGTTGGTAATTTCACCTTGATGTTACCCTTTCTATTCAGCTTCCTCAAAATGATATTTTTCTGAAAATGAGCACTAATACAGTAGTTAACCTTTCTCAATATTATTTAAGATGATAATGCTGAGAAACAATCATACAAATAATTAAACCTTGAAATCCTCTATTTTACCCACTGTTGTGAAAGTACAGCACAACTTCAACCATATTCTTTGTTTCACAGGCCATACTTTTAAAATGGCAATAACAACCTTGAAATTATAAATGAGCACTGGCTAGGTGACATGGCTGACATACAGAATCTGAAGATTATTTTTGATATGGAAAGAAAGCATGTAAAGATATTGTCAAAGCATTTGTATTAACTTTATTTTTAGCAAGGTACAGAATTCTAATCTCCTTTTTATTATTTATTTTATGATAGAAATAGTATTGAACAAAATATGGAGGAGGGATTATATGACTCTCAGAGACGGAAACATGCATAAATAGTTTACTCAAAATAGCTCTCAATTTTAATTTGTTTAATTTATTTATTTTCACAAAAAATGCCACAAAACCCCCATAATTTTTCTTTTTTTGAAAACGCACTTTTCTAAAATATTTAGTTAATGTTATGTCTTATTCTAGCTTCCATTTGTGAGGTTAGGGTGTTTCATTTGCTAGCTATTGCTGACAATCATGGGGGATAAAATCCTTCAAAGGGTAAAAGCTGACATTCTCATCTAGTCCTTTGATTCTGGGAGTCTCTGTATGGAGACATATCATAATCAAATCCCAAGAAATCATATGGTTTCCTCTGTGACAGAGCTTTCAGTAAGAATGACAATAGTTCTGGTGTATTATGATAAGTATAGATTCTGTGTTGTCCTAAATCCCTTAACAGTATATGAATCAATGAGTTGAGGATTTCTTTCCTCCAGGTTACTCTTGGTGTCACAGAAGAATGTCATCTACATATCTAATAAGAGTAATGATGCTATATTACATTACAGCAAGGCCTGCATTTAAATGGTCACAGTCTGCTCTGCAATGAACTTTTGGGCATAGACAACTTCTAGGTTCTCTGTTTGAATGATCTCTTCTATCTGTTGTTTTGTTTTGTTTTGTTTTGTTTGTTTGGTTTTTTTGTTGGTTTTTTGGTTTTTTTTTTATATACCATGAAAATGGTGAAAAAAACATACCAACCAACCAAGCAACCAAAACAATCAATACAAAAAATCGAAAAACCATCCTTTACTTCAGATCCTAGAAATGGTCCCTAGTAACTAGAATGGTTACAAGCTATGGAACACTAGATACACTAGATGCACTGAATACAGGAGGATATGTTTTCATTGTGTTTAGCAATCATGGATGTCATAGAATAAAGGTAAGTATGAGGGATTAACATAGTCTAAGAGCCAATCAGTTTAAAAATAAAGGATGCATATTTTTTATAGATGAGCATGTCAGTAAAATAGCATTGAGGAATTAATACCTGTCTCTGAACTAAGAGGACTCTTTGAAAGCAAGATTAAAAATAAAGAGATACAGGAAATCAATGACTACAATGGAGACATCAAAAGAACCTAACAAAAATGATTACATCAAATAAAAAAAAATAAATATTTTAAGGTGCAAGATAGATCAAAGGCTTCCTAAAGATATCAAAAACATGAGGCCTATAAGGAAATTAGGATGTTCAGACACAAAGACAAATTCATAAAAATGTACATACCACCATTTAAAGGAGAAAATTAAATACAGTGTTTTAAGGTCAGCCAAAGTATTCAGTACTAATAATCCTTTCATCTTTTATTAGGAAAAATTAAAATATAGAATACATAACACCTGAAAAATTACGATGTGATTGAATTTGCCGTCACGGTTGTGCAGAAGAAGAAGGCTAACCTACTAATTACTGAAACTTCTTTGAACATGAGAATAAAAGTAATGGAAAAAAAGAAATCAAGGATAGTTAAACAATGAGAAAGCCTCTGGCTTGGATTCAGGAGAGTTGAACTAAGTATATTACTGGAATATTTATACTGATAGCAGTACAAGTGCTATCTCCAACAGAACTAGGCTAGAGGAATATTTTATGATATAAAATTAGTGAAAAATGCTACATGATGAACAATCTGTTCTGTGAAAATATTTTGGTTCACTGAGGTGATTTTACAATTTCTTTTTGTAAAATTGTCATTTTCTCTTGCTGCTTCTTACCTCAGTATAAGACTAAGTACTGTTCATACAGTAATAAAAAAGTAAATAGGAGAGATATATAAAAATTTACTTGAGAAGATACTTTTAAACACAATTTTTCTTCTAAATTTTGTCCACATCTCCAAAACCAGGAAATAGAAAGCCAAATAGAAAGCCATAGCTTTTCAAGCTTATAAATTAATGTGACTTTTTTCCATTAGGTTATGTAGACTAGTCTTCCAAATCATTCTCTTTTCCAAGAAACACATTGTTTGAGGGTGTTGAAGACATCGCCTAGTTCTTTTGAACTTGGCTGTGACAGGAACCTGCTTCGCATTTATCATTAAGGCAATGCGTGTGGATTCCATCTTTCTCTTTCCTTCTTGGCATTATCTCTCTTTTGCTTCACTGCTCATGTGGTTGCTCAACATGTGATGAAACAGTCTTCTGCAAGAATAACTAGTAAGCGCAATTCTTCAAACCACAGATCACAGAATCACAGAATTAACAAGGCTGGAAAAAAAAGTGAGATCATCAAGTCCAACCTATTACCTAACACCATCCCATCATAGAAATCATGGCACTAAGGACCTCATGCAATCTCTTCTTAAACACACTCAGGGATGGTGACTCAATCACCTCTCAGGGCAGCCCTTTCCAATGGGAAAACATTCTTTCTGTGAAAAAGTGTTTCTTAACATCCAGTCTAAACCTCCCTTGATGCAGCTTAAGACTACGTCCTCTTGTTCAGTCACTGATAACCTGAAAGACAGCCCGGCATTAGGTGTGAGGGGTGGGTGGATACATGGAGGAGGTAGTTCATTTTTTTTCTTTTGAAGGTATTAAGAGTATATGTGTGTTTTATAGACCAAGAAAATGCTAGAGAGAGACCTGAGAGCCAGTTTGTAGCCGTCTGAAAACGGGCTTTTGAAACTTACCTGAGTTAAAATTGAATTTCTCCTGAAAGCTCTTTCCCTGAAGCTGGGGGAGGGGGGAAGCTGAGATGAAGGCAGCCGTATCCCGGGCAGGGCAGGGGGTTGCCCCCGGCCAGGACTGGGG
>VXBA01000393.1:62412-101791 GCA_013399895.1 Serilophus lunatus
TTTTTTCCTATGTGGAAACAAGAATTCTAGAGTTAACCTTTTCTTTTAGCTTTCTAAAATTGTTTTATTTTTTCCTTTTGGCCAGCACTATACACACAAACCATATGTGTATTTCCAATCTCTGCCTAGATGTTCTATCCCTATCTGCTACATTAGTAGCAGAAGTTCTTAAGTTTGCAGCAAAAAGATCCTGAGTTTTGCCTCTCTGCTAAAGGAGAACTCTTACTGAGTTTTAATCTTGGCTCCAACAGGTTCTGTGACCCCAGAGTTCATAGTCTGACTCTCTTCTTCAGCTATGAATGCTTCTCTTTCCCCTACAGGTAGAAGAGTACAGTTTTTTTTCCTGGAAAAGGATGGTATGATCTGAGAGGTTCTTTTTTTTATAGCAACTTTCTCAATCTCAAACCTATAGCTCAGGATTTTGTGCACAGTTTTGCACACTCTGGGGTATTATGAAGTGATTAAACCAATGAACTACTGCCCGTTGGCTAGTTCCCCAGTCTTCCATTCCAGGCCCCTGTAGGATTTATTGACTACTCTTATTTATGTTTCTTTCTGTCTTCCCTTCCTCCTGCTCTCCCTGACAAGTATTTCTAACAGTTTTGTTTTTTTTTAATTTCCAGAATATGACTTTAGGAATAGAAAAATTCTTTCTCTGCTGAAAGGATAAAGGCAGATTTGTCTGCAGGCTCTACTGGCTGGCATCATTAGTCCCAAAGCCAAACCAGCCTTCTGCCAGACAATGACTCTAACACTTGAATGAGCCAAATTCAAAAAGAAGTACCCAAAAGGAAAATAGAAATCTACTTTTCTTGACATCTGTGTCAGCAAGCAGCAGAAGCATGACTCCCTTTAGTACCAGAATGTGGAGGAAACGTTAAGTATGGGCTCATGCATTTATCATGCATGAGACCACAAAGCTGCTAAGCAGCTCCTGAGGACAACTATATAGCTAATGAAGGACCTTGTCCCTTAGGAAGAAAAACACAGAACATTCACTAGAATAAGAACATTTCATCCCTTCCCCAACCAGAATGATGCTGGTTGCTTAAAGAAACTACTGTTTATGAACATTAAGCATTGAAGAAGTGAGTAGTTGTCTTTGAATATCATATTTCCTGCATTAAAAGAGGAAAGGCAAATCCTGTCTGTTGGATCTATTTTTGGCTGAAGTTCTGATCTTTTCCTAAAAAGAAAAGCACACTGTTAAGTTTGGTATAAGGTTAATCAAGAACCCTTGTTGAAAATGATGCATCCTTTTTCTTCTTTGGCTGGACAGGCCTCCTTTTTAAATTTGCTCAGTGCCTTTGGAACACAATTTTTATTGATGAAAAAAAAGTAAGATGAAGAATAAATTAGAAGACACTATTCTCTCTTCCATCAATGTCCTAAAAGCTTTGGGCAGTTAACAGATATATTAACTTGTATTCCAAGAAAGCTTTTACTTCTTTATATTCTTTATTCTTTCAGGAGGCAACGCATACTGACGTGTTTTAAAAAGCAGAAAAATACACATAAGCCCATGCAATAACACTGTTGCAAATCTAGGAGAAGTTTGTTTAGTTGTTTGTGGTTTCCTGAGGCAAACATAGGACTTTTGCCTTTTGCATTGAATGAGAAATTTATGCTAATTATTCTACCTTAACTTGGATTGCCAGTTTAAATTCACCTGCTGAATACTATCAGCTGGTGTTGGCATCTGTATTTGTGCCTGAAGATGTCCATATTCATTAGTGGATTTCTTTAGCTTAATAAGGCTTGGAATTAAATGTAAACCACAAAGTAAGCATTTATCATTCTATGAGGCATTGAGAGCTAGTGCTACTAGAGGAAAGGATTGTTTCAGGCAATAACAGTCCAGCCTGTTTATGGAACACTGTCCATTTCTGGTGGAACCGCTGTAAGAACAACATCATTACCATCTGTGTCCTCAGCAGAGGCTTCATATCTGAATGCTTAGCATTTCAAAAATCCTACAGATGTTGATATTGCATTATTCATTTAGTTAGAGACTGCCACAGCTGCGTACTTTCCTGTATATTCTTTCAAACAATCTGGCAGCAGACTCTAATTTGAGCAAGGCAGAGTATAGACTGCAATTTTGATGGTCATGACTCTGGTATACATGATTTGTGCCTACTTGGCAAGCTTATATTCTCTGAAGAAGCAAAATGGAGTAATCATCCCTGCACTCCAACAATTTCAGTATTCTAACGACAATGTGAAGAACATGTCTTGTGTACATCTGAACATTCCCATGGTACTGAAATTATTTTAGAGAATCCTTTCAAATCAGTACATCAACTTGTCAGTCAATAGATTGATGGAGTGAAAAAAATGGAGCATCAACAAAACCAAGAGAAATAGTAAAGGAAAAGGAAGGAGGAAAATAATAGAGCAGTAAATGGAGGGAAAGAGATGGAAGAAATGGAAGAGGATGTGAAATGCACTGCATATTAAAAAACTAACAGAATGAAGAAAAATGAAAAAAAAAAGGAAGAAAAATTAAATTTTAAGAAGGAAAGAAAAAAATCAAGAGACTTCATGATAAAATATTTGGAGATATCATCTGAGTTAGCTACTTGAAAAGGTATCTGATTCAAAACCACAGTTCCTAAAATATTTCTAGAGACTAACTGGTTAAAAATATTCAAAAATATTCTGCTTTTCTTGAGATGGCATAGGAGAAAGAAAAGGGGATTGGAATCCAAATTGCCAAATGAGCATTTGAACAGGATTGTTCCCCAAGAATCATTGTTTGTTTATTTCTACTCTTAGAATCTGTTATTGCAAGTTATTCCATTGCTTGAAAACAATTTTTTTTCATAGTTTGTGACTGGGAAGCCAAATCCTAAGCTCTGCGAACTTTACTGAAAATACTTTAAATCAACTACTATGATACCAAGAGTGACAGGTAACCTTAACTCAGTGATGTTTTGCAGATCTTTACAAATTGTGCTTTATGAATTTTTAGGGAGTCGGCTAATGTTTTGCCTTTTTTTTTTTTTTCACTAGTTAAATCCCAATTACCGAAAATAATAAATTCACACATAAAGATAGGATGATTCTCTTGTATAATCTGAAAGAATATCCTCATCCTACCTTTCTTAGTTTGAGTGACATTTTTTATCACTCAAACATAATTGAACATAATTGAAATCCATGCTCAAAATGCAATGAAAGAATTAGCATAGTTACCTCTGCTGCTGCCCATCTAAACTAATTATCTCAATTTAGGAAACATTTACCCCAATAACATGACAAAGTATTAGCTAATGGCATTACCATATGCCTCCTTTTTTCTTATAGATTTCCTATTGTTAGGGAAAGACTGTTTTTCTGGCATGTTCTAGTCTATGAAAGGTTGCTTTTTCCAGGGTCAGAAAAAATGAATTTATCACTGGACAAGAAATATTTTTATTTCATCTTCCACACAGGCAGTTTGAGAGACAAGGTTGGTACTGTGTGTGCCTTTAAATTTCACTCACTCTAAGTGAATGCCACTGGCTTTCTCATTCCTTATCTGAAGAGAATGACCCCTAGGCACTTAATGCTACTGAATCCTTTCTTCAGGATTCTTCAGGGAAAGCTCAGTATCATCATCCTACACTTGTATGCAAATTATGTAGTCTGACAGGACCAGACAATTTAACTAGAACTTTGTGATCATTATGGAAGAGGACTGCACTATTCCACATCTCTCTACTTCTCCTATGGGATTAGTTTAATACATCCCTCACCTGTCAGATGAAGTATATTCCACTTGCTTGCTTAACTAGAGAGAAAATTAACATCTTTTGGGACAAGTGTAATGAAACACCTGCTCAGGACCTGGTACCACCTAAGCCAGTAGAGTTCAGTTCTCATGAAGAACAGTTGGTCAACAGTGAAATAGAACAACTTTATAAATAATCAACAGTATTTTCACCTTGAACTCTCTGCCTTACTTGGATTATCCAGATGGAAATGTGAAAAAATTATTTGTAGCATTCTGTATTATTGTAGGGAGACAAAGCTATTTAGTTATGTGTAGAGGATTGGAATTGTTGGAGTAAAATAAAGCATGGGAAGGGTAACTCAAGTATTCACTTATTTTTGATGAAAATTTATTTTAACCCAAATTAATAGTGTCCTTTAAAATGTGTAGGAGGAACCACACCTTATACAACAGAGTTAATATGTGAAACTCACAGGAAATGTTAGGACTGTTCTTGGGAAAGATTTGTTGCCTTCCAACACTTTGTCTGTAAACCAGTGTAAAAATGAAAGTATGAAATTGGATAATGATGTGTAACATCTCTCCCTGCTGTCCATCTAAAACCAAATTTTTATTTCTTCTTCTGTTTTTTAAAAAAATATTTCTAGCCTGATTTTTAATGTTTCCCCTCAGTCCTTAGCCATCCATGATTCTTTGATGAAGTCTAATTTTACCAGAATTTTGTGCAGTAACTTTTGCTGAGTTTTATTAATGAGGAGTGTACTTTGATCTTTTCTTTACATGTCCATATTTCTCAACATCAAACAGCCAAAAATCCTGGAACAACTCACAGTAAAAGAAAAAAAATATTTTAAACTACCATTGAAATTCATGGGACAAATTCAGTTTTTACTTGTGACAATATGAGGAATGAAAAGTGTCAGAGCCTGAAGACAGCTGAGATTAGGCAGAAGGTAATATCAGTGATACTTGTGATTATTAGAGACAAGAGAAAAGGATGAAACCTGCGTAAATAAGAACAGCCTGAGCAACAGTGAAACAAAATTGCCAGAGAGGAGCTGTGGGAAATCAGTGTGTATATCCATCCATTCTGACCCTACAATGTTTGTTTTTCAATGAAGATCTTATAAAGGAAACAGTTCTATAGAAGGATCTGCTTAGGGATCCAGTCACAAAAATTTGATCTCAAATTTTGTGCTCAAGTTTTCCCATATCAGTCAGTTTTATTTATTTTAAAACCATTACTTCTTAAAAATCCACATTTTTTTTCCTGAATTACACTAACTAGAAAGTTGAGGATTGAAACTGTTAAAACAACAACAACAAAAAAAGCATTTTTAAATTTTTGGGAACATTATTAATTTAACATATGATACGAGATAATGGCCATTATTTAGTTTTTCTTAAAACCTGAAATTCTTTCTAATATTTTATGATTTTTATATAAAAACTGATGTACTTTCAGACCATCAGATTTTCTGATGCTATAATTTTAAGAAGTCATTTTACAATGGTAGGACTTAGGATGATGGGTCAAGTTCTCAGTTTTCAGTTCTCAGGTTTAAATTGACATAGCTTCACTGAAAGGAGCAAAACTATGACAGTTAAAGATAAGCTCTGAATATCATTATGGGTCTTACAGGTAAAATAAGGTATGCATTTGTTGTTCTTTACATTGCAGTTGCTCCTAGGAGCAGCTAGGCCCCATTGCAGTAGAGTGACACATACAAAGAACAGAAAACTCTTCCAACGTAATGAGAAGTGACACCATCTTTCATACATTGGTGACTAGATAGCATGAACACTGTGCTAGATTGCCTGCAAAAGACTGTTCCCTTCTCTAAAATAATTAATCTCACTCATATTTCTGCCCTTTAGGTGTTCTCTGTGCAGAAGTTCTCACACTGTATGAGTAGGAAAACACTTCAAAAGTGATTTAGAGGGAAGAGAAAGACCTCTTAGTTTCCCACTCTTGTTTAGAAAGAGAACAGTTTTACACTTAATAAATTTTCTCTTGATTTGAAATGTTATACAGAGAAATGGGCCAATTATTTTTATGAAAGCCATGCAGTTTCTATCTATATACAACATGCTTAGGAATAGCTATGAATCATTCAGCTAAGTCATGCAAGTTTGCCCCTTCTTCCTGTAGAGTTATGTAAGCCTATGGAGAATTGTCTATGCATTAAGAAAAGTGAGGAGATGGTAGAATTGTGGAATAGTTTGAATTGAAAGGGACTTTTAAAAGTTGTCTAGTCCGATGCCCCTGGCATGGACAGAGATATCTTCCACTAGACCAGGTTGCAAAAACCCCATCCAACCTGGCCTTGAATGTTTCCAGGGAGGGGAAACTCACCACCTTTCTGGACAACTTGTTCCAATGTTTCATCACCCTCATAATGAAAAAATATTCTTTCTTATATCTATTTTCAAAGAATGCTCTTGAAAATGAATTTTGGTTTTATGTGTAACTTTTGGGGATTCTACCTACCCTAATACCTTTCTTCATCCTCTCTCTGTTGCTGAAAATAAAGAAATATTCACTTTCAGTTTTCATCTTCCAGAGTTTATATGCTGTTCTTCTTTACAAACGACCAAAACATTCTAAACTTTGGGTTTTCTTCCAGTATGTTAAAAAGTAAGTCTGTAAGTACTAAGTGAATTTTCTCTTTATTGTTTCATTTCTAAAAATCTAATTATACATCTCATTTCTCTTCAGGATTAGAAAATAAAGAAAAATTATTAAAGAAATTCATTATTACATATAATATAAAGAAAAATTTCCAAGAATTGAAAAAAAATATAGAACTGAGAGCACTGGTCCCTATGTCAGAAAACACTTTGTTGTTCCTACAGTAACAATGCTTCAAAATCTTTCAGAATCTACATCCCCATTATTTCTTCAGTTATTTACATGCATTATGGATTCTTCTCTTGTGGAAAACAATCCTGCTTTGATGTGTCAGAGGTGATTTTTTTCACAATTGTTTTTAAAATTGTCATATCATTGTTAGCTGAAATATTAACATTAAACCTTTTTTCTTAACTACATGCAAATTGCAGCAGAGAGAAGAACCTTGTGTTAATCAACTAGACCTATCACCTCCTAAGGCATGAGAAGTAAATGAAAATGTAGCTAATGACTTGGTTGTCATGTGTGTGAGCAGGTTAAAGTGAAAAATAGTAAGGATGGTAGAATATGCTACAGTGACAAGGTACAGAGAGGAATATTTATACAGCTTTTTCTCAAACTATGAAAGATGTTTTCTTAATTTTAGGCTCTGACAAAGAACCTGTGTGGAAGTTTACCTCATACTCCGTACAATGCCTCATTAATCATTTTCTATTTGTACTATTTGGGTACATTTGTGAAGCAGCTCATAAAGACCTTGCCTTCATTGAATTTCCTCAAGATTTTTCTTCTAAAGTAAAAATTAAAAAATTCATTAACAAAATATTCCACCCAGAATATCCTTGCTGCAGTTTCAGTATGTAATAAATGTATGTGACTTTAATAAAGACAGTAAAGTTTTTGTAGTTCCATAAAAGTTCAGCTATAAATTAACATTAGATGGAATGCTAAAGTTTGAGCAGGTCATATCCCTTGAACTTAATGGCCCAGATCCTTGCCTGCTGCTAAGAAACACACAAGGCAACACAGATGAAGGGTATTCAAGGGTGCCTTTTAGCAGTTCTTACCAAACTGCTTCTCCACATAAGACAGGGAACATAAAAAACTACACTAAAATACGGTCACTGCAGTCATTGCAGCTGAAAGGTGGATGGTGCACTTCATGACTTTTTGCTGCCTCTGTTTTTGGATGACCATATCTCCTAAACTTCTGTTGTGGGAGTAACTTCACAAATTACTTCTAGGAGATACCTATGACCTCAAGAAATCATGTTAGCAAGGGAAATTATGTAATGCTCATGCTATTCTGGCTACTCCATGCTATGGAGTGACTTTTTTTCCCCCTCTTTTCCTATGCTGTGTTATGGGTTTGAAATGGGTTTTTCAGGGGGAAGGGTAGAAGAGAAATGTTTGGATTGTTTACTTGTTGGCTTATTTGTAAAACGAGTTTTTTAGAAACAGAAAGGAAAAACTGAAGTCTGGGAAATCTGTGGAGCTTCTCTCGCCTGTCCTTTGCAGCCAGGCGGAGGACTAGGCGGCAGCGGGCTGTGGGCTGCACATGCAGGATGTCCCTTGCCACCTGCGGAAGCTCCAGGCTGGAGCAGGCAACAGTGCCTGATCCTGCTTGGCGCCTTGTAGGGGCCACGGGACGCTGCAGAGCCTGTCTACTGGTCACAGAGCGGAGTGCGCAGGGTGGCTCTCGCAGTTTCTCTGCAGAGATGCTCTGTGGTCACCCACAGTGGTGGTGCCGGACCGCCCACCGCCCTCCCTCGTTGGCAGCTGCACAGGGAGAGCTCCAGGTGGTGAGCAATCTCGGCGCTGCTAGGCTGCAGCTGCTGTCGCCGCCCCTGCTCCGGGTTGGAGCGGGACACCGGTGCTGACCCTTCTCTCAGTGGGCGGCCATGGCTGTTGCTCTGGCTCTCCGCCGAGCATGATGGGCACTGATGTCACCCCTGCCCCCACCTCCTGTGGGGTCCCTGGGGTGGCAGCGGGTGCCCTGTGCTGGCATTGTACTGGCGGTGACCGCACAGTGACGGCAACCGCTCTGGATAGCCATGAATGGCACCACTGCCCTGGGGATCCCTCCTGGGGGTCCCTGCAAGCAGCGAGTCCATTGCAGGTGGTGCCGGTGGCCCCACGGGTGGCAGCAGCTGCTGGGCTCTGGGCCCTGTGCACAAGGCATTTTGATGGAAACTGCCATCTTGCTCAGAGTGCCGAGGTCTCGGAGGAGGATGGAGCCCAACTCCACCGGCCAATGGGGAGCAGCCTGGCCGGGAAGAAGGTTCCAAATTCCTGCAGGATTTCCAGGGCATAAAAAGCCTGAACATGGAAGTCCTCCCTCTCTTTTGGCTTCCTTCTGAGCTGAGGGAGACACGGTTCCCCTTCTCCTGGCTCCAGACCACGTGTCTTGCTTCCCCTCACCTCCATCTGCATGGGCAGCAGCACAGCACCATCAGAGCTCCAGTGATAGCACCCTGAGACCACTCAACAAACTGCAAGTGATAGCTTTCGGTGTCCCTGGGGAGGGTGCCTTTCACCTTCTTTATCTTGCAGGGGCTTCGAGGGGTGGCAGAATACCATCTGCAAGGAGGCTTCCCCTTCCTTCCCCTGCTTCTCAGACGACCAGCTGGCTTTGAGGAGCAGTTTGGTTGTTGGTTTTTTTTTTGTTTATTGTGTGACATTGTTGAGCGTTATATTGTGTGTGTATTTTGTTTAGTGCTTGATGAGTTCTATAAGACCTTTAGAGCCCTAGAAAAATAAACCTGTGTTTGCTGTTGCATCTCTATTTAGTCTTTCATCACTGTTGTGCCCCCTAGTGGTAGAGTGGTTCAAACCATCACAGCTGCCTCTAAAATTTCTTTGCATATGTTTTCACAGGCAGTCAGCTTCAGGCCATCTTCATGGCAGCATAGTGCTGTGAATGATTGAGTCATGCATCTTTTTAGAGGAGAAACACATAACGAAATAATGCTCATTACGGGGATTACATAGAAGGAAATCAATGTTTAGCTTCTCCACTTATTTTCATTTATTGCTTCACGTCTTATGTTTAATGAGCTTTTGTTAGGTTTTGTTATTAGCTTAAAAAAAGTTGGTTAGAAGACTAATACTGTCGTATGCACATTACAAAGTATATCCCCAAAATTACACTTTTTCCCCTCTTTTCCTTCTTGAGTGATTGTGTGGCTGACTTGCTCCCAGGAACCAGCCAAATGTGTACATGTGGTATTTCATTAGGTGAATGATCTAGACTCAGAACTATTTCCATTCCTCATGTGTTGTAGCCTTAGTACAATCTGCTGTCAGCTTTAAGTTACTAGCATTTGTAAAATGCACCTTATCTAGACAAAATGCCATTACTACCAATGTTGGTAAATATATTTAGTTGCAAATGACAACTTATTTCTTACCTTTTTCTTTCAAGATTCAGGAGAGTAAGTGGCTCCCATTAGGCCCTCAAAATTAACATTTTTCTCAGATGGCTGTGATGTGGGTGGGAAGTAGATTGGGTCAGAGGGCTGAAAATCTGTGTAATATTTTTCTTGTAAAAACTTCATGTTTCAGGAAAGGACATTTACACCCAGAAATATCCATGAGTCTTTGTCTTCCATCTGAAGTATAGGTTCATTGCAGTGTAGAAGACAGTATCACTAAATACTCAGTGCTTACAATACTGAACAGGCTTTCTCTGAAAATTTTACAAATGCTTCATTGAGGGCTTGATCATCTCATTCCGCCAAGACCATTTGACTTTCCTAGCCAGCACAAGAACTGCAGCACTTGGGAGAGTCCAATAAGGCTTATATTGAAGCTGCTACTCTTTTTCCTATTAATATTACAGAGTCAAATCCAAACCACTGAAGTAGTATTGTGCAACAATCAACTCTCCATAGGTATGTTGTTTCAGAAAGTGACTTATACTATTTAATACCTCAGTCTATTGTGTTCAGAATGTGAATTTTTACAGTTTATTGCTAGCAGCACATTTTCCTAATTGATCGACAAAGGTCATTCAAAGATCTGAATGATTTATATGTGTGGTCATTTCCAACCTGCAGAAAGTCCTTAACCCTCTCACGCACACATGGTTTATGAAAGGTGCAGATTTTCCAACATGAATCACCTCAACACACACTCTTTAGCATTTCCAAAAGGCTCTCTGGGGACTAACATAGGGTGCTTGTTTCACTTGCTTTGAGATCTGTGCTCAGGCCCTTCCTAGGCCCTATCTCTGTGTGTGACTGCTATCTAGGAAGAGAGTGCAATAACTTCTTTTCAGCCTTTTAGTACATAAATATTTATGTGAGGTCCACATTTCAGCACATAAATCTTTGTGCAATGAAGCCTTAATGCCCCAATAAGTGCAAAGACTTCAGGAAGTAACTCCGTGTGCACTCGGGCAGCAAAGCCTGACTAGCACTTAAAGACTTATGGACTGAACTGAAAGCTCTGGTGAGATGTTAGACCTCTAACAACTTAGTATTTCCATTAATCAAACTATGGCTAATCCAGATATGATTACTTGAAACATGCTTATTTTACAGCAATAGATGAAAATTCGATGCGAAGTCACCAAATGAGTGATTTTGCTGTTTGTGTAGGTTCAAATGGCTAGCAAAATTCACAGGTCAGAAGCAAATTTTAAGGAGACAGATTTCACATTCTCTCTTCTCAGTCATAATCAAACATCCCACTCAGCATCATATCCACTGTCTATTGATTTTTTTTTTCATCTGCTTAGCTGATAAAATTAGGGCAGTGTCACAGAAATAGAACAAAGAGCAAACTTTGGCCTTCTGGAATTTGACTGTACCTTTTTCATAGATATATGAAAAGAGGGGTTTTGATAAGGCTGGAATAACACCAAAATAAGGGCAGTGTTTTATTTACTATTTAGAGCATGTATTGCTACAGGCATTATTGACTGTTTTATCTGGAAAGTGAATCCAATGGTTATATGAATTTTAATGTTCTGCTTAAACTAAAGGTCAAAAATTGACAAATTTTTTTTTTAGTTGGATATGTAGTTGTTTTATGAAATTATAACAATCATTTGAACAGATAAAAGTGATATGCACTGTCAGCTCCCATATATTTTCCTTTTAAGTTTTTGCTTTTATTTTGGTTGATGGAAGGATGAGGGATTAGAGCATTGTCTCTTTTCGGTGACATTGTCCTCCAAAGCTAATTATCTGGATATTAAATGTCTTATCACTCATTTTAGTATTATGGGTATCCTAAACAGTTATTGAAGCTTTCTAGAACCACTACATGCATCATAGAGATATTTGTTTCATAAATTAAATGGCTCTTTAAGGAATGGTGATATAAATTGCAACTTTCCCAGCTCAGCTTTAACATAGTTCCAGAATTTTTTTAAAAGATAGTTCATCCTGCTCAATAAAAACTTTCCCATTGAGACCAGTGGATCTGGCATTAAATCTAGCCATTAAATGTATATCTACTGTAGGTAATTTTAATACATACAGTATTTCATTATTATTAGTTGTTGATGAGCCTCAAGTATATTTTTTTCCACCTTTATCTCCAACCCCTCGCAGTCTGTGTGTGTTTTTAAATCAAAGAATTTCAGATACAGGGAAAATCAGACATATGCCTTTTGCATTAAAAACCAGGAATTTTGCTCTTGTCCTAATTCAAATTTTCTATTGCTCATGAAAATAGACAGTTATAAATACAATGTCCTTTGAATCATTAGTAAGTTTGGTTTTAGTGCTTGTCAAATAATCTCATTAAAAGACTAGTGTCAAATTGTCTTTTTTTTTGTGCTAGGCTTGTTTTCCATAAATTGCCACTAAACAATTTATTCCGTCTGTCTTTCTTCTAGTAATTGATTATGCAGATATTATTTATCATACTTCTGCAAGCACATCTTTGCATAAATTGGATATGCTTTATCATTCTGTGCTACATTGTATTAACAAATGACCTATTTTCTGCTCATCATTGACGAATTTAGTCCATGGTAAACTCGTTTTCATTAGGAGGGCTTAACATTAGTATTCACTTGTCAGCAAGAGAATTTGGTGAAAAGCCCTACCATGTTTTTAATTTTTAGGAAATTCTTTCCAACGAATGTGCTTTCAAATCCTGCAGTAGTTTTTCTCCATATGAAAATAAAATAAATAGGAAGAATGATTTTCTTCTTAGCACNTTCTTTTAGCTTCTATTAAAGTTTACAAGTTATTTCAGTTTTACTGTTGAAATAAAGGAACCAATAACATTAAGGAGGTGCAGCATGCCTGGCATTTTCTTGTTAATGACTATGGTTGGGTCATCCCAGTTAGGAGCGATAAGTTCCCAGACTAGCAAGTGACTTGGTTAAAGGCAGAGTTAACTGAGTATCTACACTCTTTATTGTCTTTTTCCTTGTCATGAATATTGGCCATACACGATGTTTCAGAATTTTGCTGAGTCCAAGGAATGCACACAGAAATCTCTTTTTCAGGTACAAAAATACCTTTTCTCTTTATAGCTTTTTTCTACATAGCAAAGAAAGAATTTTGTCATCGCTTCAGTGAGATGTAATCATAGTAATTCATCTGCTGTAAAAAAAAATCAGGTGTGAAAATCTTATCTGTGATTGCACAGGCATAAATACTATGTTTAAACATAAAGGCTGACGTTAGTGTAAATAAGGTTTCAACATCCTCTGGATTGTGAGACATTGTCTACTTCCACATGAATTCACAGGTTGTGAAAGTAATCATAAACTTACAGAATCAAACCCCGGAATATGTACGTCAAATCATGACCCTCTCCTGTTTCTTACTGCAAGATAATGGAGGACCCAGCTGCAGTTCTTTCTGCTTGAGAAAGAGTCTGTGATTCCAGCACAATCCTCATCCTTTACCCAATACAAAGAAACCTGAGGAAAATGAATGTGAGGACCAATGTGTGATGTGTTATATTGAAGCATTGCTGCTGTTTTCAGTGGTGTGACACCTTCTGTTGGAAGCAATGAGAAGGAAATGGATCTCCCTCACATGACCATTCAAACTTGATGCGCACAGATGCTTTCATGAGGTAAAGAGGTCTCGGTTTTGGAAGTACGTAATCAGAATATAATGGAGTACCTATCCAGTATACTATCCCCGAGCTGCTTCAGCAGAATTTTGCCAGAAAATGGCAAAAAGCACAAGACTATTCCTTACACTTGTGTGGCTGAGTACAAGTTCTTCTTGCTGTCACCCTCAGAGATGCCTGTGTTACTAGACAGGAGGAAAAGAGAGTGAGACACTGTACCATCTAGAGGGCAAATATTCACATAGGACATCTGGATTGTGTAGTCTGCATCATATTAACAAGAAAAGTAATAAAAGAAAGATTTACTGCTCTATTATTCCTTGATTTTTCTTTATTATTCTATTATTTGTCTTTGACAGACAGAACTAGTGTCTGATGAATTTCTAAAGGAAACAGATATCACTGTATCAAACACTTACGTGACTTATCTATCTTCAAATAATGAGGGTGGAGCTGTGGTGTCTGACATTTTCTCCATTCAAATGAGCCATCACTTTATTTGCTGGATTCTGAAGTTGAATTTAGGGTTCTAATTCCACAAGAGCATTGCACACAGAATTATTTTAAAAGTCTTTACAGACCTCTATACTCACCTTGACAATCTTCCTCATATATGTGTACAATTGGTTGTTAATATTGGATTTTAACTGAAGCAGGGTTTTGAGAATTTACAGTCATTTTTAAATCGTCTTTTTAAGGAGAAAACACTACAGAAACTAAACAAAAACCCATTTACGGATCACCTTTAAAATAGCAAATTGAATTGCGGAATACATGTCATTTATAAAGCTTTATAAATTGGTATAGACATTTATAATATGAAGGACATATCTGCATATATAAAGGATAAAATTTTGGTTTCTACATTGTCACATAGGATGGCTACTCGTATGTTTTTCTTATTATATATGAATAATATATCATTTGGCTGGTGCTCAGTTGCTCCTGTTGCAGGGCTCCAATAAAGTTTTACTAGAATATTTCCCTTTCTAACCCTTACCATTTGAATTAGTTTCCCATTCCACAGAAAAAGTATACTTTGTCTGATATGAATATGGAACCATGAAGTTAAATCTTGATTTCTACAAGCAATGACTACTTGCTTCAATGTTCACAGAGAATCTAAACGGGCCCAGGCATAGGTTTGAATTTCAACAGGAATCCATTGAAAAGGTTTTTTTCTTTAAAACTATTCATTTCTTCTGATGGCAAAGGATTCACCTAGCTCATGATTTGTAAAGGACTGTCTGGACCTTATTGCTAATTGTAAGTCACTCTGCAGAGTCACCAGCTGTACAAGGAGAAATAAGTCCCTAACCACAGATCTTCTCTTTGCATCCCTTTCCTCAGGGCTTGTTTTATATCCAAACCCACAAACTCTACACCAGAAAAAATCAACTCAGACTGCTCAGTAATTAATCACCTGAGGCCCTTCCAGCCTCAGCCAGCTGGGAGAAGACAGCACACAAACTTATCTTAAGAGATTTTCTTTTGTACCAACTTCGTCCTTTTCACAACACTATCAGAAACACTGTTGCCAATCCAGTAACCTCTAACATGCCAAATTAGCTTTAGCTTGATGACACAGTGCTCTTTTGCAATGATGATGTACATCAATTTCCTGTTTTCACATATGCAACTCGCATTCCAAAAAACTGAGATTGCTTTAAAAAGAATCAGTACTTCAAAGTAGGACCTTCATAACCTGAAACTGCAAGGACTTCTGTTAAAGGGAATGCAGGGAATTCCTGGGAAATAGCAAGACCTGGAGTAAATTGTCGTAATTTTGCCTTGATTAATCGACATATATAGTGACTTTGAACTTCAAGGAGTTTTTGGTTGTGTTTTTTTATGACTAGTATATCATTATAATACCATATGTACCACTCCAAATGAGAAAAATGAACTTAAGACATGATACAGGGGAAGATAATATAAATATATATATTTAAATATATACATACATTTGGAAATATACATAAACACAAATGTATACATCTATTTATAGATATATATATTTACTAATATAAATATATATATATATATACACTTGCTTATTTATATATATGGAATTTTAGTGATGTGCAGAATATTAAACACGAAGTACAAGTACTTATTATATTTGTGTGGACATGTGAACCATTAATACTGTACCTTTTACAAATCCACAGAGAAGCCTTTTTTTCCTGAAACTTTGGAAGTGTGGTGGTTTAATCCACTTTCATCATCTAGGGGGCAGGTTCAATAAAGGTGATGGAAAAATGAATAGAGTTTGCAGCAGGTGAAGAGTCAGGAGGTTTAAATTAGGGAAGTAGGGATAACCCACAGGGACCCCAGAATTACACAGAAGAACACTCGACACACAGGGACCACGCACACTGTGCAGGGAGGGGGGGGAGCAGGTGGGAATGGCACCCTCCCATCCCCGCTCCATCCCGCACTCCCGGGAGGCTGGGGAGTCGCCCCCACCCATCCCGAGGTGGCCCTGGGGGAAACGAGATGCCGCCGCCGTCCGGCCCGGCCCCGGCCCATCCCGCGCCCCTNCCCCCCATGATCCCAGCCCCCCCAAACCAGTACAGGAAGGGATAACCTGCTGCAGTATTTTGAAAACACTTGATAGATGATGTGAGTTGTTCTAGAGAAGAGCTATGCTGTCTGTCAGTTAGATGGCAATATACAGCCTGCACAAATCAAATTTACTTGGCTTTTTTTTTGCTTTGTCTCTGTAGCAGCTGAGCAAATATCACAGAGATTGAACTTAACTGGTAGTCTAATTTCTTCCAGCAAACCAGTTTCACTGATCCAGAAGGTCATTGCGAAACAAGTTTATGACAGTGTGCTATGAGTATGCTGTATGAAAGTATTAAAGTCAATAGCTTTCAAAATAGGTAAACTGCAATGAAGATTTAGAGATGCCAGTGCAAAACCTGACACCATTCTACTTAGCAGCAGTTTAATTGTTACCTGTAAAGTAATTGCAAGAGGTAAAAATCCACACAATAAAAACTTGCTCTTAAAAAAAACCCCCAAAACCCCCAAACAAACAAAAAACCACAACCAAAAAACCCAAACCTCTGAAAATGAACCATTAAGAAAGATTGATGTCAGATAGAAAATTTAAACCTAAAAAATTCCCTATTATGGCAATGATTAAAATTAGGCTGTACTTGAAAATTGACTGAGTCTTCCTAACTAGCCAGAAAGCAAGCTACCATATGGTCCTTACTGTTGTAAGCCATTAATTTACTTCAGGGTCCAACTCTTCTGAAAACTCTGACTAAATCAGGTCTTTCTTTTCAGAAAGTATTTAGTCTTCTTGACTTCTCCCTCTGCTCACCTACTTTGTCTTCATCTATATGACTGATTTTTAAGTCCTGTTGAGAAATATTTTCTGCAGTGTTTAACAGCAGAGAAAATAGGCATGAAGCTGTACCTTCCAAAGTGAAGATGGAAGCAGAGGGCTTTGTAGTTGACATCACCCAATGCAGTCTTTTGGCTTCTTGATTGTTCTGCACTTTCTGTAAGATGGGAGCTGAGGATCTGGAAGGAAAAAAAAATTTACTGCTCAGCCCCTCTCTCCACCTCTGCTTGGGGGAAGAAAAAGGGCTGTCTGCCATGGGATATGTTTGGAGAAAGAGCAATATCAACCGGTATGTAACTACATTATAGTGTTAATCCTAGTTGTAACATTTTCTATAATGAGGTTTCCTAGGCATTGGGCTAGTTTTATAGGCATAATATCTTTTCATGGTATTAAATATAATATAGCATATGAAAAACAGCTTATGGCAGAGATAGTGATTTAACAGGGTCTGAGATGTCAGTATCTTCAGTGTCCTAAATTTAACCTCCACTAGAGGTCTTGTCACATTTTGGTACTGATGGCAGATTGAGGATGCATTTGGACAAAGCAAGAAGAAAGGTAGATACAGAAAATAGAAAAATGTAGTAAAATAAGTTGTAAGCCAGACTTTCTCCCTTGTTCTATTTTACTAATAGTATTATTTTTACTAGCAAATTTTCCCATGCTCCTTGTGAAAAATTTAGTGCAACTCAAAGCTATACAGTTTACAAAACCAAGGAAGAGATGAATACATGGTACATGAGAGCATGGCCTTGCACTGTCCCTTTTTAGGCTCTGTGGCAGGTTTGGGAAGTCAGTCTTGCTAAGTACTGGACAAAGGGGTAGTTTTTGGAAATTTCTGTACAGCAAAGTATGCTCATTGGGTTTGCATGGCAGAGACTCTCTTTCTGCTGAACAACTTGCTGCAGTTACAATTTCAATGAAAATTGAAAGCTTAAGTGCCACCATTTTCTATATCACTTTTTCCCTAAAATGATTTATTGACCACTTATACATGATACATTTTGCTGTCATTAATAACACCCTATATATTTATTTTCATGAATAATGGCTACTGATTTAATTGATAGTTTCAGACAGAGGAGTAGATTTATTTCTACAATGAATAAAACTGCTCTAAATATAGAGCTTGTATAAGTTATTTTAGTATGCATTCCAGGGTTTTTTTTCAGCCTAGTATGCTCTTAATCTTAACAGAAATAAATCAAATAAGGTCTAATACGTCACTAACCACCAGCTTCTATAAAGTATATTAACACGTTGTTCCACAAAATTTGTCTTGTTTGTCTTAGCAGTATTGCCAGAAGCTTTCACTGAAGCTTTTGCCTTGGCTGTTATATCTGTCCACAAGATGTCTACTTCAATCCCTGGTAGCTTATTTTTTATCTTATTTGGCACTCTACCTGTATACCTATGAGATATCAGTTACTTTACTTGAACACATCTCAATTACACTCCCCTTTTCTTAGCTAAGAATTTAAAATTCAGCTATGTTAACAATTAAATATTGATTCCAGCAACACATGAGCTTGTATGGGCAGATGATTTATTATGCATTCATTCCTGAGTGTGACACCAGAGTCAAGTCTATGAAGAATTCTTTTAGCAAAGGTGATCACAGTTCAGAACTGAAAACCCCATTACTTGCAAATGATCTCATTCTGATACTAATGTTCAAGTCAATACATGCTGTATGCTCAAAAATATTCTTTGATTATATGCTGCAGAACTATTGAAGGAATAGGCTTGCACACATACCTGTATTTAGTATAAAATTCTAAAGCTTCCTGTGAATAATTTCAAAATAGAATTAAAATGTTACAGAACATGCACTGGCTGCCTTCATTAAAACAAAGGAAACAAAACCCCAAACAAACATAAATTCCTGATCAAATTGCAAAGTATTGGGCCAAATATCTTTATAATATTAGAGAGCTACTATTTATTCTTCAAAGTCAGGAGTGATAGAGTTCTCCTCCTTTTTAATAAGGATTCCCTTGTTGTAGCTTGTCTCCAATCCCCGTGTAAACATTGACATAATAGATTTTATGTCCATTCAGAAACCTCAGATTCATGCACCAGCACTGGAAAATTTTAATGGTGACATAATTTAATATTTTTCAGTATGTTATGAAATTGGGGATGAGAATATTGTCAGATATAATGGGCAAAGGGCAGAGGACAGAGTTTGTAAATGCAATACAAATGAAATTACCCAAATGTGAGTGCTTAAGGGTGAATTTCAAAATGTGACAATAGGTTTTGGCAAAGACAGATGTAGAATCCATGTAAGAGAAAAATGTATTTGGGCAGGTGTATTGTCTTCAGTAAGACAATTTACCATCTACTACATCGGTTGATTAAATTCTAATTGATAATAATTTCTCAGGCCAGCTTTTACTTCCTATTTCTATTCATAAAGCCCTCAGTGTTTTTTTTTTTAGTGGAAAGACAGTGTTGTGGGGTAAAATCTTAGTAATGTATCAAAATATTTTAATCACAAGAGGTATTACTTACAAATCTGTCATTCGTGCCAGATATGCTGTATAATGGTTGTACAGCAATTTAGTATTTCCTGTACCTTATATATAATATTGTCCTTGCTTCCATATATATTGCCATAACCATAGCTATAATGTTTGAAAGAAAATAGAAATACAGGATTGTATAGGAATTTGAATAGTTTTATCTACTTCTGCATTAACATACAATTCCTTTTCTTACTTTAAAATAAATAAGCTGTCTTCTTGAGATAACAGAGACATAATTGGTGGAAACTGTAGTTTTCTATTCTTTTATTTGAGCTAAGAATTCAAAATATGTTTTAATAAAACACTGTAGTCAATAAATTTAGCTGTTAAACTAAAACAAAGACTGTTAAAATTCAACCAAAAGATAGCAGTCACTGCAGGGAGGCAAGTGAAGCAATAAAGAACTAAACCTGAAACTACATAGTTCTTTTTGTTAGTTAGATGCAAAATAATTTACATTATTCATTATACCCTGGAAACACTAAGAAAAACTCACCAACACCCCCAAACCAACACATGAATAAATTGAAAGACTAGATGGAATCTAGCTTTCAAACAGAGCAGAGGTAAAATAAGGGAAGCAAATAAAGCAAAATCAAATGTAAAAAGGCTACAAAAGGGTTCCAGAAATATCCAGGGAAAATAGAAGGAGACCACTGAAATGCAACAAAGGGACTGTAAGTGAAAGCTCTAAGATGGATGAAAAATGGTCAAAACTAAGTTTACTTAGTTTTCAGTATAAAGGAAAATGATGAAAGTGAAAAATACTAGGTAGGAAGACGGAAAACTATTACAAGCAATGGACCAAAATTGTGGTAAGTTGCACACAAGGGCCCCATTTTTTGCCTTCTTTCTCATGTTGAATTATACTCCGCTGGCTAATCAACAAAAGGGAAAAAAGGGAAGTGCTGAATGGTGTAAGAATGACACAGAGTTGCAAAGTGTAATGCAAGCAGAGCGCTCAGAGAACACCCTGCAGAATCTCTCACTAAAATACTATGAAAAAGATAACATGAAATGAGTATCTGTGGAAACTAAATTTTGGTTTTCCTTAGTTTGGGTACGTTGTGTTTTAAGTAGGAGACAGCCACTGTAGTGCATGGCATCTTTCATACTAACATACTATGCTCCGTCATGGGAGATTCAGGTTGGATTTTAGGAAAAGGCTCTTCACTCATAAGTTGGTTGGGCACTGGAACAGGCTTCTCAGGGGAGAGGTCACACCACCAAGCCTGACAAGAGTGCAAGAAGCTTTTGGACAATGCTCTCAGGCACATGGTGTGACTCTTGGGGCTGTCCTGTTTGTTCATTGCCAGGAGTTGGACTCGATGATCATAGTGGACCCCTTCCAACTCAGGATATTCCATGATTCTAACACCAAGAAAAAACACAGAGGGCATGCTTCAGGACATTAGTGAAAGACAAATGCCCACACATTCATTTAGATCCTACTCTAAATACACTTAAAATGCAATTTCATTTAAGAGCCTAAGCATATTGTGAAAGAGTATTTTAGAACAATCATGTGGATGCGAATGTCTTTGCTATGATGCTTTTGTCTCAGTAGAATACCTTCCCCCCACTTTTTATTTTGCTTTTAAATACTTGTTGTAGTCTTATTAATTAATATATCACCATAGATTCAGGTAGGATCTTTTATTAAAACATCATCATCATGGCTAGGCTTCGCGAATGATGTGGGAAGGGCTCTACCCACTCTTGCTGCAAGCGCACTGAAGGCTAAAGAGGCCAATGCGGGACAGGCAAGTCTGGTTACAAAAAGCACAGTGGAAAGTCTCCTTTGGTGGTAGTGACAAGACATGGTTCTTTATGCATTGTCTTTTCTCTTCAAGACTGATTCTACGTACAGATTTCAATGGAAAATGCCATTACTGTCTAATTGACACAAATAATGGAGAACATAAAACCTGCCTAAAATATAAAGCATTTTGACAGCATAACACTCCATTTTTGGCATCTTTGGCTCAATGAGATTTACCATTTCTAAGTGACTTCTGAAAATAAAATTGTTTTGAAAACAAGCAAAAAGCATAGAAGAATTAAATTCCAAACAAAATGTTTCAGTTTTATCTAGAAAGAATATTTGATTGATGTGAAACACTTTATTTCTATCAGAGTTTTAAGGAAAATTTGTACATTTGAGGTTTTCAATTATGTTTGTAAATGGAGAAGTACACTTTCTGCTCAAGGTTTGGAACACATCCTGTCCTGATTTCCTGTGAATACATGAAGACTGTACATACACAGGCTGTTATTAAAATGTGAAATTGATGAAAGTGAAACCTAAGGAAAATGTTTACTGATTTTGACATGCAGATAGTTTTAAAAATTTGATATGTTTTAGAAAAGAAAAAAAAAAAAAGGCAATAAAACTGAATTGGTTTTTAAGCCTAAACAGGTCATAGAAGTTCATCAAATAAATCCTGCAACACGACAACAGCCCTGCACAGGCTATGACATGTCTGTTTTAACCTTTTGTAAAGTAAGAATGTTCATGCGCCTAAGCAAATAATTCCAAGGGCTTCTTACCTTCTGTGGTAAAAACACCTAAGCTTTTCAACTTAAATTCCCAGTCATTAAATTTCATTATACTCTGGAGCCTGCTACTATGAAAAATTTTATTCCCATTTAGTTTCCTGCAAATCAGAGGCCATTCATCTGGTATCCTTCTCTGTGTTAAACAAAATAATCACTCAGTCTTAAATGCATATTTGAGATGTTTGAGATGTTAGAATTCTTGTGACTGTTTTTTCTGAACTCTTTCTAGTATGTGACAGTCTTTTTTAAGTGGAGGATAAAAACTTTAAATTCAAGCAATGTAACTGGTATCCAAAAGTAACAGATTAAGGAATTAGTGCTAGTTAATACATGAGGAAATGTTTACTTTAGGAATGTCAGCACAGGGCTTTCAGAGAGGAGGTTGCAATTAGATATTGTCAGATGAAAAAAGGAAATGCAGTATAATCTGTATTCTGATGTCTCCACAGAGAGTCTGATATGTAACCCTTGATACTGAGTGGGACTCTTTCAACTGACTTGAACAGCTTTCGAGCAGCCCTTAAGAGCATCAGGAGGTTTTATGTAAAGCTGGAGAATCAACTAAGGACTTTGCCAAGTTCTGGTGAAAACAGAAGTACGTGTTCTATTTTTCACTGCTTGTGAAAACTCTGAAGACAGGCAACAAGAATGCTGAAATGATCAAAACATGTAGGGAATCTGAAAGAGCCAAATGCATGCAGTTTAAAAAGAAGGCAGCTTAAGAGATGCACAGCTACTCTGTAAATTCCTTCCAGAAATTAATGTATCATCCTACAGTTTCTCCAGGAATAACCTCTCCTCAACTTGTTAGGTATACAAGAAAAGCACAAAGGAAATAATGTGATGTGTGCTCTAATGCACAACCACTGTCTTTTTTATGAGAAAATTCCTCCCCTTCCTTTTTGTAATCTGTTTCTCAGCTGGGTCACTTTCAACTCAGAGCTTTGCAATTGAGTTCAGTAGGAGGGAAGTATTTGCAAGCTATAAGGATTAGTTTCTTTAAACTCTGGGTACCAAGACTCCTGCAGCATAGAAGGAAAAGAAGAATTTGTGTGAGTTATAGACTAATAAAACATCTTTGCTCTTCTTTGTCCCTGTGCATGATAAAGAGTAGAGCTGAAATCTAAGTCCTGATGAAGAGTATGACAGAATTCCCATTGAATTCAGTAGCGTCTATTGTTGAATTTTTCATTAACATTTATCGTATTTCCCCCTCAGCAGCTTAGAATGGCAAAATAGTCTGTCTAATTCATTACACATACAAAATATTCAAATAAAGCCCTTGGCAAAACAAGTTCTTGCATGACATAAAAGCTACATAATTCATTTATATAATGCAGTCAGGGATGGGCAGCATATGTGCATATATACATACATCCCTTCTTGTGGGTATTCAAAGCTACGGGATGCTCTGGGGAGACAGAGCCTAAAGCCAGAAATTTAACAATTCATGTGTTGCATTATTACTTATCTCTATGACATATGCTAAAAAGTTCAGTATTTTTATTCATCATAAAATATGCGTTCTTATTTCCTCTATTTTTCTTGATCTTCCCATTAAAAGAGTAGATTTTTAAAATGACTATAAGTTACAAAAATTATTGCCAGCTGTTCATCTCAGGTACCATGCATATGTATGTTTACCAAAGCATATATTAACCTATATCCAACTTGAATGCTTATAAATATTTGACACTCCTGATAGTGTGTACTGCTTTGAATTTTCTGTGCAAAAGTCACAAGAAAAGAGTCCCTGGATTATAGGATTGTCATGTTTTAGAACAGATACTAGGGACTTCAACCTTTACCTTTGTCTAAACCTTGCTGCTCTTTGCCACAATTCATTACAGTTTTATTTAACATGTGTTCAGTGCTGTTCAGGCACTGCTCTTCAAGTATGAAACACTCTCTATAAAAAGCTGATAACAATGTAGAAAATTTATAGAGGTATTATTCAGCCACTTTTCACCCAAAACAGAAGGCTGAATGCCAAGAATGTCTCAAACTATGGTATACATTGATCCTAATATAGCTGCCATATTCAGTCAAGAAGGTCTGAAAGGAGTAAATAAGCATGTGTAGATTGATTCTGTTTTAATGTTTTTCCAGTGACATACACTGGTAAACATGACATAATAATTATCTCCCAAATAAACAGCTGATAATTTTGACATTCTTCACTCCTGGCGAATATTCTGAACTCTTCAAATAATGTCACTGAAGCCCAGTGCAGACACTATGCAGTATGAAAAAATTGTGAAGAATAGGGCTGGATGCATATTTACTCAAGTAACTGATCTATTGAAAGATTAAAATTTATTTTGCAAAATTAAATGCCAGCTAGGAATTAGACTCTTGAACTGCACTAAGAAAAGTAAAATGCACCAGAGAGCTGTTTATGATCTATTTCTTTTAGCAAGAAATTTAGTAGCAACAGGTAGCAGTGACATTTATCCTTCTTCCTAACAAGCATTATATCCTGGCCTGAAATATATCTTTATAGCTACTTAGAATTGTAAGTCTCTGATAAAAGTTTAGATAATTGAGAAAAATTTACTGAAAGGATGGTCAGGCATTTGAACAGGCTGCCCAGGGAAGTGGTGCTATCATCACAAGTGGTGGTGTTTAGAAAAACATGTGGATGTTTCACCTGGGGTTATGGTTTAGTACTAAACAGTGCTGGCTTGACAGTTGATTCCATGGTCTTAGAGGTATTTTCTAACTTTAATGGTTTCATTATTCCAAAACTTATAAGCATGCCAAGAGCCATCTGCAGAATTCATCTGTAGAATTAAGTATCCAGGAACTCATAATCAGGAAATTAATTGACAAGTGATACACAATAGCACATTTTTTTATTGATTGATTTCTAGGAGCATTTCTGAACTAATAACACATTATACATTCTAATTGTATGTTTACATTTCTCTTCATAAAAAGTCTGCAGATGTTTTAAATTTTCAGCTTGCCAGAGAAAGAACCAAATCTGGCAGCCAAGGTAATGCAATGACTCCTTCTGCCAGCAGCATCTGGGATGTCATCATCCTTATTCCTTCTCTTTCCAATCCGACTACTACAGAATTGGAGTAGCGCTGACTCTTAACAGCTTGACCCACCTGAAGGTACATGTATGCTTCAGCAGGAAATGGTATGCCAGAGAACATGGTATGGCAGGTTGCATTTCTTTCGGCATTTAATAAGCAGATCTCCCACTATGTCATTTTTGTATAGATTCTGCAAGGGGTTTTACATAATTCTCTTCCTGATAAGTGGAAAACTCTTTCTCTTAACTCATTAAAAGTAGGGTTGAATATTTTTCACTCTGATGAAAAAGGTGGCATTACAAATGTTGGGGTTTGGGAGGGNCTGTGGAGCTTTCTTCCCCAGCCTTGCTCTCTGCATGCCGGGATGGGGTTGTCCCCCCTCCTGCCGTCCAGGGCTGGCGGGGGAACTGAGGCAGCTCGTGTTCCTGCTCGGTCTCTCTCTCTCGGGGGAGGCGGGGGTCGCCCCAGCCAACTCCCTATGGTTTCCCCTACGTCAGCAGAGCAGCTGCAGTCAACTGGTGCAGAGCCCCCATCCTCACTCACTGTGAATTGGCACCGGGGGACAGACAAGACTGGCGATTTGCATTGGCACGGGCTGGGCATGCCGGTGGCACCAGGGCCAATGTGGGCTGCCTTGGCAAGCCTGAGTCCCGGCGCAGCAACGGAGATGCGGGCGGGCGGCACGGTGCTGCCGCGCACACCACCACCCCTTTCCTGGCGGCGGCTGCTGGCTCACGGTGGGCTCCTGCGGTTTCCCCCAGCCCTGTGCAGGTGGGGAGCGCCACCCCATCCTGGCTGGTGCTGTGTAGGGTGCATGGGGCCTCTCTGGCCGTTTCCGGCCACTTCTCCGTTTCTTTCTTGGTGGGTGGCCCAGGTCCTTGTTATCTGCGGTGTGTCCTGGCAGCGGTGGGCACGGCTGGTGGGAGTTTTGTGCCTCAGCATGGACTGCCCGCTAGCCTTTCCTTGCCAGTGGTACCCTGGCTGGGATCTGTGTGGGTCCTGGCCACAGGGGGCACTCCCGTGGGCAGCCCTGTTGCCTGCAGCGGGTCCCTGCAAGCGGTGAGTGCCTGCGGTGCGGGGTGGCGACCTTGGCAGCGCCCTGGCGGCCACAGTCGGCAGCGGCCAGCAGCCAGCGTGGCGACGCAGCGCCTTACCCCCACCCCAGCTGTGGCCGATCCCAGCCGCTGTCACACTTAGGATGACAGCGGGTGCTGCTGGCCCCGTGCCGCCATGAAGGAGCTCGGCGTGGGGTCCCACAGTCCCGGCCTGGGGCGGCAGCCTCGGGACCAGCCCCCGCGCGGCAGTGTGCAGCGGTAGTTGCTCTGGGCAGCTCCTGCAGTCCCACTGCCCCAGGGATCCCTCCTGTTGGGTTCCTGGGACAGTGGCGAGCCCTTGCGCTGGCACCGTGCTGGCAGTGGCCGCGCGGAGGGGCGGTGGCTGCCCCAAGGGTGCCGTGGGTGACCTGCAACTGGTAAAATAATGGCACCTCCAAGCACCAAACATGCGGTTATTGGTGGGAACCGCCATTTTGCCTGGAGTGAAGACTCCGGAAGAGAGGAGGAGCCTGGACCGCTGGCCAATCTGAAGATGGCTTAGCCAGGAAGAAGACAGTGAGAGTCGCGAGAGACTTGGAGGGCTTAAAAAGGCTGAACACAGAAGTCCTCGCGCTCTTCAGCTTCCTGTGGTCTGGGGAGCAGTATAGTCCCTCTCCTCCTGGCTTCCAGACCCCATGGCTTGACTCTGCCCATCTTCATTGGCACCAGAGCCAAGCCAGCATAATCGCAAGTGAAAAGTTTCCCCGAGTGGCTCCCTGGGGTGGGGGGTGCTTTTCACTTCTTTTGTGTTTTGCAGAGGCTTTGAAGGCCTGGAGTGGCACCATCAGAGAGAGAGAGAGAGGCAGCTTCCCTTTTCTTTCCCTTGCTTTTCTTGGCCAGCCTGCCTGGCCTTTGAGAAGCAGTTTGTTTATTTCCTTTTTTTCTTTCCCCTTTGTGTGACTTTGTCGAGTGTATTTTTGTGTTAAGTCTGGGGTTCCCATAAGTTGTTCCTTCCCCCTGGTTGAGCCTCGGACGAGCAAACTGTTACCTGCTGTTCAAATTGTTTAGTCTTTTCATCATCGTTGGGCATGCCCCTACTGAAAAATAGTGGTTCAATCCACAACAACAAAAAAGAAGGGAAGCAGCACAAAGTAAATATATACAGGACATTTTACTGAATGTGTTAAATATTGATTATCCATACTGTGCTTCATGAGAAAGGAAATTCAGCTGTATGTATGAAACTCGGTATCAGCACAAAACTTTTTGTAATATGATGGTGATATTCAACTGATTGTCAGATTCTGTTGAAGCAACTGTCTTGCTTAGAACAGACAAAACTGGAGGAAATTTCATGTCATAGAACTCGTCTCTATTTTTTATGATTCTTAATACCTCTTAAATGTTACTACTACATTTTACTGGAAATGAAAGTTCATGCCAAAGTGCTATTTTAATTGTAAAATTAAGACAGCAAGAATTGTCAAGTGCCATCTGTATAAACATATGATCACACTATCACATTTCCTTTTTTGAGTGAGGAATACCTGTTTGACTCAGTTAGTCATATTAGTCCAAGGTGCAGAACCTGTGTAAGTCCAAGTGAGTGACATTTCAAATGAAGGGACAGTGAAACTGCTTACTTGGAAGGAGAAAACGCTGATAAAACAAGAAGTATATGGTAGAAGATGCTGTTACTTTACCTCTGATGGTAGTACGAAACTATCTATAAAGTGATTTGCAGTTACGTGCTATAGGCAGCACAAATTACAGGAGAGAAAGTGATTTTAAATAATTATTTATAAATATTGTTTTCAAATGGCATATGATTTTTGCATTGCTGTATTTTCTTCTTTCTTTCCCATCTATTTTCCTCCAAAAAACTATTATAACAATAGTAGCAAAAAATAGGATAAATCACAAAATAATTTTAAAACAAATCAAACCAAACTCTTTCTAGTGACAGAAAGACATGGCAAAATGTGCAAATTTAATTTGCTTCATTGAAGGAGCTGTTACTAGAAGAGTGCTGGCCCATAATGTATCTTGACTAAATAGCTGTTTAAAGGTACAAGTAGCTAGATGGAAGCAGTTGTCTTCAAGGTGGCCTAAATATTGCATGCTGTTTTCATTAAGGACATCACTCAGAGTGCTGTGTTAGGATTTGTGGTGTCGTCTGCACAATTTCAGCATCATTAAAAGTGCACAAGATCACAGGCCAGATTCACCAAAGCAAGAGGTAAAAGAGATTTTCCTTTGTAAAGCTTGGATATGGATTTATTTAAATTAAAAAATATTTTCATCATTTCAATTATCATTTCATTAATAGTTTTGCATTTTGTAGCAGATGGGTGGATGATTGCTAAAGTAAGAATTGTATGAAAAGTTATGTACTTGTTAATATATGTTTCAATTTTATACTGGAAATTTTGTGCCATTTTTTGGTGGAAAAATTAATTTGTGCCTGTCTTAATATAATAATAACAGGGACTCTTAACATCAAGGGTTTTTTTCCATAAATGATATGATTTCAATACGATGATAGACTGCTATTTGGGTTTTAAACTAGTAAAAGAACAAAATTACTCAAACTAGAGGTGGTTTTAGGATTCTGTCATCTCAGTTTATGAGGACCTATAATTGTTTAGACCAAGGGAACTAAAAATGTGAAGGAAAATCACGACTGTCCAAGTTTTAATGGGAAAACTGTACAAAGAATGAAATTTGGAGTTAGAGCATGCTTGAAAATGTCAGGATCCAATGAAAGCTGGGAGTGTCTGCATTGAGAAACAATCACTCTTCTTTTGGAACCCATTATCTGATTGATATCTAGAGTTTATTATAAAAGATGATTTCCTTGCACAGGAGACAGCTTTTCTGTGAGAGTAAATTATAGCAGTTGAAAATGTTTTATTCAGAATTGATAGGCTGTTTTTATATGTATGGAATCACTATTACACTTTCCTCAGGGATTTGTAGATCATGTGTTTCCTTCTGCCATTTTTTCTCTGTACTTATCCTTCCTTGAACTGCAACATGTTTAGGAAAGAGAAAGAGGGAGGAGGGGTGAGGGAGTGAGCAAGAAGTGTGTGGTTTGGAGTTTCAGGGGGAATAATAAATTGGGGAGTGTCATTCCTAAATCATGACAGCATAGTCCATGAAGGAGATCGGAAGCAGAATAACTCTTATATGTTTCATACTTGGGAAACATCTTGATTTTTCCCAATATGAATGAAAATTCCAAACAGTGAAAATTCTTTGCAGAAAGATGTCTTAACTTCCCTATCAAAACACCACCAAAAGTGATATTTTGTTAAAAACTTATCAGAAAAAAAAATATTATTTTTTTTTTTGGCAACTCTAAAAGTAATGTCAGGATTGAATCTTCTAAACTTGAGATGGAGAATAAACTATTCTTTTTTTAGGCACAGAATTTTTTTTTTTTTTAAGTAAGAATAATAAGGAAGTAATTTAAAATTTTCTTCCAATTGCTTCTTACCACTTTATAATTAGACATATATTCACTAATCACTAACTATTCCCAAGTTTACTAGTGCTTAAATTACCATCTGATATGTCAGTATTGTTGATGCCACGTTAAAATCCCCGCTGAATGCTCAATTAGCAGACATCTAATCTAGAGACTTTTTAGGCAGGTGCAACAAGTATCAAGAAGCAAAAATTAATTGTAAATACTTCAGGCAAATTGTTACAATTGAAGATATTTGTCTGTCAGCTGACATGAACTTAGAAGCAAATGCTTACCCACATGCTTTACTGCCTCTGAACTCATGTAAATTATGTTGTTACAACTATCAGTTAAGTACATTTGTGCAGGGAAATCTCCAAGAATAAATGTTTTCAGCATTTTAAAAAGATAATGTCAGGATGCCTGCCTGTCAGAGGAGAACAATCCTGATTGTTTATCTAATTGAGATAGAGCATTATTGCGGAAGAAAGATGAGAGAGCTAGATACAACTTTATGACTTCTCAGTACTATGTCCACTTCTTTTCAGAAGCAAGGCTTAATCCACAATGAGAGCTGTGGATTAGCACCTTCACTTAATTCTTGCACATTCAAAAGAATATATGGATGGCTGAACTGGTGATCTCCACTGATAGCCTTTCTCTAACAGAGATCACAGATGAGTGCCTACGGAAAAGTACATGAAACATTATATTTATGTACTCGGGAACAAGCCGTGGGACAGTTGTTGAAAAAGCAACAAACACTCTATGAAATGATGAGGCTTCTCAGAGACATACTGGAGACATTATTCTTCAGAGGACATGGATGTTTTACAACTAGAGCATAAAGGGAGCAGGTGAAAACTACTCTGTTCATCTCAGCCTCTGCCCAGCCAGGAATTGCCATGTTTTCTTCAAACATCTGTGTAGTCCATCCACATCCTTTTGCAAGAAATATAGAAACAGTGTTCTAAAGAGACTTGTCTGTATAATAAAAAATAATCTGTGATGGCACATAATATATTGAACAGAAAAGCTGGAAATGAACCCTAATATCTTTATTTTGCTTTTCAGCATTCATCTGCACATTTCTGAATATTATTAAAATGGGATATAAAATTGTGTTTATTTCTCTACAAATCAGATGGACTAGTAATTAAATTCACATCTACTTCTTTTCCCAGCTGTTCCTACAAACAGCATTAGATTCCTTCTCATGAGATGCAAATATCTCTGATGTGCTCTGCACTGAAGTACAGTGAGTTTCAGTGCTCTGATAGGGCATCCTGGGCCTCTGGAAGGACATACACCATAAATATAGAAAATCTCAGGAGATGCCCAGCAGTAGCATTACTTTTCTTCTCCCTACTGGTCAAGGCACTGCTGATATGTCTGTGGCTCTCTACATCTCTATTTCTGGTCAGGATTTGCAAATGAGGTTCTGCATACAGCTACTTTTATGTCTTGGTTTTATTATCTTGAGATTAAAGCTCACATCTGTCATTTCCATGTTGAATAGGAACTACTGAAATCTACTAGTCCGTGTCTAGGAGAGGGACAGGCTTCTGCTCCAGGGAAATATGGAAGACAGAATCATCTACCACATCCTGGGGACCTTTCTAAGTTCTCAGTGACACTGGCATTTTTACATTACACACGCTGTCAGGATCTCTGAGAGACAGCTTATTTTCTAAATAAGGTCTGTGAGGTCTTTTTATCTTTGTATATTTGTTTGGATATAGCAGTTGTGTGATACAGCGTAACATTGGCTGTAACAAAGTGAATTTACACTTAGAAAAGCATTAATGATTCTACGACTCGATCCGACATTCTCATGCTAAAAAGTTTCCAGGCATCTACCCAGTTCCTTAAAAGCAATGTTTTTCTGACCTGTCATGGGGCAGCTGACCTAAAAACCAAGTAGAACCCAGATTATGAAGAAGCACTGTGATTTCAAAAAAGACATCTCACAGATCAGGGACAGATGGGACCCACAGCCATCTGTCCTGTCCAGTGAAAAATTCTGACTTTCTCTAACTCGAATTTGCTGAGTTTACTGCTTCTGACATTGGAAATTCAGTGTGCCACCTTCAAAAACAATTTTCTGGTGTAGATTTCTCCCATGCTAGATGTAAGAAGCTGAGTTGCATCCCAAGCTGAGAAAGAAAAAACCTGAACAATTTAAAATGGAAAGCATCCTGCTGCATATTGGATTCACACGTTATCAACAACGTTATGTGTCATTTCATCAGAAATAGAGAAAATTGAAACACAGTTTTAAAAAATCTGAGGAATTTTCCTTTTTGTGACTGTACTGCAGATGTCAATCATGAAGAGCTGATCAGTCTGTTTCCATGTTTCAGCAGAAAGGTCATATGGACCTTTTTGTAGTACAGGAAACCTAAAATGGCGTTCCAGCAAAGCACAATATTGTTCTTCTTTGACTGTGCAGAGAGTCACTGATAGAAGAAATAAAGCTTCCCAGTTCTCTGAAAATCACCCTTCTCTGTTACAGTAGATCGGTCTGTCGAAACAAAAACGAAGAAGATATATAGCTGTAGGAAAACTTCACTAATTTCTGGAGACATAGGTCAAGTGCCTGGATATATAGATACTGTGACAGATCTAATTCTGAATCCTGGGCAATTCCTTTTCTTCATCTCCTTGAATTTTAAGGGGAATAGCACAAGAAAGAGAGAAGAAAATTCGTCAGGTGAAGCATTCAGCTGTCTAAAGGGAATATTCAAGGGCTCCTTCTCAAAAGGACAGCGGAGTGGAAGAAGTTCAGTGTTGTGGTGATGTCTGGTTTAAAACTGCTTGGTAGGTCTTCAAAAACCTAAAAACATGCTTGCCCAAACTATATCTATTTCTAGAATCATTATCTTGGCCCGACTGACCTGCTCTAACTTCTACAAATAAGATTATGTTCAGTACAGTTATAAAGTCTTAAATTTCACTTGGGTGGGCTTTTTTGTTTGTTTGTTTGTTTTTAATCTTATTTGAAAATGGGATTAAATTTTCTTTTAAAGGGTGGATCACTCTTAACCTGAGAGCAGACCTTTTTTTTTTTCCCCCCAAACAATCCATAATAATTAATAACACATTTTTTCAGGCAGGAGACACGCATGGAAAATCTTTATGCTAAACATTTAGAAGGTTATTAACATAGTGAAACAGGAGAATATGACTGAAATATTATCAGTCCTTACATAAGTAATGCTATTGAATGCATCTTACTACTATATCTGTCTTTTTATTTCTTCAGATCCACAGGCTTATAAGACATAAGAACTCTTTAGCCAAATAAGTATGTATGAATTCTACATATGGATTTTGCATATTCTGCATTTTAAATATCACAAATTCTTTCATGAAGTAATGTACCTTACTGCTCACCACAATAACTTATTTTTATCATGCTTTTCACAAATGCACAATTTTACCAGTGAAGTTGGTGGAAATATTAAATAGCCTCTCAAGAAATCTCTGTTTGTGCCACTGATCAAGCAGAGGATTTCAGCTGCACCCTAAAATGACACCTAAACACCATTACTTACAACAACAAAGAGCAGTAGCAGAGAAACCTCCGTGCTTTTCAGTCTTTCCAATGTGCAGATTTTTCCTATATAAAATTCAGGCCACCATATACCTTGTTGCTTAGTGAGAGGTGTAACTCTTCAGTCATTACTGAGATTTGCAACTAAAATATCTTAATTAAAAATTTAGAAACTGTTTTTGAAAATTAATTTGAAATCGTTTCTTTTGGCAGATATTGCAGTCTAACAAAGAGCTGATCTGGCAGGAACAAGCTTGAAAACTGGCAGTTATGAAAATCCTGTTTTGTTTTCGAAAGTAAGAAAATTGCAATGGATGCCATTGAGAGAGAAGGAATGGAGTAAATTAAAATATAATTTCTATAATGCCACTTCTCTGACTACAGCCACACATTAGAAATGAGATTTCAGGATAAAGAACATCCAAAATATTACATGAAGTGAAACATCTACAAATGATTACAAGGAAAAATTCACTATATTAGAAAGATACATGCTTTGATCAGTGTTAACGAACTGTACATGAAAGGTATGGATTTCAAAGAAATTATGGAAACCACAATGCTGAGGGAATGTAATAACATGTCAGGCTTTTTGCCACACTCCTCGCTTAGTGGAAAATTAATGACTCGTGTGTTGAAACTGTTATTATAAAATTATTAATTTCAAAGCACTCTTAATTATTCCTAATAAAGTTACCTTACTGTAGACACAAGCAAACAAACTGCTTAGTTCACCTTGATGTGTATATTGCTCCCTGAGTTCTGAAACCTACAATCCAGTTCAGCACTCCCAGAGTGCCAAGTTAAATGAATCTTCTCATAAACATATACCAATCAATTAATCAGTTTTCTTAATAATCACTACAACCACAATGTTTGAAAACAAGCTGTCTGAGAACAGTGGATTAAATTTGCATCTCAGGGGGCAAGAGAGTGATGGCTCACATTGCTAAGAAAGCATTTGTCTCAGAAAAAATGTGGATGCTGATACTGCCTTGTCTTTCCTTACGGGTTTTCCAGTAAATGCAAAATTTAAACATATCAGCAGCTCCATGACAAGAAATACTGCACAAAAAAAGTATTCCTGGACCTCTAAAAAAATCTACCTTCCTTTTCAGTTCATATATTGTACACACCAACTAATATTTACATCAGTTTTATTCAAAACACCTCTTCTCCTACTTACTTGTCACTTACATGACCTTTCTCCAAAACACTTTTCCTTAAAGTGTTAAGCTATCCGCAGTGTTTGTACCATCACTGACACAATCCTGAAGACTCTCATGTGACTCTCAGATCTTATCATTGCCCTGAGGGCCACGAAGGAATTTATCTGTGTGCTAACTGTTGTTAGTCAGCACATGACATTACTGACCTCCAGATGTGCCTCTGTAGCTTTGTAGAATAGAAGCAGGAACATTTCCAGGGGCTGATGCTCTTATTCCATAGTTCAGCACCACCACCGTGAGAAAAATAAAAGCCTGCAGTGAATTCACTGCTAAAATGCTTCTAATCTCCTGGCAAACCTCTACGGCAAAAGGAGGTTTTAACACAAAGCTTAAGAAAACGGCTGTTGCCTCTGAAGACAGAGGCTCACAAACGAATTGATGAAAAATATAGTTATTTTCCATTTAGCTTTAAGGTAAATTCTTCATTCCTTTCAGATAACATATTTTTTAAATTTTAGTCTTACAGGAAAGCTGATCGAATCTAATAACCCTTCCAGTAAAAGGGAAAATCTTGTTGGTCCTCCTTCCTTTACCCTCTTTTATTTCCTCTCCTGTTTTTGTCACTTCCATATGAGAATGGTGGTAGTGTAAGTAGAAGTCTTGGCTATATCAACATAAGAGATTTGATTTCATTCCTCATAGTTTTATTTATTTTCGCACACACACACACACACACACATATATATATACATACATACATATATATATAATGTTAAAGTAGTTCTCCTGTCATAATTACTTGTCATTGATCAGCCATCTCAGCTTAAACATTGCGGAAAAGCAACAAAAAAAAGTCTCTTTGTGTTACTCTTGTCATTTGCTTTCTTGAGATCTCCATAGCTATCAGATAATGTAGCTGCATATCAGTGTCTCTACTATTAAGTCTATAATATATAAGGTCCTCAATTCATCGTGGCATTTTCAGTGAAACAGTAACAGAAACAAAGCTGCTCACCTGCCCTGCTAGCCTGGTTTAGTGAGAAATAAACATTTTACCACACAGTTCTTGCATAGTGGATGGTGGTAACAAATACCTACAGACATGAAACAAAAGCCTTTTTTATAAGTAAACACAGAAGTATGACTTCCTGATGATCAGGTTTACTGCTTGTGTGCTACTTATTCACACATGATTTTCATGGTGGGCATCAAATAGCACTGGAAATTCAGGCTCAGTACGTCAACCTTTTTTATTCTGTGACACACAGTATCATTCATACAGCTATCATTTCTAATTGCTTAGTGCTGGTCACTCAGACACATATTGAACAATAAAAAAGAAACTTAATGACAAAATCCATAAGGAATGTTACTTTGGTAGAAGAGTTTGTTTAACTGTTGATGTTTTCAGTTAGGTACAGCAAGAAATCCTTAGGCATGAAGGAGAAGGAAAACCTACATATAGTGGCTGATTGCTGTTACTGTAGAGAACATCCTTTAAAAATATAATTCTGCTTTTTTCTCATAAACAATTTTGTGTCAAAGTGGGAAGAAAAATTAACAAAAATACTTCACAGGCTCAGCTAATAGGAAGGAATTTAAAATGCCCAAGATCAGATTTGAAAGAGAATGCCAAATTGTAGCGATACATATTCACAGCTACTTCAATAAAACATTGTTTATCATTCTGCAGATATCAAGGCCAGACCACGTTATTTCTTCTTATTTTCAGGGATTTCAGTGGGAGACACTTGACCAATTACTTTCCATTCCCTGCACGGAAAAGGAGTACCAGAAGTGCTTAGAGCAGAGAGACAGAACTTCTGGGAGAACAAAACATGAACTGACCGTGGATGGTGTTCCAATCAAGAAGGACCTACAGATATTGGGTAATTTGTAGAGCTACTAAATTTAACAATCACCAGCATACTGATGTCTCAAATTGTCAACAAGTAACAAAAACGTTAGAAGGTAATAATTTTATAAACAACACTTTTGGAGTGAAAAGAATCTTGGCCAACGAGATCGTGGAAAAGGTAGGACTCCTTTCCCCTTGTCTCTGTTAAATCATCTGAGCAAACATCAGAAAAATCCCAAATCCTAAGGAAAATAAGAGACAAAAGAACACTGAAGATTTGCATTGGGATAAAATGCCTTTAGTGTATTTTAGGAATACCCTAAAAGTACTATTCACAGAAAGAGATGGAAATTGATTGTTAAAAAATTTTAACAAATTCTAATGTCAAAATAATAAGGAAAATTGCATGTTAGTCATTCTGTATAGGAAAGAATTCCTCCTTCATCCATCCACTCCTAGATGGATGCTAAATGAAGCCGGTCAATTTTAACATCACATTACTTTCCTATTCACAGTTCAGGCAACCAGTCTAAGCTAGACACTTAGATTTCCTCTACAGGCAGAGAAGGGGAACAAAAAGAACCCTTACTGCACAATGTATCTCATTTTAAAATTTATATCTCTAAGTGATCAGAGGAATAACAGAGGCAAATAGTAAAAATTTCTATGAGGCCACAGCTTGGAAAGAGAAGCCCCTATGTGGTTTACTTACTAGGATGACTAAATATAGGTTTTAGTCTTAAACTTAGTAGGATATTTTAATATAATTTTCCCTTGAATACTGGCATTCCATCTGTTTTTGATGTTTTCCAGTTGCTCAACATGAGGATATTTGCATTTTCTATTTTATTTGTTTTTAAATAAAACCAATTTGTAAACTATAAACTTTAGGAAAAGCAAGATTTCAGACTGCCTTTGTCCATTTTGAATTCTTTACATACAGATTTTCATAGCCTTTTGCTTTATTTTTGTCACAGTTCAACTTTAATTAGTTTCAGTTGAAGCTGCATTTTTATAAATGAAAACTTTGTTGTGACAAGATAAGCACTAAGAAAATGAGGAATATCTCCCCTTTCAAAAGTTGGATTTAAGTGACTTGCTTTGAATCATATGGTAATCTTGTGACAGATGATGATACAAAATACATTTTCCAAAATGGCATTACACTGCCTTAACTATAAGAATAAAGTCCATCAAAAATCAGATTGCTGCTTCAGTCTTGGTATAAAACTGAAATTATAAATTTGCATGATGAATTGCCGAGTGGCTCAGAACACAAGATTTCAACTACATCAGAAAAAAAATTTTAAAAAAGTACTCTTCGAATTTATTATCCAAGTCTTACATAAAAGCAATGATCTTACAAAAAGTACTTTTTGTCAAATTAACAATTTTTGTGCAAAGCAATTCTATCAATTAATTTTAACTATTTTGGCCTTTTAGCTCGAGTCCCCCATTTTTTAATTTTATAGCTTGAAAAAATAAGATGATGGTCTTAGTCATTTTATCACTAAGTTGATATCCAAAACTATTTTCTTCGAATTGGCTGTCTTGTTCACTGCCTGAAAATAAAAATTCAGATTAGGATTGTATAATTACTGACTTTATTATAATACTTATAGGAGAGAACTCTCAGTTAACATTAAAAGGACGGCTTTATTTATGATATTTCCCAAGTGTAAGTCATGCTTTTTCAACATTAATATCTAATTGTTTTTATCCCTGGGAAAAAGAGTAAAAAAACCAAAACACATATTTAAACTTCCTTTCCTACTTAAATGTAGTCATTAACACCATGAAAATAAGGGCCTGCTTTCTCATTTATCTCTGAAAGTAAAGAGCTGATGACTAAAGAGGAATTTTTAGTAATATGGTAACATGTATAATTCTGTAATACAAAGAAATTGTAAGCTTTTATAATTATGCTTTAATGTTGTACAAATCACCCCAATAATAAAACAAGATAAAGTTGATAAATTCACTGACATACATTAATGGCTTAAAAATATGTTAGAAGCAATGTATGACAATTGGGCTGTTTGTTATTGATGTATTAATATATCCTTACAAATGTCCTCCTAGTTTTCATTTGGATTAGGTAATGAGCATTGTGGTAGAGAGCAAATTTTAATTAGCTATATTGTGTTGAGAACAATTGACTGACTTGGACTTAGTGATTAACACTTATAGCCACTGCTGCTGTACTGCTACAAACTAGAAAGTAAAGATTTCATGGAAGACTGGAATTACCTCTGTTGCCAGCAATATATATATATAAGGGCAGCCCAATGGAAAATTTCAGCTTAAAAATGAAATAAAAGTCATTAGTTGGGCAATACTCCTACTGATCTGAATGGGAGGTTTTCATGAGTAATTTGTTTCTTGTTAATGTAAATAGGTCAACTCCAGTTTTATCTCCAGAACTTATATATATGATCTTGTAGATCATATACAGTAAAGGATAATGTGTATAATCTGGACTTCTCATATCCAGTCTTGTTTATGGCAGCTACATGCATTTCTAAAAAATATAGACATAAAAAAGAGGTAATTAATCAGGCTACAAATAGATGTGTCTAAATCTAGCTTATTGCACAAATTAATAATTAGTAATTAAGGAATAATTAACAGAAAAATATAGGAATGTGAGTGTTGCTGCTCTATCTTGTTTCTCAAGACTTCAACAGCTTTAGCTATGTTCAAAGATCAATTCTATCTGTAACTTCAGGCAAACTTTAAAAACACTCTCAAAGGAAAACTTACACAGTTCCTTTGGCCTCCTGAAGCACATGTTTTAGAATCCTTATTATCTGTATTTCTGTAATTTCCTGATGTACCGTACCATTTTCAGAGAAAGACATGCAAAGTGATTTCTTTACTGCTTTGGATACAAGGTTGTTTCAGCTGTGTTTTTCCTCCTCACATGGTTTCCAAAACTTACAATTAAGATTTGGTTCCATCTTCAAAATTCCAGCTTCCAAAAGAAAGGGATGATGGCTAACAACTCACTTTAATACGGCTTAACCATGTTCAAAAGGCTATCTTGAGTAAGCTCAGCAATTTAGGCTTCTTGCTACTTGAAATCTCTGAAGGCTTAGGTCTTCTAACCTTTCATTGTCACTTTATTTCTGTTATAAATCCCATCACATCAGTGTAATTAATTGTGCAAAAGAATAATAACAATGTAGAGACAGAGATCTTGGACCAAAACAAATGGTTGTATTTCATGCACTTCCCAGAAGTGACTATCCACTTATAGCCATTTGAAAAAGGGCTTTTGAAAGGGGGTGTAAGAGAGCAACCCACTTACCTGAGTTAAAATTCAATTTTCCTCAAAGCCATTTCAGGAAGGGGGGTTGCCCCCGGCCGGGACTGGGGTGGTGAGCGGCGGGGGGAGG
>VXBA01000393.1:118656-133377 GCA_013399895.1 Serilophus lunatus
AAAAAAACCCCAAACAAACAAAAAACCGGTTTTAAAAAAGACGGGGCAACAACATTCCCCAACCCCCTTCCCTCCCCCCTTTAACCCCCCCCAAAACCCCAAACCCTCGAAAACTGACACCCCCCAAACCCTAACGATGACTCTGTGTTTAAGGTTACAAAAATTTCCGTATCATAAATATTTCAGTGAAGACCAGTTCAATGTGCAAGTCTACTAGTTGTCTCCTGTCTCTCAAGTGATAAACTAGGAATTTCTGAGTTTTGCAATACTTTATCTAGGCTAAAAGAGAATAAAGGGAGATAGATGTACAGTTAGATTATGTTGGAGGGGGGAAGCCTTGTCTTCTGGCTTTTTTAATTTAGTCTTTTTAAGACTAAAAAAGGCAAGAGTTAAAAGTCCTATGTATCTTTATTTTTCTTGTGTTGATCAAGGCTTTGTTCATTTAAATCAAAGCCTCCTATTTTTCATCAGCTGGTCTGCTCATACCCTTCCATCCTACAGGAAAGGAAACATTTAAAGAAAGAAGACAAAAGAATTCCTAATGGGAGCCTTCTGATAGCACCATGGTACACTCTCCATCTTCGTAAGTAACTTCAGGGTGCCTACACTGGAATCTATCTTTGCAAAGACATAAGCATGTCTTAGATGATCTGCAAGAATACGGAAGCTTAAATTAAAAGCTTCTTTTGTTCAAAAGTTTTGCAAATTTTCAAAATTTCACCTTCTCCTCCCTGATGGCATAACTTCTGTTATTTTTCTGGCTTTGTCTCTGCAAAATTGACTTGCTGCCTGCTCTCCGTCCAACTCTAAAGTAAGTATCTTGCCTATTTACAGGGATTTGATTCTGCATATGGTGATAGTTCTCTTTCCACATTTAGTGATGGACATGGGCCAGATTTGGAAAAGATATTCTGACTCTCCAGCACTAAAACTAATGCCAAAATAGTGAACTACATGAAATGTGATATTATTGAATGCGTGTTAGTGAAGGATAAGATATGAATCTTCATGTAAAATGAAAACACGCATTAAGGGCTAATTTGTGCAGCATAAGACTGCCACCTAGTCTCAAAATGAGTCATAAGTAGCACTTTAGTAGGTGAGATTTGTGCTGGCCCACTACCCAGAGATGGATTTCAATTTAATTGTTAGCATTGCTAAATTGGTAGGTCAACAAATGAAGGACTGGCTCCATTGTAATTTCTGTCAAAAAGCCAGAAACAGGTGACTTGACAATGAAAAAAAAAAATAGTTAAAAAAAATTAAAGAAATCCCTTGAAACAAGCACTTGCCCTTTGGAATTTCTTCTTTGGGGGAAAAAATATCTTAATGGGTTCCCCGCCCCCCACTGGCTTCTTTTGAGTCGCTTTAATGTATTTCTTTACAATAAAGAAATCCATCTTATCAACTTTATGAAAAATGCTGGTTTTAAATGGAGCAGTTATGAAGTGGGTAGGCACTTAAGATTTAACTTGTGTGAGAAGTAACCCACATTTAGCAGAAAAAAAAGTAACTTAATGAGAAAACATTCTCATATGCCCAGTAAAACTTCTTTTGAATAAAAGAACAAACCGCACCTTAAGTTGGTGCATATTTCTTCCATAAGGCCAAAAAAATTTTCTAAGGCAGCCATTTATGTTAATTGTTTAAAATGCAACATGGATGATTATACAGTGACAAAGACTAATGAGAGTTCACTGTTACTCAGTTGGTACTTACAAGATTGTACATTATGTGAAAGACTATTTAAAGGAAATACTATTCAAGAAAATTGCAAAGGAATCAATGCAGTAAAGCTCATTAATTTTAAATCTGAATTAGCTATTAATTCACATGGTTCTGCTTTCAAAGTTGTGAGAACAAAATATTATTATCTTTTTAATAAAACAGTTGAAATGATAAAATGTAAAGTTGAATATCTTTTGGCAGGAAGTGTTTATTTTTACTTCCATTTACTGTTGAGTAGCAGTTTCCACAGCTGAGAAACTTAATACAATTGTGTACATTTATTTTATGCCTGCTATTTTTTCTTAAAAATATTCCATGACTCTGAAAGCCAAGAAAATATTTTTCTGTACATAAATAATCTATATGGTTATATTTGAGTCAGTTTATGAATTATAATTTTGCTAATGCTATGTACCAACTCGAATAATTAGCATTTTAAGAGGCTTTTCTGGATGTTTCCCCTAGATTTTTTCCAGTGCGGAGTCCAGTTTGGATAGTGGTTCCATGAGATGTAAGACACCTTTGTTTGGACTCCACCTTTGAACTGAAGTCTCCAAATTGTAGTAGTTTCGCATTCTGTTTTCTTTATGTGTGTGCAATATTGGTTCTACTCTGTGGTGGGATAAGAGATTTTTTCACTTGTTTGTTTTTTAAATATCAATGTTATTTTAAGATTGGCAAAAATATGCTGTAGTGTGGTGGCCTATCCTGTTAATGATCTCAGTAGCAGGGTTGTGATTTAAAATCTCAAAAAAAAAAATGCTGGTGTTGACAGTGTGACTACTGGGATTAGCGAAAAAAAAACCATTTAATGAAGCATTTTCTTCAAATATAGTTTTGAATAAAATCTCTGTTCTGTTTAGCTCAATTTTAGAGTTCTTCTGTATTATGTCTCTACAAGAAGTAGCACATATAACCTAATAGAAGGACACAAAATCTAGAAATGCAGACACATAGGTAAACTATCTTCTATGTTTTCTTAGTCATATTTATTGGAGGAATTTTATTCTGCAAATAAGATGATAAAATCTGTAGGCTGGATCAGCTGCTGTAAACAATTAAGTGCACCACTAATTAGTTATAAGAAGATAACTTCCATTCTACAGGAATCAGCCTTTCTGATCTCCTTTTTGCTATTTTGTTCTTTCAGTCCTCAATAAAAAGAGATCTGTTTCAGATGTCACTCCTAGAAGTTAGTTCATTGTCATTGGATGTTGGAACATTTTGTAAGTCTATAGTACTCACAGTTATCTTGATTATTCTCATGATCTGTCTCTAATGCCTGAATGAGTCCTGGGCAAATGCAAGGGAACCTTGTTTGGCAGAGATACTCTCTTAAGGCTCTGGCTCTGTAAGTCAGTTTGAAGTAGGGTAACCCAATGCCTGTTTCCCATTCCTGGGATAACAAAGCTTGGTGAGGGAAAGCCCAGTTTCCTCATTTGACTTGGAGTTCCCAATATATCAACTAATTTCACCCTCTTACTGTCTTGGAAACTGAGTCATAATTGCTGATGGACTCAGCCTTGGAGCTGTCTTGGAGCTGGCTGGTGTTGGTTCCACCAGACACAGAGGAAGCTTCTAGCATCTTCCAGAGAAACCAACTCTATAGTCACCCTGTTACTGAAACCTTGCCATGGAAATCCAATATGGTGCCAAAGAAGCTGGAAAGTAATTATTAGCTTCCCTTTCTGCTTCCTGTCTGAGGAAGCAGAGATTAACATCCCTTATTTGTAAGTAAAGTATGTTAGCTGGGAACTATAGATGGTTCAAGTTTTCTGGTCAATTGTCCCATGTATATCAAATAATTCAATTAAATGAAGGAGCAGTTGACATGGTAAAATTGTTTAGACTAGCAATTACCTGTAAGCAGGGAATCCTGAGTTTCAGATGTTGATTTAAGGAGCTTGTATTCTATTTAGATATTGTTTAATGTAAAATACATGAATAAAACCACTAATCTTAATGCCTTGAGTTTGGTCTCACTCAAAACATTTTGGTTTCTAAATTGACTCTAAACCTGTCAGGGAATGTGGTTTGGCTTTAAAAACAAATCCTAAGACGTGGAAGTAAGTAGTATTTCTTTATTGCTCACCTCCTTGTTAAACAATTTAATGATCTTTAGAGAACAGAAAACCTACAGAATTAATTTATGCTGTACAAAGTGGGTTAGATAAGTGTGCAAATGGCAGAAGGTAAGGTTATCGATTTTGAATCCACCTTTTGCTATTAGTGCCAGTGTTAGTAGAAAGCAGGAGCCAGGTTACCTGTGTTCCATAGGTGTGCTGGAACTGTGGGAAGTCACTGAGTTGCTATTCTGTGTTGTGGTCCGAGTCATACAACTGTACGAACTTCTCATCTCATTCCTTAGCTATTTCCAGTCTCTTAATTAACTTTGAATGTTTCACTGTGGAATGAAATCAGACATGACTTGCCTGGCACGCAAGGATTATGGGAACTTTCTGACATGTTTCTTCATCTACTGTCACACGTTTGCCTGAGTTTCAGAAATTTCAGAACTACCTTCTATTCAGGAAAGGAGAAGAGGGTCTATGCTTGCTTATGTGGTACTTTTTTAAAGCCTGTTTCTAAAGAAACCATGGAAGAATTAAAAAAAAAAAAAAAAAAGAAAAAAAAAGGGCCAAAAGAAAAANAAAAAGTAGGTCAAGAAGAAAAAAGTTACAGTAATTATGGGAGTAAAAGTTGTGAGCAAGTAGTTTTGTAAGCAGTGGTTCTAAGGTTCTAGTATTGGAGCATAACAGTAGAAAAGGAGACCAGGAGAGATTGCTGCAAAAGGCAATGAATCCATCAGGTGACTGGAAGAGAGTGGAAATACATGTATTCTTTGTCACAGCACTTGGGGAATTTCTACCAAATAGAGCTGACACCAAGGAAAAAAAAACCCCAGTAATTGAAAGAGTTACTAATAGCCAGTGAGCTGTGGTTTTATCACAGCTTCCATAAAAAATATTCTTAAGGTGACTATATAGCTATTTAATTCTGACCAGTGTGTGTGAATACATATGTCCTACATGCTCATGGGTAATTTTACGCTCAAACTGCAAGCATTGCATTTAAATTTACATAGTTCCAGATGAGATAGGAAACTGTCAGGTTGCTTGAGAAATATGGATCTTAAAAAGTATAGTATGAGTAGTACTATCTTCTGTGTAGATATTATCCTTCTGATGCTGCTTCAACTGTTAACATGTTTAAAACCTGTGGCTATGTTCTGTATATGTGTGTGCATATGTTTTAAGTGAAGCCTTTTAAGAAAATTGCAACACTGTGGTGCCTATACGAGTGCTTTGGAAATATATTTGCTAATAAAATTGCACATTATGCTTTAACAAAAATGTGTTATTCTGCATTGGAAAAGTACCTTGGGAATATTCAGTGTGAGCAGGTTTTTATAATTTCATGGTTTCAACTTTTATGTTGAAATGATATTTATTAATAGTGTATATTTGGGAAGTACTTTATTGTTGAGTTTTTTAGCTGTGATTTAGGAATCTGAAAGTAGTGACTGAATTCCACAATTTTAGTATTATACTAGTTAAAAACTTCTCAGCAAAATAATGTGTTCATAAACACTTCAGATTTGAGGAGAAAAACAAAAGTTTTCTGATATCTTTTTCACGTTGCACTGTGTTAATTACTTTTAGAGCACTAATGAACTTTGTCATCAATGTCATAATTTCAAATTATTTTGACACATCATTGTGTTAATATTTTTTTAAAAAATCTTTAGTGGCTATTAAACACTAGTTTATGAAACAGCAATCACAGTTGTTTGGCATATTTTAATAATTTTATTTTAATCATTTTAATAGCATTAATTGTAATAAACTCATTTGGTATTCATGTAGAACTAACATTTATTCCCATAAAGCATTTCACAGTATTTGAATATTAGATCAGTTATGAATGCGGGCTTGCTGCCAGAATATTTGTTTCTTTCCCTTTTCCTTCTCTTTCCTCATTGTTGATCTTGTAAACCCGTCTTTCTGCTTCACTACCAATGAGATCATTAAATCTAAGGCTAGATTCCTAGGTCGCATAAATTGAATCTCAGTGGAACTATCCTGGTTAACAGTGATTGGCAATCCGGATGTTAGTTTTTGCTGTATTTTAGTAAGTCTTGGACTTTAATCTCAGAGTCTTTTGTGAATAAGTAGACTCTATTTTTTTCAGACATGCAAATGAAGCTTCTTTCTGTATACGAATCAGTAAAACTAAAATTGGTTTGTATGCTGTCTAGGGGATCTGTTTCAAGTTATATTTGATTTTACTGACGGCTTTCATTTTCAAATCACCTTTCATGATGGGAATTATTTCAGTAATAGCATTACTGATATACAGTAATTTATTAAACAGTTATTGAGACCTCCTTTGTGCCTTTTCTTAGGAGAAAAATGGGTTATTCACAAGACAAGTATAAATATGCACTAACTTTGATTCAACAGCAATATGGAACTTTGAATAGTTCAGATTTAAAGTTCAAGGAGGAATTTACACATTGTTTGTAAGAAATCATTCATGTACTGCACAAGATATTTATGACACTAGATAATATCTCTTGCAGATAGCTTTCAAGGGACCTCAGACATTTTCAAGAATGTCTTATGGAATTGTGATATACAGAGACTTGCAAAAATACAGGGTTTGCAAAATGGATGACATTTTAGCAATGTTAGTCATCTTATACATAAATAATTTACTTGTATCTATTCCATATAGTGAGAGGATAGGTGATTGCTACATAGAGGTCATTCATTAAAGAGGACGTTGTTATGTGAAAGCAATTATTCACTGTTATATTTGGAGGTGTTTTTTCAAAAAGACTCTTCTTTTGCCCGAAGTAGAAAATTAAATGTAACTCTTGTGATTGATTTTACAGTAATGATTTCTGTAAAAATTGAGTTTGTTTCACATTTCTAAAAAAAAAAACAAACTTGGGAAATGTCTGCATTGTATATCTGTGTAAAACTATGAAAATACCCCTGCAGTGGAATTAGAAGATAGGAAATGAATGTAATCAACTCTGACATGACCAGGGTTGGAATCTACCACGTTGTAATAAATTCTAAAGCTTTTAATTTTTTCATAGGAGTATTTAGCAAACATTGTCATTAGAACTAATGAGATGAATTTTAGGTCCACACTAGCTGTCTAAGACTCATTTCCACAAAATAAAAAAAATGTTAGATGTTGTTTTAAGTATTGTATTCTGTAAGTCCATCTTGAAAATTTCATAACAAACTCTAACCAGTTGTGATAGACTCTCCAGAGGAGCCAGGGGCAATCTTGGTTTACAACTTGAAGGTCTGGAGTTTTTTAATTACAAAAAAGCAGAAAGCTTGGCTTGGTCTTGTGTATCAGCTATATGCCTCTCACAAAAGTAAGTTTTGTCCTATATAGTGCTTATTTACTAAGTAGCAACATTAAACAATTGATATTTTGTTTTTTTGTTCTCTTGAACTAGTAATTAGGGATTTAAGCAGTTGTATTAAGCAAATCTTGGACTAAAAAACCTACAATTCTGTTATTCTGTGGCTTCCTAAAAATTTGGGATTTTTTCATTACTCTAGCCTTCTGTAAGTGTAGTAAGAGAAAATAATAGACCCTAACAAAAAGTAAAAAAAAACCCAAACATGTTTGCAACTGTGATTTGAGTTCTGAGGACGTATGGTGGTTTTGTGGTTTTTTTTTCCCCCTGCATTTTCTTTTTTTACTTCTACCCGCTGTAGTGATTTCATAACTAGGAGGTGTGCAACATTGACGCAAGACTGAACATTTTCAACAACAAGCAACAGATTTATTGTCTAGGGCTTTACCAAAAACCTTATGGGATCCTGAGACACTAAATGAAATACACAATATAACACCTGACAATGTCATGCAATAAACAAAAAACCAAAGTGCTCCTCAAAGCTGGTGGTCGGCTGAGAAGCAGAGGAAGGAAGGGGAAATTGCCTCGCAGATGGCGTTCTGCCAGCCCTTGAAGCCCCTGCAAGATAAAGAAGGTGAAAAGCACCCACCTCAGGGACACCCACGGGGGAAAGCTATCACTTCCAGTTTGGCTGGATTGTCTCCTGGTGCTGTCACTGGAGCTCCGATGGTGCCGCGCTGCTGCTCGTGCTGATGGAGGTGAATGGAAGCAAGCCGTGTGGTCTGGGAGCCACACTGCTCTCAGCTGGGGAGAAAGCTGGAAGAGAGCCAGGACTTCTGTGTTCAGGCTTTTTATGGCCTGGAAGTCACATAGGAAATTTGACATCTTCTTTCCGGCCAAGCCACCCCCTGCTTGGCTGGCAGAGTTGGGCTCCACCCTTTTCTGGAGATCTGTCACTCTGGGCAGAATGGCAATTCCCGCCCAAAATCACATAGTCGGGGGCTGGGGGCGCCATTACCCCTGCCCATGGAAGCATTTGCTGCCCCCAGGGACCCCGCGGGAGGGATCCCCGGGCCAGCAGGAGCACAGGAGCTGCCCACCGGCCAGAGAGGGCAGTGGGTGCAGCCGCACGCTGCAGCGACCAGCGGGGAGATGCTGCTGCCATCCCCCTAAAACCCCATTTCAAACCTGTAACACCCACTGAAAAACACTGATAATCTAGTCAAATAGGAAATACACTAATGGAAATAAAGGTTTGGACAGGTCAATCAAGTTGAATGAACACTGTTCACAACTCAAGGAATATAGTCATCACTGAAATCTTAGTGTCCTGCAAGAAATGCCGTTTACTACTACTGAAGATGGTTTTGACTGACTGAACTAAAAGAAAATCATATATGGATATCAGAAAATAAGAATTCATTGCCTTGAGTTTCCAAATTTCCAAATCCATGTCAAAACCTAATTTGTTCAAGTGACGTTTATAATCCAGGAAGTGTGGAGTTTTTTTCCCCTTTCATTGCTATTGTGAGCTTTTGCCTGCATGTTTGTTAGCACTTCAGTTTGGGGTAACACTGTTTTGAAGCATTATCTCCTGGCAAGTGGTGATTTATCCCAAGCATATGAGCTAGATCTTTTTTTGGAGAGGGTCAAGCTGGTAGCTCACCTGTTGCTGTCTGTCCTGAAATGGAAATGTGAGCATCCAAACCTATTGCTCCCTTGGACAGCCTTGAACTGTTTATTTGGGTGCTCATTCCAGAAGATGTGTAGTCTAAAGTGAAACTCTGAAAATTTCCAAGTGGGCATGGCAATGGAGAGTGCTCAGCACTATCTGCTTTGGTCTATTGATCTATTCTGCTGAATTGTTAATGTCAACCCAGCCCTTCTTAATAAAAAGTTTGAAAGTAGAATGGCAAAAATGTTTAGTGCTACTGGTGCAAAAGGCTCACGGAGCTTTTTGTTAAGGTTGAATACTATAATTATAAACTATAACTGAGTACTAATGGAGGGAAGAACTCACCAAAAAATGAGGCAAATGCTGTAAAGGGAAGAAGAAAATCTTGTCAGGCAAGTGCACAGGCAACTTATAAAAGGTCATTTAATATGGATATGAAGAAAACAATCTCCTTGACAGTGAATTTTGCTCGTATGTGTAATAATTTTCCTAGATAGTAAATATGAAGCAAATCTTTACTATCGTAGGGCAAGATGTGGGTTGTCGTATTTCTCATGTAATCTCATGGAAAGGTTAAAAATGCCTGACTGACAGAACTGATGCACTGGGAAGACCTCGTGTGTCTTTTTTGGTTTAATCTGACCACAGTTAGTCCTTTAATCACAAATTTTAGGAAAAATTAAAATGTTTTAGAGGTTTAAGATTTTTATGGCAAAGGAGCTTTACGACGACAACATAAAAAGCTATTAGAAAACTGTCAAATGAATATATATTTTCTAAAGCTCTGAGGAACTTAAAAGAACTAATTACAAAGAGAACTTCTGTGCTCCATGTAATGATTAGCAAGATGCAAATCACAGTGAAATTGAGGCAAAGATCTGTGGAGACCAACGGTTTGCGAAAAGACTTACAAATGTAGCCCATGATGGTTTAATATGGTAAGTGAGTGTACTCCTGGAGTTGATCTTGATAATGGAGATTATGAAAAGGGCAATAGGGAATGTTAATGTTCACTGCATCAGGACAAAGGCTACCCTCCTTGCTTCAGGCGTTGCATGCTCAGCAATGTATAATAGCCTCTTACTGGTAAGATACTATTTCTACCAACAGTTAGGTGGCTGGGATTTACAAAAATGTTCTTTTATTATTATTATTTTTAGTTTCTCATCTGTCTATTCCTTCCCTAATTAAATACAAAATGAAAGAAATTCTTCACATTAAAAAAAAAAAAGTGGCAGAAGTTTTGAATCTTTCTGATGCAACTGGAAAGTGTTAAATTTATCTTTGGACAGTGTTATACTGTGTTCAGCACTAAGGTGGAAGCCATATAGATAGCTCTATTATATTTAAGAAACTTCAGTCTTTAGAAATGCAGGTGAAACCACAATGCAAACACTGGAAAAATACTTCATAGTTTTGTTCAGTGAGTAAAGCATGATCTGGTATGTTGTTGTTTTAAAATATTTTGAAGTAGGCATTTTATAAAAATAGGAATAGCTGTTATCAATATAAGTCTTGCTTTAAATTATTTAAGGAAAGTGCCCAAGCAAATTGCTGTGATTGCAAGAGTGGTAATTTATTCCCCTTTCTTGTTCTTTGAGGCAAGTAAGTTCATGTCAATGATAAGGGAATAAAGCTCATGTTTGGAAATAGCTGACATACCTTTTTTAGGTCATAAGCAAATGTTCATTTTCCTGCTGTTAATTTTTGGATTAGAATAGAGGTAGAATCCAGGTTTCTAATGGAAACTTTAATCAGATATAGAGAGTCCGTTTTGATACAGATGTTCTTAGGCATAGTGGCTCCTACACACAGCGCAGAGCATTCCTGCCTTTTCATTAAATCAGTCTTTCCAATAACCTGTCATCAGCTGACAATTTTGTAAAACTGATAAATTGTCTTCTGCTTCCCAGTGGGATTTCCCAGAGGAAGGAAATCAAGGAATACTTGATTTTTTGCCAGTGTTTCTGAGGTAAGTATGTTGAAATCAAAAGAGATGTTTAATTTTTTACTAATGTTAAGATCTGATAATTATGATTATTAGAGAGAGACCTTTGCCCACATTAAGGTGCAAACAAGACCATACACTAAAATCAAGAGTATTCAATAGAATAATCTGAAGTTCCTGTTAGGTGGATTAGTTTACTGTTTGAATTTCCAGGAATTCACAAAGGGATATTTGGTGGGAAGTGCAGAGGTTCAGTGGTCTCAGCTGAGTGGTGGCTTCTTTATACAGTTTGCCGTAGTGGGCAAAGTCCTTTGGTAGTCTTAACAGTGTTTAAGGCCATTGTGATCTTTAAGTCTCTTACAACTACTTAAATTAAGTGTGTGTTATTTTCTTTCTGTATATCTAACTGCATCAGTGAAGAAGTAACATTAAAGTTCATAAATTCTCATCAGTCATTAAAGCAAAAGATGAAAAGTATGGGTCACTTGTTATCTTAATTAACACATACTTGAAGTTTTCCAAATGAAGTGTCAAATAAAGGGCAAGTTTGTGTTCCATTAATACATTCACAATATTTTTCCCACAACACTTCCTAATCCCCTTTAGATACTCTGTGTTCATCTGGGAAAAAAATCATTTTCCCTGATAAATATTCAATGTGATTTTTTTGCATGTTGTACTGAATTATGGTCCCATTCTGTGAAGTCTAAACATTCTCAATTTAATATAAAATAGGTCACACTATATCTGTGAAAAGGAAGCATGTTTTACTTTCTAAATAATATTTAGCCTGGTCAAATATATCCTACAAGGTGAAATGTATTTTTTTCAATCAAAATTATTACTCTTCACCAAACTGAATAATATTTTTCTAAAGAATATTTTATGTAATTAATAGAAAAATATTCATAGTGTAATGACAAACTATAGTTCAACATAACTACTGCTCAATGCTATTCTTTGCAAAATGAAAACACGTTACTGACATGATTATTTGCAATATGCTTTAGTGATTAAAAAACATCTTAATTCTTGGATTGCTTTGTAACAAGGGTAAAATTTACATGTCTTTATAGCTGTTTACTTATGGTAAAAATTTAACATATTGAGCTTTTCTGCTTAGATTCTCTGGCAGATTATGATTAGCAACATAATAAAGCAAAAATACTTTTGAGGCATAATCTGAAGGATTTTTATAACTGTATTGGATATAAGAAAATTATCAGATGCATCACTTGTAAGATTAATCTTCACTGAAAATGATGGTCATATCTATGGGTACATGACATGTCTGCATGGAAATCATGATTTCTTTCCTTCCTTTTGCCTTCATTAGATCAAGAATTCCTATTCCTGTATTTGCTACACCACTTCTTTCCTTCTTTGCACTTCTTTCTCTGTCCTGATATTCCTTCAGGCCTGAAGTTATGTTCCTGACATCCGCTGTTAGACACTTGTACTTCACATCTGAAGTATGGGCCTAAAGTGTACCTTTTTTTTAAAGTATGATCCTGTGTCATCATGTCCCTGTACCATCCTGGCCCTCCCACTGCCCATCCTTGCATTTACTAATAAGTTGAATAATTTTACTTTAACTCAAACCGATCACTTTGTGTTCAGCATGAGTGGAAAGATAGTCAATGACACATCCAAAGAATACTTAATATTTAAAATATGTTATACTTAATTTTTTAGAGAGACATTTCCCCTTCATACTTCTGAAAGAATATAAAGCCTTTTAGCCTTCAAGAAAGTCACCAAGGACAGTGATAGAAGTAGAGATGGGCAGACCAAATAGGCCGATGTTATTGATAAGCAATTTGCCAACAGTGATGCAATTGGAGAGCTTGATATTCTTAAGTTTTACTAACATAAATGATCCTAGAATTCTATGATTTTTAAACTAAAATTACAATAGTGTTTAAAATTACATTAAAATATCATACAAGTCAATAGAAAGATTTACAGAGAATGAGACTGAGGGGAGACCTCATAGAGTCTAAAACTTCCTTGTGAGGGAAAGAGAAGAGATAGGCACTGATGTCTGTAGTGACCAGTGACTGGACCTAAAATAATGGCCTGAAGCTGTGTTGGGAGAGGTTGAGATTAGGTGTTAGGAAGAGGTTCTTCTCCCAAAAGGTGATTGGATACTGGAACAGGCTCCCTAGGGTGGTGGTCATAGCATCAAGCCTGACAGAGTTCAAGAGGCATTTGGCCAATATGCTCTGACATGTGGAGTGACTTCTGGGAATGGGTGTGAGGATAGGGGTTGGATCCTTGTGGGTCCTTTCAAACTCAGCATATTCTTTGATTCATTCTCTGTTTAAAATCATAGAAATTGGTCTACTTGTGTTTTAATGATGCTAGGACCACATATGTTTGTATTCTTACAGACACCAGCAGTGCAGAGTGTACAAAAAAGGGGCATCTAAAACCATGTTGCTAAGTTCATCATCCAACTGTTATGGGTTTGGGGAGTGTTCCAGGTCTGGGGGGTCTCAAGGGTTTTTGAGAGGAAGCGAGGAGGGAAGGGTGTTTGGGATTGCTTGTTGCCCTGTTTAAAACCGGGTTTTTTTAGAAACCTGAAGGAAGGACCAAGATCGCAGTGTCTGCGGAACAGCAGGGCTCTCCGGAGGAGAGACAGGAATGGAGCCGGGTGCACAGAGCAGCTACTGCCATCTCTCCGTTTTTTTTTCTCAGCGATGCCGACGGTTGTGTGGGATGAGATCCAGGGTGGCACGGCGGGCTCCCGTGGCCTCCCCCCCAGCCCCGTGAGGGCGGGGTGCGGTGCCTGGTCCTGCCTGGCACCACTTTACTGGTGACTGAGGCTTCTGGCAGTGGTGGCGGGCAGAACGGGGTGGCGGGCGGAACCGCACTGTGAGTGCCACTGCCAGACCCCAGTGTGCCCACAGTCAGTGGCAGGAACATGGCCAGCCGGTGGGGCGGCGTGGGTGGTGCAATCCCAGCGGCAGCAGCTCCCAGCTCGCAGGCAGAGACATGCTGCGAATGCCAGTGCCGGACCCTGGCACAGCCGCGGTCAGTGGCGTGGGCACGACAGTGGCCAAATCTGCCCAATCCAGCCCCACGCCTTGTGGAGCACGTGGAGCAGGCAAGCGCCCCACCCCCTGGTGGCAGCCGATGCCGGGGAATGTTGGCCAGCACTGCTGGCCCCGCAGGGTCCCCGTTACCTGCGGTGCGGTCCTGGCGGTGCTGGTGGCAGTGGCTCCCTGTCCCGTGGGCAGCTCCTGCAGTCCCGCTGGCCCCAGGACCCCTCTTGGGTATTCCCGTGGACAGCAAGTGCCCTGTGCACGGTGGCTAGTGGCGCCTCTGGGTCCCAGCCACGTGCATTTCAGCGGGAACCACCATTTTGCCCGGAGTGAAGGTCCCAAAGAAGAGGCGGCGCTCAGCACCTCCAGCCAATCAGAGGATAGCCTGGCTGAGAAGACGCTGGATTCCCATGGGACTTCAAGGGCATAAAAGCCGTGGAAATGGAAGTCCTGCCCCTCTTCTCAGCTGTCTCTTGAGCTGAGAGGATTGTAGCTCCCCCTGTCCCAGCTCCTGGACCGCATGGCTGATTTTCCCCCAACTCCATTGACATCGGAGCCAAGCCAGCCAAATCGTAAGTGCTAGTTTTCCCTGTGGATGTCCCTGGGAGGGGGATGATTTTCACCATTTTGTATTTTGCTGGGCCAGGAGTGTACCATCAGAGAGGCGGCTTCTTCCTTCCCCTGCTTCTTGGCCAGACACCTGGCCTTTGAGAAGCAGTTTGTTTTTTTGTTTTCTTCTCATGACAACTNTTGTTTTTTTGTTTTCTTCTCATGACAACTGTCATGTGTTATATTTGTGTATTTTGTCTTGGGGTCCCATAAGGTTTTTCCCAGTCAAGCCCCTAAACAATAAACTGTTACCTGCTGTTGTATCTGTTCAGAATTCCGTTGTTGTTGTAGTGCCCCCTTATTGAAATATTGGTTCAAACCACCA
>VXBA01000394.1:1399-15303 GCA_013399895.1 Serilophus lunatus
ACCATGCGTCCCGTACGCCGCCTCGCCTGCCCTGGGGCTTCCCCCAGGAACGGTGGAGGCAAGGGGAGGGTGAAGAAACAGGACCGAGGCCACCCTGGCTGGGCTGGCGGCGGGACTGCCACCTGTGCTACTTGAGCTGGGACTGCACCCATTGTGCCGGCCCGCCGCCGCTCCGGGGCTGAGGGATGACTGTGCATTCCGCCCACCCTGGGGCCATGCTTGCCGCTGGCCCACGCTCCTCGGGGGGTGAGGAGCCGCTGCCACCCCAGCCCGGCCCGCCACCCCCTTCCCGAGACAGGGAGGGGTGGCGGGGGAGCGGCCCCACCAAAAGCAGTCCCCCTTCCCAAGGGTTTTAAGGGAAACGGAATTTTAACTCAGGTAAGTGGGGTTTCTTACATTCTGCCGCCTCCAAAGCCCTTTTTGACCACCCCCCGCGATCCCAGACCCCCAAACCAGTACACCCACTGAGAGGCAGGAAAGCATTGTGATCCCTACTGTACAGACATGAAATTATGAGTATTATCCGCAGATGGGACTTAAAATTGGAGGGCTTAGTCGCAAACATAAAACAGAACTCTTCTGATTCTTCTGCTGTGTAAAAAATAGATTTAGGATGCCGAAAACAATCTCAGGACAGGAATTAGTCCAGTCAACTTGACACCTTGGACCACACCAAGTAATTTTATGATTATTTCACCAAATAAAGTTAAAAAAATGCAGGCTATTATTGTGATCCTTGTCTGCCTCAGAATCCTCTCTCATTTCCTGTACATATTTCCTTTCTTTCCTCTCACCCTGACCACACTGTCACTAAAAATTCCTGGCTGCTCTCTGTGTCTCAAATCATTTCTTGGTTTCCACTGCTCCTTCTGGCCAGGCCAAGAGGAGAAGTAGTCCCTTGCATTTCGTGTTATGCAGTGCAGCCTGGTGTGGGCAACAAAGCTGGAAAGACCACCACATCATGCCTCTTATGGCCCTTATCCCTGAAAGGGAAAGCAGCATCTGCAAAGGAGAATCTCATTTTATCCTCAGACTCTGCTGCTCTGCTGTGAAGGAGAAATGACAGCAGAATGCCTTTTAATGAACTGTCATGTGCATGTCTGCAAGAAGTCCACCTGGTGAGCCCATCAAAACTGAGGAAACACTGCATTTTCTGGGCATCAATATGCTTGAAACACTTCTGAACATGTTAGAAACACTTTCTCCAACACGTCTTGGTAAGCAAGTTTCCTTCCTGAAAACGGACATGGTGACTTTCTCACTCTACAGTGCCACTGCCCCTCAGGGCATAGAGACCATCCTGGAAAAGATATCCCCTCACTCTATCCCTCAGTGCAGGCTGAATCCAGATCCTCATCTTGCTGCCTAAGAGCCACACTGACACTGTGAAGAAGAGAGGAAGTTATTGAAACTGCATAAATGGCCATTTTAATCACTTTCTCCTTTGAGGACAGGGCACCAGGAGGGGAGTTACTAATTGCTGGGAGCAGAGATGAATGCCAGCAAGCATTCAGGCAAGAGGCTGAGTCTCGCTCTTGTCTCCTGTGTATAATGAAAAGAAACAAAAAATTTTATTACACTTCATAAAACTCTTTAAAAGTGAAAAAGTATGATCTTCTTTTTACACTGTCTGTCACTCTGAACTATCAGAGGAATCAAAATTCGGTCTCCATGGTAAGTCAAAAGGGCATCCCTAGGTATCTGGCAGACTTAATTTGTTTGAGGGCAGAGTCTTCTCAGTTGTGTTTTAATTAGCATTTAATTTTCTTCCAATGAAAAAATGAAAGTGTGTGTCCTGGAATGAAGAAAGGAGATGTGCATAACATCTTGAGAGCTTCATTTTATGTCTTATGAACCCAAGAGGAAAAGGATAACAATAAAGAAATACAGACCATGCATTTAAGGAATGTTTTTTTCTGCAGTATTGCTGTGCAAAGCAGTCTGGCAATCACAACATAATCAGTCAAATATCATTTAGCGTAAGTTGTCCTGTGACTTCACTAGAAACATATTTGCTAAAAGTTATGGCTAAATAATGCAAAAAAGTCCCATCTTGTAAATAATGTATTGATCCACTGATGGACAACAATCATCTAATACATCATTAGATAATGTGTCAGCCAACCACATAATTGGTAGACTAATGAATACAATAGGTCATATATAATTTACTCAAAGAAATATGCCTTATTTCCCAGATTTAAATTAATGATTCATCTAGATGTGTTTGTTAGCAGACAACCATTTTTGAGCTAATACAAATATATTTTTGAGGTCCAAGTGAACAAGATCTTTCTACTGCATTTGAACAAAGGCTCTTTAAAGAGAGTTATAGCATACCTGCCAATTCATCTTTTTGTTAGAAAAATGATCACAAATTACAAACCTACCTACATGCTCATATATTTCCATGAATTGTAGTGTAAACAATGAGCTTGGGATTTTTCCCACCAGAAGGTCTCTAAAGAGTCGGCTCCATAACAAATTCCATCATCTGTGAATAAGTGTCCAAATTTGAACGAACTGTTGCAAACCTTTATTTAAGCTCATTTGTACAATGTTTTATCTATAAAATATAAGCTTCAGATTTTGGCAAATGCATTTAATCCAAGTGGAGAGCAAAGCAGAATTTAGGATTGTGTGAAGCTAGAGAGCTCAGTTAAGAAAGATGGACATTGGAACTGAGTCTGACAAGGGATATCAAGTGCAACAAAAAGGGGTTTCTACAAGTACATCAGAAGCAAAAGAAAGTTTAGGAAAAATATGAGGCTGCTGCTGAATCAGACAGATGTCCTGGAAACACAAGACTGAGAGAAGGCAGAATTACTGAATTCCTTCATCTTAGTCCTTACTGCTGGGGCTGGCCCACCTGAGTTCCAGACCCTGGAGGTAAGGAAGGAAGGCTGAAGGAAGGAAGACTTCACATTGGTCATAGAGGGTTGGGTTAGAGATCAGTTAAGCAGACTTAGTATCCATATTCCATGGACCTTGACACAGTGCCCCCATGGATGCTGAGAGAGTTGGCAGATATTGTTTCTAAGCCACTCTCTATCATCTTTGAAAAATCATGAAGAACAGAAGAGCTTCCCAATGACTGGAGAAAAGGCATCCTCAAAAAGGGCGAGAAAGAGGACTCAATAAACCACCAGCCAGTCCACCTCACCTTTATCCCTGGAAAGGTGGTGAAACAGATCATTCTGGAGCATGTAGAAGAGAAGAATGTCATTGGGAGTAGTCAGTATGGATTCGCCAAGGGGAAATTATGCTTGACAAATCTGATAGCCTCTTATGGTGGCAAGGCAAGATGTGTTGATGATGGGAGGGCAGTGAATGTTGTCTATCTTTACTTCAGCAGCGTTTTTGACACTGTCTCCCGTAATGTCCTTATAGGTAAGCTCATGAAATTTGGGTTAGATGAAGGGACAGTGAGGTGGACCAAAAACAGGCTGAATGGCAGAGCTCAGAGGGTCATGATCAGTTGAGTAATATCCATTTGGAGGTCTGTGGTCAGTGGCATTTTCCAGGGATCAATACTGTGTCCAGTCTTATTCAAGTTGTCTATCATTGACCTTGACAAAGGGATAGAATGTAGCCTCAGCAAGTGTGTTGGTGATACAAAACTGGGAGGAGTGGCTGATACACCCGAAGGCTGTGCAGCCGTTCAATTGGACTTTGATAGGCTAGAGAATTGGGCAAAAAGAAACCTAATGAAGGAAAGTGTAGGATCCTGCACCTGAGGAGTAACCCCAAGTGCCAGAACAGGTTTGGGGGCTGACCTGCTAGAGAGCAGTTCTGCAGAGAAGACCTGGAAGTCTTGCTGGATGACAAATTGACCGTAAGTGTCTGCTGCCACAAGGGGCAGTGGGGTCCTAGGGTGCATCAGGAAGAGTGCAGCCAGTAGGTTGAGAGAATTCATCCTCCCCGCTCTAGTTGACCCTAATGAGACCACACTTGAAGTACTGTGTTCGATTCTGGTCTCCACATTCAAGAAAGGAGGTACTGAAGAGAGTCCAGCAGAGGGTCACAAAGATGATTGGAGGCCTGGAGCATCTCTCTTAAGAGAGTGTAGGAGATGGACCTGTTTAGTCTAGAGAAGAGAAGACAGAGATAATGTCATTAATGCATATAAATATCTCAAAGGTGAGTGCCAAGAGGATAGTGCTGCTTCAGGGCTCATCCTGAGATTAGTGCAGGTGTGCACTGTGCCTTCTGCCTCCTTTGACTAAAGATGAGGTTACTGTGAAGCACACAAATCTCATAGATCTTTTTTCACCAAACCTCCAAGCCTTCAAAAGAATAGCAATCATTTGTGGATAATACAGCACATAATAGAGAAGTTACCTTGCAAATAGTGCTCATGGAATATTAGTGGCAACGTACTGTGCTGCCTTTTTAAAACTGATTGAGAAAATAAGGGCTCAAACCTGTTCCTGTTGAAAGTGATACCAAACTAGAAAGGTGAATTCATCCCTGTAATTGCTTGCAAAATTATTATTATTCAAAATCGTTATTAAACAAAATCCCATCCACACTACAGTTTCACACAAAGTGTTACAGTAAGAAGAATCAAGGATCCAGAAACAGTCAAAGGTCTGGAATCAGCATTATCCTTAACTTTAAAAAACACATTTAAAATTAAATCTGATCTCTTCTATCTAAGGATCTTATTTCCTTCATACCTGAGTAGATATTCATTGGAAGAGTGAAAGTCACTTGACTACAGGTGTGATCCTTTAGGAAAATCTACTGTTCTTTCACACCACAAAGGAACAAAATTTTTTAAATTTAATTCTACTAATTCATTTATTCTTCTTTTCTGAATGTCTAGATAATTTTCAATAACAGTGTAAGAAGTCAATCTGAAGCTATCATCTACCATGGAAAATTTCTATGTGCCTTGATAAGGGGGTGGTAAGGTTATTAGTAAGTTAAATAAACTATAAATAGTTCACAGAGGAGCAGATTAGTTACTTTAAAAGTGAAATTTCACACTCCTTGCCACACTTTGCCTAAGACAAAACTGTTGTGGATTAGATTCCCTTTGGTGAAATTTTTCCATTACTACCATGAGATGCTGGCAAAACTGAGGAAGGAGAAAGGTAATCCACTAAGCTGAGAACAGAATTCCTCAGTGGAGATGAGGTGGAAGACTTTGTTGTTTCTAGCCTGAGAGCTTAGGGCCCATGATGATTGGGTGGCAGGGAGATTCCCTGTTCTAGGATGGCTGTCCGGGTGAAAAGTGGGCAACACCGATGAGCGCCAAAAAACAAGAGGGTTGGAGTATGCCTGCCTTTTCTGCCCCCTCACTCCAGACAATAAAAACCCAGTGGGTCACCAGCCTAGCTCACTGATTTCAGAAGCAATTCCTGAGAGAGGGCCCTGGCACTGCCTCTCTGGTGCTGTTTCTCCCCGCACTCTCCCTCTTGCCCTGGAGAAAAGTCGGAGAGGTCCCAATTGCTTCCCTGTGACCAGATTGCCTCTGCTGCTGTCTCTGCTTCACCTAGCCCAGCTCCCATGTCCAGGTGGACTCCACAGCAACCCTGGAGAGAGAGGAGAGCCCTGCCTGCACCATCCCTAGCTCACAGCCAGCCTGTCTCCCTTTCCCCATCTCCTGCTGTTCCTGTATTGAACAAGTTACTCACCAATCTCAGCAGCAAAACTGGGGTAAACCCCTCTCGTGTGTGGTGAGCCTGTAGGACTTGCTTGTTTCCCCACAGCTGTGACCACATCCAGGGGGCAAGGGGGTTCATTGGGATGATTTTTGTTGTTACTGTTGAGTTACTGTTTGTTCCTTGTTTTATTATTCTACATATATATTTTAGTAAATAATTGTTACTTTCATTTTCTATATTTTTGACTGAAAGCCTCTTAATTCAAACGGTATAGTAGAGGAGGAGTTTCTTTACACCCTAGGAAGGTTCCCACTTTTCCCTGGCAGATATTGTCTTAACCTTAGACAAAAACACATGCTACAGTCCCAAAGCAGTGGTCATTGCAAATTGACGCACATTTTAACTAGAACAAGGCACTGGGTACCCGTCAACTCATTTTATTTTAATTTAGTATTAAAAGTTTTCATTATAGCCATTAGACAAGAGAGAAACCTTTGACAATAAAATGAGAGAGCATATATAAAAATAAAATAAAAATTTAATTTACAGCATGGGGACTGGTAAATTTATATTAACAGAAAGACTTAGTTCTAAATAATTGAATATGATTAATACAAATGGGAAATATATCAAAAATCATAACAGAAATCTGGAGAGAATTCATTTTAGAGCTCTGTAAATTGAGATTAACCCATGTTTAAATACATATTTTTCCAGTTATGGCTTGAGGAAATAAACGCAAGTTGCTTTCACAGCTGCTTGTAGTATATTTGTAGCAATTATAATTTTCCACACTTTCTTGTGATAATTGGTTGGCAAATAGAGCAGAGGAATGTAAATGTTTGCAGGCACAATAACTTGTTGTTTTCCTTTGTTTTGTGAATACTTCCTTTGTTGTTTTTTCTCAAATCTTAGCCTTAAAAACAAGTATTTTGGAGCAAATCTGACCATCACCTTCCATTCACCATTTTTATTTACACTAGGTAATATGGGAGAGGGGCCGGTGTGGAGGGGGAAGCATCCAATTTATATTAGAATGGAAAAAAAATCCCTCTGAAGCCGAGGCTAGAGCAAGCTGAGGTTTGTTGCTAGTGTGATTCTTCTTTTGGATGCTCTCTACAGCTTTTAGAGAAACAAGGTTTCAACAACAGGGCTCAGTAACAGTCTTACATGCTACATCTGACTTGCTGCTTGTGTGGTTTCTACATGCCCCTGGGACACATGCCAAGAGACAGAAGCAGCTGTCTCTCTAACCCTCTGTTACTTACCCAGCCCAAACACCAGCCCATGAGAAGTGAGGTACCAGCTCTCTTCAGCATCCCCAGAAGCTTCACACTGTCCCTGAGCCTGTGAGGCAGTCCAAAGCCTGGAGATGTGCTAGTGCTTATCCATATTCCAGCACACACCCAAACACCAACATGTACCCAAATAACATGACTTAGATGGCAGAGTCAAATTCCGTTTCTGTCTTTTTCAGTAATGTTTGTTTTAACAAACTGAACGTCAGCCTCAGTATAATTCTTCTATGTCTACATGGTGCTAAGTAGCACACAGGGCTGTTGACCTGTGGTCCAGAGTCCTGAGACACACAGACAATTTATTCTGCTCACAAGAATAGCAACTGTACAGAAGACATACTGAGTTCTGTTTGTCTTCCTAGTTTAAGCTTTGCCTATCAAGCAGGACATCCATATTGTGTGATTCTGACATGGCAGAATCTTGCTAAGAAATTCTTCCTTCCATCATATCCCTTCTTGAATTTCAGCTTACAATGTAAAGATGTATAAAATTCATATTCCAGCTCAGCAGAGATGCCATTTTTAAAAGAGTATCAAATCCAACTCGTGTTGCAGGAAGTCCATTTGTATACAAGTGGGCTGAGCTGTCCTTCAGAGGGATCTGAAGCCCATTTTCCAGGCAATGAGGGATTTTTGGTGATCCTACTGTGAAATTCTCCGTTTTGCTAAAGTCACCACAACTCTCTGAAGCACTGAGGTCCACCCGCACAGAACAGCTTGCAAGACTGGGGCCTGGGCACAAACAATAGCAGTTCTTTTGGCAAGCTTGAAAGACCTTCTTGGTGGCAGATTGAGGAAGCCCACGCTTCTCCTACTGCACTGCCATTGATCAGTATCAGAGAAGAGCATTAATCAAATATGCAAAACCGCTGTTTTTCCAAATTGAGGTCTCAGGTCTGTGATAAGCACTTCTCTTAACACAACATTGCATAAATATTATGCAATCAGGATTCAAAACTGCTGCGTTGAGAAATTTGAATGATAATGAGTACTTTTTGGAAACATTGCTCTAATCTTGTCCCTGTCTAGGCAGGGAAGGCTGATCATGGGCACAGTGCTACATGCTTCATGAACTAATTTGTCTCTTTATCCGGTTTTGGCTCATAGCTCACCTACAACTCTGTGAAAAATGACAGTGTGTCAACATCTTGCCATTAATGGGCCATATGACAGACGCCCAGCACAGCAGGCCAGAGAGAAGCATCTGAATCTTGCAAATTCTCCTCATTGCTAGATTTACTGACAGATGACAAAGCTCCGTGGTGCTGACTAAGATGCTGATGACCTTACTTCTACGCATACTAGACAGTTTGCAATTTAGAGCATTACATCCAGGACATAAGATACTGGAATCTAGCATATTTTTAGAGGGAGGTGGTTTGATTTTTAAATATGGAAAATACTTCAGAAGCAGTGAAATCTCAACAGAAAAATCTTGCTTTGGAAATGTGTCCATGATCTACAGGAACAGCAAATCTCCTTTTTAAAATGTGAATCTATAAAATAATAGAAAATCCCCATCCTTTTTTTCCCCCCACATACCACTTGTCTTCTGCTATAAACAGTATTATTAACCTGTTACAATACTTTCTCTGTCCAGATCATAATAAATGTTTGGAAACAGAATGCTTTATTAAAAGGAACTTTTTCAAAGGAACAAAGTACTTCTTACGACATTTCTTGCTATCTTCTGCTTGGGTGCTAAACATTTTGTTTTCCTCCACTCAGAACAAGTACTGAACTTTTTTCAGGCTTTACAAATGAATAAAAATTAAGATAGTGTGTACTTTCCTTTTCAGTCCGCATTGTTTCTGGAAGCAAATAAATACAGCCTTCTTGCCTATGAGGATGAGTATCAGAAAAGTAGGACACTTAAAATAAAAGCACCTCTGAGTCATAGCTACATACACAGCAAACCCAGAAGTTCATTACAACAACTTAGAGAAGTTGTTCATGTACAGCCTGTGGTACCCATGCATCAGCGTTTTAGTTCAAGCCAAGAATTGCTCAAAGATCACTGCCCTCCACACAGTGACGCAGCAACAGAGCACGTGACCCAGATTCCTCTGAGGTTATGTATCCCCAGAGACACCCTCCAGAAGAACGTTTAATGTACCCCAGCCACAAATGAGCTTGCAGCCCACAGGACCAAGGACCAAGCTAGAGTCGGGCAAAAGGAAAAACCCTGAAAAGCCATTGTGCGGACTTCACGTGGACAAGTAGCCCTTGGTACCATTTCTCACCACAGATACATTTCAACTGCTCCTTGTTGAATTAAACATGATCAATGAGTGCCAAGGAGTTCAAGATAAAGCTTTGGGGTATGTGAAGCTGAAGTCTGATCTGGTACAACTTTCTTCCATTCTGCCCAACAGTGAGGTACGGTGATGGTCTGTCACTGTTTATGGTTGTTCCAGCCAAGGAACAGAAGTAAGGATGAATACTAAGTCTCAAGATTGAGGGTTAGAGTTTTGAAACAGATTGAAGAAGCTGTGGTCTTAATATTACCTCATACAATGATAATGTCTAAGGGGTGCCAATGAGGATCCAAACATTAGATGAACAAATTCATTATTTTTGTAGTAAAAGGGATCCTGTCTGAGTACCACAGCTGGCTCTCTGAACTGAAAAGCAAGCAGAGAGAGAAGCTTTTCAGTTTAGGAAGAAGCCAGGAGAGCTGCAGGAGACATCTGTAGGCACTGAGATACTGAGAACACAGAAATGTGGACTTACAGCTCATGAAGATATTGATGCAATACTGAAGAAAGAACTACTTTCTAGCCCCATAAACATGAGCTTCAGTAAAGAGTCGTGTCTTCCCTCTGCTCAAGTCCAGAGAAGACAAATCCCCACAGATGTGCTGGATGCCCCATGTGAGTGTCCAGTCAGGGACTGACTGCAAGGTTTCACCAACAACACCAACTGATTCTGACACTGAGGAGTGGGAGCAGGGTCTTTGGGAGGCAAGTGTTTGTAAAAGTAGGCTTCTCTCACTAAAACTTACATATCTCGGAGATGAATTTGACCTATCTATCATTAATGATTGCTTTTACAGTAACATCATTACTGCAGTAAATAAAAGGTGTGATTATATTCCATGTGGGAGGGAGTTGGTCCTAGACAAGCTGGGAAACATGTGTCTCCCAATCTAGAGAGAAGACTTCTGGGGGTTTTATGTTCCTTTTTTTTAAATTCCTGCATATTTTTAAATGGTAAGTACTTCTCAAAATGATAACTGAACACAGAGAATAGGAAACTTCTATACATTTAGCTTTGCAAGAAAATAATTATTCAAACTTTAAAATGAAAGGGAGAAACCAAAATAAATAGGCCAGTTCAAATAAATTCTGGATCCCACATATCCAGATGAGATGGGTTAGGCTAGCCAGCAGCCAAATGCCTGCCCAGCCACTCACTCATCCTCTCTCCTCAACAGAACATCAGGGGAAAATGAGATTAAAAAGCTCACGGGTCAGGAAAAAGACGAGCAGATAATTTAGCTGTTACTACCATGGGCAAAACACTCTCAGCTTGGAGAGAATTAACTTTATTTTTTGCTAATTAAACTAAGAGTGATAAAAAATGGCTCTGAGATGCCACCATTTTGGCTGACGGGCTCAGTTGTGCCCTGTGGTAAGTTGGTTGCTTTCATTCCAGAATATGCAATTGCATATATCATTTCTTAGTAAGCAGGAACTCTACACATATTATCACAGACATCTCTTTTATCCACATTCAAGAGCAGATCCTTTGAATGTGGTGTTTCCAGATAAAGCCTTATTTTCTGCAAAGATGTAACGTTGGTTTTGCAGATTTCATTCTTGCATATTAAATCTAAGTACCTTTATATTTTCTACCTGGATGCCAGAGCATTTCCATATTTCATAACACAAGATTTAGAAGCTTCATCAAAGCAAATGCGTGCTCTCAGTGGTTGTGAGACTTCTGCTGTACATTTACTGTTAGGATCAAAATACTTCTGAAAAAGTCAGGAGACTCCACAAGACATTTTCATTCAGTACAGGCAGGAAAGAACATACTTTATGAATAAATATCCTCCAAATAACTCACTCACAGCAGGAGAAGCAAACATAGGGGAAAAAAATAAAGGAAATCAGACACTTAAAAAAGAAACTTATTATGCCTCAGAGAAAGAAAAGACCTTTGAGGTCTGACTCAAGCAAAATCAAACTTCACATTAAACAAATTGCACCATTGATTTAGTCCAAAGTCTTGACTTTTCCTGGTAAAAGACCATGGCAATAAACTGATCTCATACATCTGTTAGAGTAAGCCTTTCATGTAATGCATCAGAAGGTGTTTTTCAGCACATCCTATTCTGATAACATTAATCAGAAAAGCCCCTATCAAGCTAGAAAATTTACAGAACAGATTTTCAGGATTATTATTAGATCAGAGGCCCTGACACAGCTAGAGCCTACCTACAGGAACTAAGTGCATGACTAGCTATATAAGGTGTTTTTCTGAGAAGCTGTGTTGTTTTCCAGTAAAAATGAAACAAAGAAAACATCTCTGAAGCATGGAGGACTGAATCTCAGCTAAAATTCGGGTACTTCAAGCCAGAATGAGGCCCTCAAAATACTATTTCACTGTCATGGATTGTCAAGAAATCACTTTATGAGTTTAAGATGCATTACTACATTAAAATCCAATATCATTAAAAATTATATGCCAAGGACAAAAGAAAATGCAGAGAGAGAAATTATGTAAACTCAGAGGCAGTCTGACTATATACCTCTTCACTTTTATGGGACTTTTTGATGCTAAATCTCTTCTCCAACTTGCAAGTGTGACTTGATGTCAGTAAACCGACATGTCCTTATACTTACTGCTTTAAGGTAAATTAATGCAAAAATTTGGATTATCCCTTCTACCACAGGAAATTCTAGTCTTGTTTAGAGCAAGACATCAGCCCTTGTCAGGTCAAAGATTTCAATTTACCCAAAATGAAGGTAGTTCCTGAATATTGGTTGCCCTTCCTAACTGTAAATTATCACTGATTGTTTTGAGAGTAGAAGTGTTGATAGTTTCCTGACATTACTGGCCTAACTGAAATTAAGTCTATAGTATAATTTCATATTTAGAGTAACCAAAATATGACTGGAGTGCTTTAGTGTTTCAGACCTTACAAAGTAGTAAGTACTAATGCTGAATACTCTTTTGGTCAGTGGTGCTTTATTGAAGTCAATCAACTTGTTCAAAAGTAATTTCTGGAGGGCTGATAATCCCTTACAATATATACATAACTTATGTCAGTGATCTTAATACAAAATGCCTAAGAATATGTTCCTCCATATGTGAGTCTTAAGTACCTTCATGTAGCATGGTGTGGTGAGGGGCAGGAGGAGGAGAATTTTGAAAAGGTTCAGTGTCAGTATTTTGGAATCCATACTGAAGTACAAACCCCCAGTCCCTGCCTGTCCAGAGAAGCTCAATCCATGCAGTAACACTAAATCCATGTTCTATCTGTTCAAACTCTCAGATTATTTCCTTTTCCACATCCTCTCAACCACAAGATACAGGTTTCCTGTTGGGCTGCTCCTCAGAGAAGCCAAGGACTGACCTAGCAAAAATCCTAACCAGTAGGGATTTCTCTAATAAATAACTGGAGCATCTTAATGGAGTAAAGAGAGGGAGAACTGCACAGATATAGTTCGTGTTCAATTGACTGAATGAGTACAAGATTTAAGTTCCCAGCACTGTCAATCTGATCTTTTTCACAGATCACTTTTTTCTATCTTGAGAATACACATGTCCTTGCCAGACCAAACTGAACTGCCTCTTCTCAAGTAAAATGGGATCAAATGCATCAGTGAAGTCAACTAGAAATAGACTTTGTTAACCTTTTTATTTATTTTCAAACTGTGAAAAATAGAAACAGAGGCAGAATGGAACAAATAGCTGAAAAATCAAACTCCCTCTTTCAGGATCTTCTGGCAGTAATGCTGATGTTTCTAAAGTAGCTCTTGTAATCTGACTCCTGAAAAGTAGAAAGCAAATAGCACAGTAAAAAAAGTAATTTGCTAAAAGACCTTTTGCATGCCTGATGTTACTAAGTAATTACACACAAAGTATTAATTTATATTTCCAAAATTATTTCTCAGTTCTAGAGGAACACCTGATACTATGTACAGACAGAATCAATTATTATAGAGAAGATAAAATATCTGTATAAGAATGAATAACCTTTCTTGTCAAATATTGAAAAAGAACTAACATCTCAGAAGGGCACCTTTGCAGTACAATGACATAGAGAAAGCTGGGCATAACAGAGGATGATACAAAAGCCCCTTCATTATCAGTTCCAGAGAAAATACTTCTTAAAATCTGCTTTCTTAGTTGTATAAACTAATAAGTGGTGCAAACATGCAAATCTGTAGTGTACCATCTGCTGTTCACCTTCTTGATAAAGAAGATTATACCATCCTCCTGAGATACAATGAATAATGAAGTTGCATTGTCTTGCTATTGTTTGTGCGTTCATATCTGAGGCTCATTTTTCTACGTATGAAGCAAAACTGTAGTCACAGTAGCAAATTCCCAGACAAGGTTTAGATCAACAATTTGGAGCTTACCGTATGCATTTGTTTCTTTTATATTCTGCTTGTTAAAAAGAGAAAAAGATGTAACCAGAGCTAATAGAAGTGAGAAAAATTCACTTGCATCCTTCAAAATAAATTGAAGAAATATAGCTTTTTTCATTTGACTCCTTACCTAAGGTATGACTTTTTAAATAATTTAACTTTATAGAAATCCAGGCCCCCTCTAGCCTGAAGAAGAGAGATACTGGGAGGAAACCTAATAAGGGGAAACTCCAACATTAGTACTAAAGAGTTCAACCTCAGAGCTGCTGACCATAATGAATGTCTTTCTGTGGCCTCCTGTGAGCCTGGGATCAGGAGCTGAAAGTAGAGTAACAAGGAGGGGAAAGCAGATTTTGACAGACAATATGCTTGATTTTTTTTTTTTTTTT
>VXBA01000394.1:15311-28008 GCA_013399895.1 Serilophus lunatus
TTTTTTTTTTTTTTTGTCTAAAAACCTGACTTTTGCAAATGTCCAACTTTGAGAATCACACAGTGAAGTGAATGGAAAAAATAGAGAACTGGGGTTTTTTTTCCTCCTGTAAAGGAGAAGTATTAATATCTTGAAGGCTTTAGTCATATCACATGTGTAGCCTTTGAAAGTGTGCTGAGCTCATGCTGTAGTCATTATCTGGGTTAACTGATTTGGATAAGTAGTGCTCAGTACAGTAAATACAGAAGTGTTATTGGAGGTTTATACCTCCTACAGGTCTGGACCATTACCTGTTTGTCTGTGAAAGAGGTTGGGGATATAAAATAGGAAGTGTTGACTCGAAAAAGGTTATTGATAGTAAGGAATGCTCTCATCTAAAGCAGGAAAAACAGCAAGAAGCAGCAGAAAACATTCACCTGACCAGAATAAGCATTCAGTAAGACACACTGCTATCCATATCCATTTATTCTTGTTATTGTTTTAAACTAACATAACTGTTCAAAGCATAAAGATCAGAAATACATGGTAGAAAATTCTCTGTTAGGGAAGTATTTTTCTCTTTGTTAGGTTGCTTACCTTCAGGAGGATGAATAATTTGTGCCTGTTCCAGCCCTTAAAGGTATGGTGTTTTTTGCCAGAAAAATTAGTATTTTAATGCAGCACTTGCTTCTTAGACATGAGCAATTCAGCCTAAATCTGTAGAAAATAAATGCCAATCATAAGATACTACTGAGGAGAAGCAACAAAAAATATCAACCTTGCCATGAAGTTTGGAGTCAAAATCTTTGTGCACCCTCCTGGAATTCCTACTGCTAATGGCAGAGTTGGAAGAAAGCAATACAATGCAGAGAAAATGCTTTTATCAATGCAGTATTAATTTTAATTAATGGAAATCTGTTTTTTTTCTCCAGACAGCCTTACCAGTCAGAATGTACATATAAGACCATACCACCAGCAACTTACATTTGTGTTCTTTCTGTGACTCAGTTTGAACATTTCTACCTTCTCTCTCAAGTGAGAGTAACAGTTGAGATTTTCCCCAAAACATTTAAAGGAATTAAGATCTGTATTAATGTTAGACAGTATTATGATGTGGATCTTTGTATTCTCCAGGAAACTGCAAAAGTCTCGTTAGGTTCTGTTGACTATACCATAGTATTGCTGGAGCCTCAGAAGAGGACATCACTTGACAGTCACCCATCATTTAGCGCACAGGCTGAACATGGGAAGATACACCTACATTGTCTGTGCTTGTCCCAACTGCTCTTATAATACTCTTTTATAGGTCTGATCTTCTGCAACAAAGAGGGTAAATGTATGTAGTGAGACAAAATTTATGAAAAGGGGTAGCATCTACATTATGCAGACAATAGCTTCCCTTGGAGACCTTCACATGAATTCTTGTCACAGACAAGACAGGAAATTTGTCACTTACTCCAGGATTGTCTCAACTGTGCGCCTGGCATTTCAAAACAAGTTCAGCGCTCAAGTTCAGCAGACTGGATCCCATACACTGTTTCTTTGGTTTACTTGTTTTCTTCTAATTTCTGGCAGTGTAGCAGAGAACTCTCTTTAGATACAAACTTTCCTAAGTTAGGCATGATTTCTGTTATGGGACTCCCTGGGCTCAATGAAATAAAACAAACAGATGTTTCAAGTTTTGGAAGGAGTGTAACAGTGAAAATAAGGCAGTGATCATTCTGGCAAGATCTAGCTTAATCGAAAAATTACTTGCCAACTTTTTCTACTTCATAGTACCAGATTCATTTTTCTCAAAGCCAAGTTGCAAAATCTAATTCTCAAATTTATCTCTTTTATTTTTCAGATTCCTAAATGATGCAAGGGGAATAATTATCTTTAAGGCATGTCTTTATTTATGCTTTTTCTCAAAAATTACCCTTTGCCTAGCACAGTGTACATATGAGTTTAGATCACAAGATTTAGAGGTAAGATCCTTCTTTTTGCTTTTTTCAGTGCCCAACAAAATTAAGTCAGTTATTTTTAGGTGTTTCCTAAGAGCCAGTAATTTGTTAAAGAAAACATTGGGTTTGATACAGCAGCTAACCTGAACTTAATTTTGTCATTCATTCTAGTTATATTGTTGACTTTGGAGACCATACATTCTGATGTTTAAACACGTCCAAAGATTCTGAGAAGGAAGCCCTTGGAGCATACCAGTGACCAGTGGCCAGCAGCAATGCAGGCAGAACCCAAGGGCTCTGTCCTTGTTAGTCCGACTAGGTACCAGATATGCCAGTGAAAATTATTTGGCACAAGTTTATTATTACAAAAAGGCCATCAAAGTTGCAAAAGAAAATAATATATACATGGGAAACCCACTCATTTGCATATGTAATCAAATATTCAGTCAGGCTTGCAAAGTCTGCATTTCAAATAAAGGACCCTTGAAATAGCACTAATGAAAACACTTCTGTTCTATACTGCCTGTGTATATTTAATTTCATTTATGAAAATGAAGGCTTGATTGTGTATTTTCCTCTGCCATTTGGTAGCCTGTCATCAAAACTCTAAGTAACATGACACAATAGATTCATGCACCGTAAACCAAGCACTGTAGGGGACTGGAGTTTTTGTGTTTTATTTCCAGATAAACAGTACACAGGGGGTTGTCACACTAACAAGGTATATAATGATTGACTTGCACAGCCACTCTGAGACTTTTTACTCTGATGCAACTGAAATCTCAATAAACAGGAAATTTATATTGGAACAGCTGTTTATTTTGAAATGCTGTGTTTTATCCACTTCCTTTTCTGAACAGAATATAAGGTTCATATCTATTTAATTGAAAAAAAAAAAATCCTTTTTCGACTTGAGTCACAGTTGTACAAATTAAAGCTTTTAGTGGGGGTTTTCTTTGTTCTTTTCATACTTCTCTTTATTTAACATGTCATTTGGCCTTTTGGTTTACACAGTTTGCAGTTTGCAACCCTTAACGATATAACTCTGAACTTTGCAATGCTGCAAATCTCTGTTATTGCAGGCATAATAGTACAAAAACATCAATTTGGCCACCCTCTTATCAAAAATCCACAGAATAACAACCATGTTACTTACGAGCTCATTAACACCAGATTCACAGCCAAGTAATGTTGTCTATGGTCCTTTATCTCGTGCAAGAATCATAAGAGAAAGCCTCTGCAAAGCCACATTATCCCTGGAGCTTGGTTGTATGAGTACCAGGCGCAGCCATGCAAACCCCTCTAGAACGTACTCGGGGAGTGTAAGCTAGGGCTCTCCCACTGTTACATGCTTCAGTAGAAATTAGCATTAAACAATTATACATCTAAAGTAATGCAACAATTTCATCTTTCAGCTGTGAGAAAGGTTTGATCCAGCTAATTAATTTTTATACTCAAATTCTGAGGCAAAAAATCCTACTGTGTGTTAGTTTTTGTGCGGTACAATTTCAATTCCTTAGGCAGTAGGGATAGACTTCTTGCTACTGGACCACACAACAGTTCAGCTGAGGCTGGAAGGCACCAAGAGTGCCATTTGTTCTTTACTGAGGGCTTTGGTCCATCTTAAAGCTGACCTCCTGATCTAGAAATTATGAAGGACATCCACTGTGACAGCTACCATAATCTTTTTGAACAGGTTGCTTACACAGCTTTAGCACATAGAACAGGAGCCAGTGCCCACACCACAAAACATTTAACCCAATCTGTATGTGTACTCTTTACAGTTTCATTAAATATAGTGAACCTTAAAACTTGAAAGTTCTGTCATTTTACTGTGCACACAGGGCTCTGTGAAAAATGACCACTCAACTACTAAGCATTTGGCATGTGAGGGCAAAATCCTTAGCCACGATAAATCACTACTCCTTGATTTGCATCAGCTGAGGCTCTGGCAGCATAAGTCTCTGAGCAAAGCCACCGTGGTAGACAGAGTGAAGAGGCATTTGCCACTTTTTCACCATAAAAAGAGGCCTAGCAGCCAACTTCTCATCTCCTAAAATTCTTTGAATCAAAACAGGCTGCTTCATGAAGAGTTCAGGTTTGTTTGTCCCTGCGCAGTGATCTTTCTCTTTTATCTTTTAATTTACATCAGAATACATGGGTAATAAATTATTTCTGTCATGTGAGGTCCACAACATTCATTAAAATTCACTGGCAGCAATTGAAAAAAACATACCTGCAACACACAACTGGGCTAAGCCTTGTGGGTGAGCTCTGCTGTGTGTAGACTTGTAGGTCTGTACCACCCACTACTCAGCTGGGAAAGATTGACTGCTGTCTGGTTTTATACCAACAAAGGGAGACATGAAGTAAATTGAAAAAGGTAAAACTGAGAAAGCAAACTTTCCTCTTTAGAACCTATGGAGCTTTAGCCCATCGCTCTTTGACCTGGATGTTTCTCTTAAACGAGGGACTCTTGGCACAGGTAAAATGTCACTAATAGCAGGAAATTTCACATTGAACAGAACTGGCCATGCCTATGATTTGTTTTTTGCTTATTTAACTGTTTATCTTACCATAATGTAGCTTACATTTTACTTTGATAATAAAATGTAAGTGGGTAGTTTAAAGGCAGTGCTTATTATCTTGCTGTCTATGTCAATCATATGACACATCCTGGTCTTCTCCAGACAGGCTGCAGATAGACAAGATGCTTTTCCTTAAACACAGTTAGCAATATACAGGCAACCTATGATTGTTGTGAACAAGCAGCAGAAATATCTTTATATTTGGCCAGGAGGACAATTTACTATAACTTTTTTGTGGTTGTTTTGATATTTCCTTGTCTTTCCAGGTGGCCAGTGGAGGGAGTTGGCAGCACATTCGCCTTTCCCATGATCGAGCTGCCCTTTACATGCTCCCAGTCCATAACAGAGATTGTAATATTAAGCAACATTCTGTACTGGCAGTTTTACTGCCCAAGGCAAAAAATTAGGTTTGTTTTGTCTTCCAGTGGACCATATATTTGTGACCCACTGTTCACTTCAAAAGCCATAGCTAAACTACCAGCAACAGGTTGAGGAGCTGTTGTGATTTAATCAGTTGCAAAGATGAAAGAAATAAGAAACAAGCTTATTGCTAGCCAGAGGAGCAACAAGAAATAACTAGCTGTAGATTGGGATGTCCCAGGGTTTCTATGTCTGTATCAACACTGGTAAAAAACCCCATGCCCAAGTTTTTGTCCCTTTTGCCTACATTTCATTTCCCTCAGACAAGGCAGCTTCAGATAGGTATATGGTCGTCCTGTGCTCTTGCCCATCTCTCCCTCAGCACCCGTGACTGACCAGGTCCCATCTCTGCCTGCCCTTCTGTGGCTGTGCCTCCAGTCCCTGCACCTGAGGCATGGACCAGCTCCTGTGGGGCTGGGAGGTGATGGGGAGCCCTTCCCTGGAGGGAGAGAGAGAGAGAGCTGTGGGACGGCTGAACACAAACTCCCCATATCTCGGGGGCCATTACAAGGGGAACAACTTGTTAAGCCAGAGTCTGCAGTTATGGACTGGGGTACAGAAAGATGCTGCTTGAAGTTTTCAGGATCTGCATCCATATTCACAGGAACAGCTTTGCTGTGCTTTATAGGTATGCTGAACGCTTTAGCCCACTGTGAGAGATCCTTAAGGCTTCTCCTTTAGTTTTCCAGGTATCTAAACAAAAAGCCAAACCAAAGCAATTTTCTTTCATTTATAGAATGAATAGCAGGGGATGAAAAATAGCCTGGAAACCTGTACTCAGGTTTGTCAGATGAATGAAGTACTCGTTCTCATCAAAACTCGGGAATACTCAGACTTAGCTTTGGATCTTCACTTTCTATAAAACACAAACGTGCTGGTATGAGCCCCTGCCTTTTAACTAGGAGAAAAACCTTCCAGATATCTTCCCAGAGACATGAGAAAGGAGGGATCTTTTCTTATTTTTCCATACTTGCATTGCCAAAGTTAATGTCAAGGAAAATCATTTCATGTGGTTTCAATTTCTTTGGGTAGATATATGGAGTCTGACTTGCCTCTGAGTTCTGAACAAATTGTTCTCTATGTCACTTTCCATTATGAATATCTTGGGATGTTTGTTTGGTTTCTCCCTGGCTTGCAAATTAAAAAAATAATACAAATGGTAAAGTATCTTTGTTTAAAACATCTTTTAATCAACACAATACAGAATTTGTGATTTGAATAGCAGCAGTGCAATTCTTATGTACCTTCAGATACTGAATTTAATCAAATGAAATCTAGTTAATGTGGAAAAATACTTCCAAAATAAGCTTTAATGACTGAGGACTTCCCAGAAAGTCTTTGGAAATACATGAATGCAACAAAGCACATTATTTCAAGAAACACATTTATAGGAGAGCCACGCAAAGTCTTGTTCACATAGTAATGAATGCTGCATAGTCTTGTCATCTTCAGGGAAAGTCAGCCTTCAGGTCCCGTTCTCATATCCCTGTTTAAGCAGGGTGTAGCTACAAACACTTAGATCCCACCAAAGTCAATAGCACTCAAATGGTATTGGCCTGTGGGTATGTGACTCAGTGCTTTCCTGAACAGATGTGAGTTTCATCTGGACTGAGAGTTTATTTGAATGCTGTCAGCTCAGTCAGCAGCCACTATGAACCAAACTGCAGCATCAGTTTTCAAAAATTCCTTGTTCCTCTATGCTCCTCATAAAGGCTAAAGAAGTAAAGAAGTGGTGTTTAAATCAACTGATATAAAGGCTTCGCCTTTATGTTATACTCTGTGAAAGCATGAAACACATCTTTTATGCAAGGCCTCCATTGATTCCCCTTTAAACTTTCTTAGTTCTATAATTATTAATTTTCCTTGTTTCTTAAATATTTATGTCCTGTTGAATTCCAAATGTCTGAATCAAGAAATTTTTGTCTTTTAAGCAGAATAGACATATACTGGAGCAAAAGCCATGCCATGCCACTAGAACTTGTCTCTGCATGCCAGGGTAACTCTTGGACTCTTACATTACTGGTACAGTGGCTAAAACATTCTTAGCCATCAAGCAGATTCAGACATCTTTGAACTGTCCCTATTCAATAATTAAGTGTTATTATGCTACATTGCAAATGGAAAGTGAAAGCCAAGGGTCTCATACAACAAGCTTTGTGGCTGGTTGTCTTGATGATTTGCCCCAGTCTCCAAAGAAACAGTACAGAGCAGGGACTTAGGGTCCTATTTCTGGCAGGAGTCTAACCCCTTCACATCCACTGTGAGTAGTATATTTATATTTAATCTACCCTGATCTAAATTTACCTCGCAGCCTCCTAATACTATGAACTCACATGTAGCTTAAGAGTCCGTCACAAAGGTTATCGGAACCCTTATTCACTTTTCATAGATAAAGCTCTCCTAGCAAATGTGGCTCTGACATAAGGCAGGCAAGAATTTCAGATATGCTTTCCTAAGTGTTAGTAAGAGAGGCTTGAAGCTTTGCTACCAGAAAGAAGGCAGGATTGCAATTGCTTCAGAGCTGCAAACTGGGAACAATCTCATTATTTCTAGTGTCATTATTCTCCTTCCTATCAGTGGGATAGAAAAGGTATAAAATCAAGGGAAGTCCAGATACAGACCCATCGCTTTCTCTAGTAACCCTCAGAAATGGATTGCAATGCAACTGCAGCTGAACTATCTTGTAATATAGTACATGAAAAAATATACAGCCAACAAGCTTTATAGGCTGGAAAAAGTATAAGAAGGCTCGGGTTCTCAAATGAATTTGGGATTTTTAATGTTTTGTCCAGATTGAGGTATCTCCAGATGTCCAGAAGTCCAGAGCCCCAGAGAATGATGAGCTTGTGTCTTACGAATAAAAAATCTACATCGAAATTCATGGATAGAAGTTTCCAAAATCTAAGTCATTTTCAAATATCTTGTTCATAATATAACATCTTGCTTTGTTCTTTTCTTAAGCCTGAGAACTATATCTATTTTTGTATGTACTCATGAACGGATTCGTGTTTGGATATAATGCCCAATCCTGTACACACTAGTCAGCATATATTAAGTAACAATTGTATCAGAACAGTTAGAACAGCCTTTCCCTCTGTATTTTAGAAATTCTCTTTATTCTGTACTTAGATAGTTGGCCACTTTGCTTTGTCATTGTTTGAGGGTCTTTTTTGTGCCACGAGGCTATTGATCAATATGCAGTGATGGTACTGGCCATGCTAAAGCACTTAGCAGGCAGGATCAAGTAAAAGCTCTTTTCTTACAACCTATTCAAATATAAGAAAAATTAAATATCAACTGAACTTTTTAAGGCCCCATTAAATGTTTGTCCAAGTGTGAGGTGAAAATTCAGGTCAATTCACCTATCCCTCAAGCACTCCTTAGAGTCCAAAAAAATTAAAAAAAACCCAACTTCTAATAGATATAACCATCACTTAAAAATTACAAAAATGTCCTTATAAGCTAACAAGTCAGAAAAACACCACATAGGGAACACACACCCTCTGCTTCTCTTAGTTTGTTTCCTAGAGATGGCTAGCCATAGGAAATAAATAGAAAAATGGCATTAATCTACTGTTATATTTTATCCACAAGCCTATTTAATGTTTTCTTATTGCAGGAGCTGTAAAATGAAGAAGTTTATGGCTTGTATGAAGCTCAATAAGGATGATGATTCATCTCTAAAACAAACATTTGGACATTAAAAAAGGAAAATTCAAGAAATTATGTCTGCCATTAATATAGACTCTTTTGTGAAGAATACTGTCCCTAACTCCATCACCAACTGATTCAGCTCACCTTTTCACTGTCAGCAACCAACAGACCACTTACTTCTTTTCCTTGCACATGTACTATATTGTGTTGTAAGGCTTCTTCTCACTAGTTAATTAAATTTTACTTGATCTGCCCCCTGGCACAGAGACCTACAGGCATGTACTAGCCCTGTCCATGCTTTTAAATTCTCTTAGTCTCCAAGAGGCCAAACTGCCTTAGGGGAGTTACTGAGTTAGCTCCTGAATCACTTTGCTGCAAGCTATTATTTTCTGTAGATCACAAGTGTGCCACTCATTGGCTGTTGCAGCTATAACAGTACAGACAACCAGGTGCCTGTGCCCTGGAGTCTTACCTGGCACCACTTAATTTCCTGGCATAGATGTAGTCATTTGTTCAGTCCAGCATTTTACGAGTTCATCCTCTTTTCATACCTCTAAAAGTCAGAGAAGGTTTCCAATAGCTTTCCAACTCTGATCCCTACATGATCTTTCCTACATGGGAAACAAGGGCACTATATTTCGACGTGACTGTTTTGGAGTCTGAGATCATTACTCATGTGTTCTTTAACAGCTGCAGAAGTTTTAAAGCAAGACACAATGAGAGACTACCAAAAGAAATGGCGTGTGACACTTGTGGGTCTCATCAGCCAACCTGCAAAAACTGGCTCTGAAATTCCCCTTAGCCTGTGTCAAGCACAAAACAAAACACAACAGTTGAATGCAAAAAGAAGTTCATTTGTTCTAATTAGGGAGTGGGAAAGACTAAATGCTTTCATGAAGTACATAAATGCAACTCAGTTGACGAGTGCTAACTCTCTACAGCAGCTCCATCTCTGTGTTTCTGAAGACGTTCCCTAAGATGAAAAGTTACTAAGGATTTTTTGAGCAAGAGAAGAGACACCACAGCTCACAGATCTGGCATCATATTTCCAGTTTATTCAGCTTTCTGCCCATGAAGAAAGAGCTAGCAGTACTATGCATGAGAATTCATTTCTAATTACAGTAATATTGCATTATCAAACAATCCCCCCATGAATAAGAATCAGATCCACAAGAACTTTTAACAGCTGTCCACGAGAAATCCAAAAGAGTAAATATCAAAGTGAGGCACCATATTTAAACCTCTAATATAGCTGCAAGCCAGTTTTAGAAAGAAAATAGCCGATTCTGAGAAAGCATTAGATGACTAAGAGAATCCATTCCAATGGAAGTGAAATCTCATGTTTTTAATGTAGGAAATAAAACCACTTTTAATTAGAAAATGACAGTGACATTTGTCATAAATAAAGTGTCTGGCTTAGCAAGTAATTTCTTACTGGTACATCATTAGATCAGTAAAGATTCAAAATAAGAATGTGCTTCAGAATTCTCTGGGATGGCAGAAAATATTTCTAGCCTGCTGAGAAATCATTTAACTCCTAATTCTAACTAAGTATAAGTATATTTGAGGGAGAGAGAGATGTGTGTGTCTGAAGTGCTACACATTTATTCTTCTTTATCTTCTACATGCAGCTCTACAAATGAAAATAAAAGAAAATAAGAGATACACCTGATTCAGTGTTTCTTCACGTGTTCACATTTCTTTAGATGTATTCCTTCAGTACACATTTTGTTATTAATTCGCAGCACCTATTGATGTAGAAAGCACTTTGTAGATAAACTGATTCATTGTTTAATACATTGTTTAGTAAGCTAATATTTTAAGTTCTAAGGAGCTTCTAGATATAAATGACTATATTGCAGGCTCTGCACTAAGGTGATGGCACTCTGGGGAGAGTGTTAATGAGATCCACAGAAAAGAGCTAATATATGTGTGGACAATTTCAATTTTGAAACATATAAAAACTAATGAGTAATTTTAAAACTAACATTAAAAAGCACGCCACTGTTATCAAGCATTATAGTGACAACAGCATCATCAGAAATATTATAAGTTACAATTTTATCATGAAACTCTATCCCAATTGCAAGTGTTACAAATTACAAACTTTTTCACTATTTCTAATAATTTTTAGCTCTTATCTCTCTCTTCCCAACTTTCAGGGAATCATAGATTGTTTTTCCTCATCTATGTTCCACATCTTGTAGTACCACGTAAATAGTACACTTAATTCCTTTTGTCATAAATGAGCTTTGCATTTCCATTCGATTTGCTGGCCTGGTTTGAAAATTCGTATTTCTGTCTTGACAAGTAACCATCAATCATCTGTCTCCTCAGTGTATCTTGTTCCTGTGTCCAGATCACAAACATAGGTAGCTCTTCTTTTCTTTGGTGTCTCCTGTTCCTGCTTTCTCTCTCTTGCCTCATCATATGCTCATGAAGATCTCCAGACCTTGATTCTACCCATTCACACGTCTTTCTTTCCCACCTTTCCACTGCAAGACCTGTCCCACTCACTCACAGCACCTCCAACTGCTATTCCCTCTCTTCCTCCCTCCCTATCCTGGACAACACCCTCCAATCTTTAATTTCTTTCCTTCTCCTTCAGTTCTTCAGTTCAGCTGCATCCTTAGCCAAAATAACTCTGTTCTTCTATATTTTAACTGAATCCCATGTTACCAGAGCTGACAGATCACCACCATCCTTGATTAGTCCTTCAGTCATCTTTTTCTTGGCCTTTTTCTTCCCCTTCTCCTTCTCCATTTCACCCTTCCCAACCATACACTTCTGCTGCACAGAATTTTGAATGAAAATTTTTAGGTTTTTCAAATCTCCTTCCCTTCCAAGTTTTTTTCTTCTCCTTCTACATTCAGGATATATATTCTGCAATATTTATTCTAGGCAGACAAGCATCTCATCAGATTCTTTCAAGCTTGTCTTTTAATCCAGCTGGCACTTCTTCACTCTCTCTTTAGTATTTGTATTTCCCAGTTTTCTCAAGGTGCTCCACCTCACAATATAGAGGTCTTTTTAAAATAAACTGTCTTTGACTCCACTGTCCTCTCTACCAACCATCCCACCTGCCTGTTTTATCTGCAAAAGTATTCTGGAGCTCTTCCATTCAAGCTCAGTCTTAACCCTTCTTTTTTTCTAACTTCTTTCCTTTGCCCTCCAGTGAAGAAGACACATTTTCACCAAAGTGCCTCATGAATCATTCCTCCCAAAACCCAGAACTAACACTCTTTGTCATCCTCTCCAATCTGCCTGCAAAACTCTTCTTGTACAGTTGCTCTCCGTGGACTTTGACTCATCTAAGCCTAGATTGGCCTCTATTCCCTCTAATCACACTCCAGTGTACCTTCCAAGGGATTTTCCTCATTCTTCCCTCCAGTTTTCCCCAGAAGCCTTCTACACCTGGGTGCTGTCTCTGTTTCTTTTCATGTTGTCTCCAGATAATTCATTTACAGATAATTATACAAATAATCAACTTCCAGATAATTTAATCTGCAAAATAAATAAATGAAGTACCTGCTCCCTGTTTCAGCCGTCTGTTTAAGAGTGACATGGTCAGAGGAGTGCTCTTCATCTTTCCTTCTGACATTTTCCCCTTTTTCTCTCGCTATGGAAACACCACTGCCTTGCCTCTTCTCCATCTCCTCAGGTCCATGGCTTTAGCATAGCCTTTAGCTGAATTCCCAATTGCCTCTTACTCCCTCTTTTTACTTTACAGTTAGAAGTTATACACTCTTATTCATAACGGAAAACACTCCTCCAGGCTCTCACCATCTCCCATCTTGACTAACATCATCTTCTACAAATTTGTCAAATATAACATTGCTACCTATTTCCATTCATAACATTACAGTGAAGAAAACTTTCCTAGCCTTTTGCTCCGAGCATGTGATTTCGCTTTTCACAGCCTTCCCCCTCTTCATTCACACCAAACATCAGCTTCTTGTCTTCATTCTTCTCAGCTTGTCTCCACAGTATTTATCATCTTTCATATACTAAAAGCGATGGTAACATTTAACACACATTCCCACAGCACATTTGGCAGGAACAGGCATTTAGGGCCAAAAGGGAGAGGAGAGGAGAGGAGAGGAGAGGAGAGGA
>VXBA01000394.1:28054-44504 GCA_013399895.1 Serilophus lunatus
AGAGGAGAGGAGTGGAGAGGAGAGGAGAGGAGAGGAGAGGAGAATTAATGCCCCTTGCGTGAAGCTGGCGGGATGTGCCCAAGAGCCAACAGAGCCACTTACCCTATCTTTGCTGGTAAGGAAAGACATTTACTCATCTATTGCCTGGGGACCAAAAGAAAGTTTAACTCATGAAAGATAAAGCAGGAAGAGGCAACTCTTCTGAATCAGACCCTTGGCAGGTGGTAGTGAACAGTGAAGACAGAGTTCAGAAGCCAGAGGCAAAGTGCCACTGGGTTAATGTTGGCAGCCTTGGTCGGAGTCCAGTCAAAAAACATCCATCAGAAGAACTCCTAGAAATCCTTAATCCCTAAAAGATGCATATGGCTGAAACTCAAGAATGTGTTGCTAGCAAGGAACTCAGATGCAGGACTCTATAATGGACTATGCCAAACAATATACAAATACCCAAATGCATCATGTCTGTACAGACAACAGGCAATTTTTTTCCAGTCAGAGCTGAGTCAATGTCTACAACATAAAGGGTCTTACAAAAAATATTTCCCAAAGCAGACAGTATGTCAGCCTCCTAGACTTTCTTTTGAACAGTCCTCCTAAAAATATTCACAAAAGGCATGAGGTGGCTGAAAGAAAAAGGCATGGTACCTCCCAACCCATTAGAGCCAAACTGCTGTGCACACAGCCTGTCCGCTCATTCATCCCTCCTTTCCCAGATCAGTGCTGTTCACCTGCCGGGACCTCAGCCTGTGCTGCACATCTGGGGAGACTTCAGGGTCCAGTTTTGAGAGCACCTTCCCTTTATTCCCTTTATTATTAGGCTGAACATGAAGCTTTTGTACTGATAAAGGACAGCATTTTAGACTTAAGCTTCCTAGTCTGTAGATACATGCAGATAAAAAAATTATGAGGGATAAATACTGCCATTTGACCTTGAAAATTTTATAGTATCAAATCTGAATTGGTTTCCCATTCATTTGCCCATTAAAATGAAATTGTCTAGATATTTGTCTTAAACCTCCTCATACCCAGAAACAGGCATTTTGCCTAAATAAGGGACTAAGCAAATCTCAAAGGTTTGCCCTGCTTCAGCTGTGGTGGAAATGTTTTTCATTAAATTTATTTTTTTCTGCTATGAATAATTTTGCCATTAAACAGACTCAGAAAAACTAGGATTTTCCTTATAGTATCCAAAGAGCCACGCTTTTAAGCTTAGGAGCCCACTCTGCTCCTTTAAGCCCTATGTCCTATCAGAAAATCTATTTAACATGCTTATAAATTCATACTTTTAAAAAAGGAAAAGAAAATGAAAAAAACTCCCTGACTGTGCTTTCATAGCTTGGGCCTCTCTCTGCCTTCTAAAGGCGTCTTTACCAGGCTTGCACCCTTTAAAAATAGCTCCCATAAACTGGGGTGCAGACCGTGGTTCTGGCCAGCTGCACCCAAAAACAAAGCCAGTCTCCTGGCACCTCAGCTCCTGAGATATGAACAAGACAAGACCCGGCCTCCCTGTTTCTCCCAGGTGGTAAGTGAGACCGCCTGCAAACAGCAGGACTTCACGCCAGCTGAATCCCTTTCTGAAACAATATCACAGGCACTACTGTTTTCTAAGGTCTTGCTGGTTAGAAACACTACATTTTTAATTCTCTCTCTTCTACTTTACAAGATGACCAGGGAGATTTATCAGCAATTTAGTACAGAAAGAAAAAGGGCAGAAGCAGTTGGCTGTCGACATTAGACAAGAACACATCCCCCACCAGCATAGTGCCTTCAGAAATAAAACAGAGAGCCTCCCTGCAAGGATCCCTACAGCAATTTAGTCTGAAGAAATATGTCTCCCTCAGGACCCTTCTTATGGCTGCTGGAGATATGAGGGCCATACACTGCCACATCATTAGCATGGTGTGTTTAATTAGCACATATATGTTGTGTTTTGTTTCTTTTGAAATAATACAAAACTACACACATTGTGCAAACTCCCTGCATTAAAATGACAAAATAAATCATATCTTCTTTTAGCCAGCAGTTTGTGATGTTAACATGTTGCAGAAAAGAAAGGTTAAAAATAAGAGAGAGAGAAAAATAAATGGGAAATTAAAATAGATACTGAAGGAAGGGAATGAGTTAATCAGAGTCTTCCTAGGGCACAAAAAAAATAGAAGGAAAATTTCAAGGCATTAACGGAGCTAGCATTTCTGGAATGTAAAATAGCATTTATATTACACAGCTCAATACCATGCTCGGAATCAATATTCTCTGAAATGTAGTAGCATTTAAGAAGGCAATTTTTTTGAGTAATCATGGTCCTTTTGGTAGTGTCTCCCCATGGGATTAGCTGGCTGATAGTTTCTCATGGAGGATTGACAACTTTTCTTTTTAACGAAGAAGATCTTAGACTAAGAAGGTTCTCTCAGGTCAATGGCAAGATAATAGGGGAAAGGAATATTTCCAGGTCCCATTAAAGTTCATTGAAGCCTGAAATCTGCACCAAAGAGTTTTGCATACCTTTCCTCACATGAAGAGATTGTGCTCAGATGGATCAGTGAAGGTGTTCCCACTGGCCATATACCCAGTAAATGTGAAGATGCTGCAGCATGAGATGCTTGGTTGGCCCTTCCTTCTTGATAGAGCCAAATCTATTTTCTTAAAGGTATAGTTCAAGGTCTGCTGATAATTCCAGAATTTCTCTGAGGAGTTTTAGCGCACAGACAAGTTATCACTGAGGTATCATTGTGGTTTTATTTATCTCTTCATATTGGAACTTGCTTTACATCTATTGTCTGTGGTCGCATACATGACCTCAGAGACCTTTTAAAATTAAGGACACCTTATTAATGTGAATGTGAGCTCCTCATCTGTTTTCCCTGTTTGTGCAGTTCCTAGCAGAGTTGGGGTTTTGTCTGTGACTGAGCTCCTAGTTGCTATGGCAATACAAGTAATAAATAAATAGTAAAGATAATATATTGGAATAAAATATTCAGATTTTTTAAGCATGCTCTCTAGAATTGTAATAACTGCACTTCCTACAGTTAAGTGTATCTGAGCAACATTTCTGAGCAACTAGGGTACCACAAAACACTTGTTAACAATGTCATGCCTTGTACATGCCAGAAAGTGGTAATGTGGCTCTACCATGTAATGCTGCAGCTTTTTGGTAGTGCTGGTCATGACTTTGGTTCTCTGTTGTCTGAGGTGTGCCTGGGAGAAGATATGCGTTTGTTTGTTGGGGGGAGGGGGGATGAAGGTAGGAGGCACATTGCATATGCCAGAGCCAGGAATGTCCAAAACAGAGAGTTTGCACATGTGAAGGACAAGCAGCAACTTCATGGGCTTTTCTTTCTCTGCAATAGCATGACATGCCCACTCTCATTCAGCTAAAAAATCTTTTACAATTCTCCAGCCATGCAAGAAAAGGACAAAAAACAGCCCTAATTTACATCTATATTCACTTTAATAAGTATTTTTATTTGTCATATAACAAGAATTAAGCTCATTTACCCAAGATGAAATTTTGTAACATAAAGCTGTAGATCAAGAGTCATATTTGAAAGAACTGATGTTTCCCAAATAATCTCAAAATTATGATTTTTTTTCTATCTTTTTTTCCAAATATGTACTAACATGCAGATTCCATGGCAGATGAGTTCTAGATGAGTTCTAGAAATTGAAACCATGAAGAAGAATAGCTGTTTTTCCTCCTGTTTTTCAGGGAAAAGTAACAAATATTGGTGACATAGGGTGTGCCTGCAGATTTGTTTCTTTATGGAAACAAAATTAAATTCACTGCTGTAAGAACAATACAGTAAGTTCATACAGAGATAAATAGCTGTGTGCATATGCATGTGTATTGACTACACAGAAACTGCTACTAGGTGTATTTAGAAAGTAAGGAATTATATGTCTTCATTCTTGAACAGTGACAGATATACCTCATAATATCCAGTTGCTCCACTGGCCATTGAAATACTCAGGTATAATTTTGACACATTTCCAAAATAAGTGAAAAATTAAATGTTAAAAATAGAAAGTATAAACATTACTGGCTTGCAAACAGAAAGGAAGGTTAAATCTAAAGTACTTAGAGATAGTAAAAAAGACCTGATGATACTGTGCAGACAGAAAAGAGCTTCATATTTCTATAGACAAACCTTGTAAAATGAACCCAATAATGTCATGCCTTTTCATTGCAATGTATTTCTCTACATAGTACTAAGGACTAGCAGTAACAGAGATATTTGGGAATTACAATTGTTTACTACAGTAATTTCTTTAAAAAGTGACCTAATATGAATTAGCTATTAGTTACAGAAAGCACTTCAGAAGAACTAAAGTACAGCAGTAACAATTTATTTCATTTTTTCATAGCAGGCCTCAGCAGGGAAAAATAGGAAATTCAAAAAAAATTCTTACCTTTTTCCAAATCTTCTAATTACAGAAGACACTCTTCCAACTCATGTCTTCTTACAAGTAGAGAGTAACATGACTTTACTACATAACGAACATCCTTTGAAAGAAGACTTTATATGGGAGAAAATTTAACTTGCAGTTCAACTGTGGCCAAAGAAACACTCTGCTCTTTCGAAGACAGGAGGTTTTTAAAGACCATTCTGACTTTCTCATGGGAAAACAAATGGCCAAAGATGCAATGGGGGAGAGTAGTGGGATGTGACACCCATTTCTCCAGCTCACATCTTAATTACTGCCTTCTGTCTGATTCTGTATCCTACAGGGGTGACATCGCTCCCAAGGATACCAGGCAGACAACACCCTGAACAGTTAGTATGTGAGGTAACATCTGGTTTGTGAATCCTGCCAAACAGCCAAACTTTTGTTTGTGTCAGTACTTTAGGCCATCAAGTGGATGCCTGCCCACAGAAAATGTCTGCTCACAGAAAACTGACTTATGTTACCAGGACAGATACACCAGTGAACTTCAAACATCTGTACAGCTAAGTGGGAGGTACATGAACACAGTGCTGTCTCAGGCACCAGGCCATCTCTTCCTCCTTGTGTCTCCAGCCCTCAATGTCAAACCCTAGGATATATCTACCACCAACCTACAAAGCAAATTTATCATGACAAGCAGAATGATCCAGGAGCATCCAGTCCTTGCTTTACCTCAGATTAAAGAGATAAGCTGCCTGTTAACAGTAATCTCTTGCTTGCTTTCAATGTCGGTCTTTGCCAAAAACTTCTGTCTTCATGTGTATTACAAATCCAAATTTGAGGAGAAGAAATGAAGGAATAGGATATGGCAAAGGAGAAGTCAAATACTTCTCTGTACCTTTATCCTCCAAGTGTGCAAAGATATTCTGTGCTGTTGGTTAGGCGGTCCAACTTTGAGAAGGCAAGTAGTGGCAAGCTTAATGTTCAAGAGCAAACCTCTGTCATTTATACCTATTAAGCCTAAAAATCAAAATGTGAAATAGGATCTGCACAATCTGTACAGAGTTAGTATAATCAATACAAGTGGATTCCTGCATTAGCTTTACATAGAGCATAACCTGAATTGTAAGCTAAGCTGGGTTACTCTTCATCTTTTTGGTTGAGCAGAGCATGACTTACCAAAAGGCCACCCGCTGTCCCTCTAAACCTTTGGCAAAGGCATTGGGCCACCCCTGCAGCACTAAGAACATTTCCAGGTTTCCCTGTTCAGACTTCATTAAAGAGAATAGCATTTGTGTTCAATGTCATTCAGCATCAATATCTGCATTAAAGAACTGTCTACAAGTGTTCATCCACTGCATTTGCAAGCACTCTGCAGGAAGCAGCACAAGAGGGAAGCTCCCCTGAGCTTCTCCCTCTCTTCTACTGAACATGAACACTTTTGACTCATCTGATATGAATTCCACCCTCTTTGCCACCCAAGATGAAACACTCCATATAGAATGACGTCCACTCTTCAGTCAGCCTGGCTTTTCCCATGTGGTTGGTATAAGATATTCAACAAAGTGATGGATCTGTCAACACAAGACAATTTGATATGTGTGTATCCCTATCAGAATAGACTCCAGTGCTGAAGCACAGCTACTTGCCAATCCAAATCATTCTCTGACTGTGTTGTCTGTGTGCTGACCCCAACAAATTTTGTTTGTTGAGTCAAGTCCTCTTTCCTGGAGGTCCCTTCTTATTTAGCAGCACTATTTCCCTTTTTGAGCTATACGCTGAGGTGTAGCCGAATTCATGGAGTCCCACTTGCCTTCACTCACCATGAGAGAGTCTTTGATGTGGAACATGCCCCCATGACAATAGAAGTGGTATGTTGTGGAAGCATCAGCAACATTATTTCTTACCACGGGAGGAAGGACACAGTCAGTTATTTTTATCTTTATAGACCCATCTGGACATCTTCAGCTCACCAGATTTTTTTTCTGATTAAGGTAGCCAGAGTCTAACAAAATCCTGCTAGATTATGTCTTTCATTGTGATGCAGAGCATCTTAATTCCAAATGGTCAGAGAAAGGCAGCAGCGTATTCTGCCCCATTCACATTTCTAGAGCAGTGAGCCTGGACTGATTTTTCTGCACACAGAAAGTCATTGAAAGCCAGAGGGAATTCTGCAGTTGAAAGGGTTTCAGCCATGAAATGCAGCAAACACCAGCAGCAACTCCCTGTTAGCTTCAAAGGAATATGACATTTGTTGGGTTATTAGATATTGTAGTGGTTTTTCCTTTTGCCTAGGTGGCTATACTACAGTCTCTGTACAGTTGGGGCTGTGTGTGTGTGTGTGTGTGTGTGTGCGTGTGTGTGTGTGTGTGTGTGTGCATGTGTGTGTGTGTGTATACATATATGAAAAAGAGAACATTCAAAACAAAAACAATTCCAGTTTCTGACCAAGCTGGTGAAAGTCTCAGACTGGGTGAAAAATTATGTGATTATTTTAATTTTTCAGTGTGATCACTACAAGTTGTTACACAAGATGCGGAAACAGCTGAAACTGGTATTCAAATACATGACTTTGTATTATAAAAATATACTGAAGCACTGACGGATTTACTTGCAGTTTAGTGGCAAAAGTTTACACCTAGATTTCAAACTTGGTCTTTGGAGCTAAATGGAAAGCATAATAAAGCTATTATACAGGGCTTTCTCATTGTACTTGTTTCAAAGTCATTGTTAGAGAAACAGAAGTCAGAATGTTCCTGATACATAAAACCTGAGTATAAACACAAAGTGAAATAGCTTGTAAGTCATAGCAAGAAATTTTTAAAAGCCCTAAATTGTAAATAAGAAAGGAAGAATGGACAGAAAATAATAACTTGGATAAGATTTGTGGGTTTTAATGAGCTGTGACTTTTGCATAATCCCCAACAGCTGACATATATCCTGCCTAGAAATATAAAAGTAATGTTACTTTGACTATATATACTCAGAGGTGACTTCAGGGGGTGGTTATGCATGTAACAATCTAATTTATCAAATTGTATAAGTATATAATTAAAATGGGATATTCGTTGTTAAAGTGAAGTTTAAAATAAAAATGGATTTTAAAAGGGAATCACTAAATCAGTGGACACCCAGATCTTTTTAACACTCATACAAAAGCCACTTATGAGTAACAAGTTCTTAACTTACTGATGGCCAGATGCTCATTTTGGCAAAGATGAACCTCCACATGCCCAAATTATGAAACATTCCTTAAACTGTTCGTGATCATCAGAAATGAGCTTCTGGGGTAGCCTTTGGCATGGTCCATATGGATGCTCTTAAGGTCTTGCCATCGTAGCTGAGCAGGAAAGCTGCAGTCCTTATTTCTCACAATTCAAAGGTTGAGGAACAAAATTCTTCCCCTTTGGTGCCTTCTCAAAGTCTCCACACTTGGATGCAGCAGAGACTTTGGACACCCTCTGCTTCTACCTCATACTCCCAGCTTGTGCCTGCCTGGTCTCCATGCAGGTGCACAGGCAAGGTGTGCATTGCCATTTTAAAATTATTTTTTCACTTGTCATCTATCTATTGCAGGGGAACCTTACAAACTGCTACTATTTTCTGTGTTCACTGTGTGTGCATCCTAATTCCAGGCAGAAGCATTTCACTGAGGAGTCAGAGGACATATTCTCCCTCTTTCATCAGTACACAACCCCAGTCATAATGTATGCCCACAGGAAGGAACATTTTCCCATGCAGAGAATGACTCAGGCTAGGTCAAAGCAGTGATATAAGGAGAACGAAGAGAAGTGAACAGTAACTGCAGCTTAAAAAAGGTAGCATTTATCTTAGCAGAGTGACAGCTGCTCACTGTGAAGTTACAAGGGAGTATTGTGATTTTCTGACTCTGAAGCCCACCCGTTAGGAACCACTGATCTGGAATATGAAAAGACTTCACATGCTGAAAAAGTCTTTTTTAATGAGACAGGGTCAGATTGTGATGAAGCTCATTCATGTTGAGTGGCATTTTTCTTCTTCTTGTGGCCCCATTGATATTGATATTAACACTGTCATGATCAGTAAAATAAAGCTGAATACAGTGCAAATGCAGCACTCCTATTCGGTACTGACAATTGATAATTAATAGATTTCAATATATTCAATAGATTCCAAAATATTTATTTTTTCTGAGTGACCAGCTCAATGGGGAAGTAACAACAGTAAGGAGTTCCCCTGGAAGGACTGTTGACTGGGTTATCTAATTGATTTTAGGTCCCTATCCCATGGTACCTCCAATTGTGTTAGGGCTAAGCAGCATGAGCTGCAACAAATATCAGGCATGAAGCCGACTCTCTGTTTATAAGATTAAACAATGACTAAGCTTAAAAAAAAGCATAAACAGTGGTGTAATAAGGCTGTCATTGCAGTATAACTAGAATAAAATTAAACTGTTATAAAACATAACTACATCTTATTATAGCAAAACGAAGTGCAATCAGAAAACTGCTTCCTTTCAGTATAAATGTTCCACCTGCCTAAATATAGTATGCTAGACAAAGTCCCAGGCTTAATCACCTCTTAGCTGTGTCATGACTTTTTCCTGATGCAAAACACAGTAATGCACCAAATCAGTTAGAAACACCAGAAATTATTAAACATGCTTAGTTTTAAAAGACTCTGGCCAGTCTTCTTTAATTTTTGTATATTCACTGGCCCAAGAGAAAAAAAAATACATAAAATCTATAGAAGTAGTACAAAAGGAGACTAACCATTTAGTTTGTATCAAAGATGAGATGTGCCTTTTACTGTTACTGCCTTTATCTGTTGGTCTGTGCTGGGGAAAGGTGCTACTAGAACGGAGAGGAGCATGTGAAGCTGTAGTTCATGTTGCACAAGAAGTGCTTCCTGGGTCTGTCACAGAGGAGACAGACTCATAATATGCTGGGGACAGCCTGACTGCAGCTCTTTTACGGAGAAGGTGGACTGAATGTTGTTCTGATGGTGAGTGTGTTTTCAAAAGCATCTCTCAGAGGAAGAATGAGCTGGATTCCTCATAGGATATGATGTGTCATAACCTACATGATACCCTTGGTCTAGCAGGAAACTCATTGACCCACAGAAAGCCTTGAGAGGAAAGAGGGCTGAAGAGAATGACTGTATGTAGTCTTATATTTATAGGTAGAAACAGAGGTTGTCCTGAGCAAGTTGGACTGGATTTGCCTTGCTTGGCTTCATCTGGACTTTTTGTCTTTCAATAGGGCAACAGGGCTTTGTTCAGCTATCACTGGAATCCCTTCAAGAGACATCACATTTTTTCATTTATGCTTTTTAATCTTAGCACTTCTGAAACAGAGATGTCACAAGGTACTATTTGAAAAGTTTAAAAAACTCAAATAGCTCATTAAATTAAACTCTCTGATTAACTAAAGAAGACCAAAGAGCCAAGGATACATTAAAAAATCAAGTAAGAAAAGAATAGAAATTGTGAACAAAGTTTCTTTTTCTCATTTTTAAGAACTGAGAATGTTTGAGAAAAGCAGAGATGTAAAGGGAAAAAGTTGGAGCCAGAAGATGCAAACTTCCCCTTGATTCTAAACTTAGCTCAGCCACTGGCCCACCGTGCAGATGACTCAGTGCACTTCCTTGAACTTAAATCATTCCTCTTACAAAACTTGTTAAAGAAAGACGTCAGTGTAAATTAGATGTTGTGTCTAAGTTTAGCTGTGGCCAATACATAAGTATCGGAACTTTAATGTGTTCTCATTTTTGTCTGCTTAAGAAATATGTGTATGTACATGCACATATGCATATATATACATAGCAAGGGAAAGAAAGATTTCTTTGCGCTATTTTTATACAGTCATTTACATATATTGTTATTTTGCTGGTGACATAAGAGCTCACAGCTGACTGAAAGTTTAACCATTTTCAGAGCAGCCTGATTGCCACAACGCCCAAGCACCCTTCATTCTCTCAAACTGACAGGAAAGTTTCAATCCCATCCAAGCAGTGGGAACTGAGAGAGTACACGTTCAGCATATAACATACATGATGGCTGATTTTTTGTGACACTAATCTTCACTCCTGAGGGAAAGGCAGTCATTTATTCATAACTCTACCACTCAAAAGTAACCATTCTTCTCACCATGGAGATAAACGTCAAAACAGAGACCAGCCATAGTCTGAGTCTAATTTAATCTATCCAAAATGAATATATATTTAGATCTGTTGTCAAATCTTGAATGGTAAACCCTTTAGCCTGGGCAACTATTTCCTCAGCCTACCCTCGTCATCTATAATTGTGCATACTAGAATGGATATATGCTATCAGAGAAGCTAAAATGGACAGGATATGATGCTCATCAACTTTTCTGATATGAGCAAAGAGTCAGACGACAAAGCACGAGACTTTCACAAATTTATAACAGAGGGGGAAAAAACATTTAATTTTTCTTAAAATGCCTCTACCTTTCAACATCCACCTGAAATCAGGAGGCCCTTCATTCCCAAATGGCTGATCCAGCAAATAAGGAAAACAGGGACGCCTGCAGAAGATGGCAATGGAAATTCCCTTTCTTATAAAATCATTAGTTCTCAATGTCCTTTCTCCTTTCACATTTCCATTTTGGGGACATCTGGTGGGAGGTGTTGATTTATGCTACAGCCCTTCCCATCCAATTATACCTACAGAGTTCCTCATATCCTCTTGAAAATCATTGTTCTAATTTTCAAGACAGGCAAGATGAAGGATCCCAGAAAACTACAGACTTGTCGATCTCACTTCAATGACCAGTAAAACCATGGAATGTTATTCTGGGAGGTATTGGAAAATATCTGAAGGACAATACAGTCATCAGTCACAGCCAGCAAGACTTCATGAGGGAAAAGTCCCACTTGTCAAACCTGATTTTCTTCTACAATGGGGTAACCTACCTAGCCGATCTGGATAAACCTGTCGTTCTCATCTTTTGGGATTTTAGGAAAGCTTTTGATACTGTCTCACACAGGATCCTTCTGGATAAAATGTGTAACATACAGCTGGATAATCATGCTACACAATGAGTGAGCAACTGGCTCATAGCTTGGGCACAAAGGGTTATAGTGAATGAGGTGATATCAGAATTGTCACTAGTAGGGTTCCACAAGTCTTCACCCTCAGCCCAGTTCTCTTTAACATCTTCATTAACAACTTGGACACAGAACTCAAAGGAGTACTAAGTTTGTCAAAGACACTAAATTGGGAGGAGCTGTCAACTCCCTCAAGGGAAGAGAGGCACTGCAGAGACACCCCAGCAAATCAGAGGACTGGGCAATCAATTACAGTACAAAGTTTAACGAGCGAAAGAGCCAGATTCTGCACCTGGGATGGGGCAATCCTGCTTGAGTGCATAGACTAGGGAATGGGATGCTGAAGAGTAGTGCAGCAGAAAGGGACCTGGAGGTCCTGATCAATGGTAAATTGAATGTGAGTCAGCAGTGCCCTGGCAGCCAGGAGGGCCAACCGTGTCCTGGGGGACATCGGGCAAAGCATCACCAGCTGATCAGAGGAGATTGTCCTGCTCGGTTCTGCACTGGTGCAGCCCTGCTTTGAGTCCTGTATGGACTTTTGGGCACAAAATAAAGAAGACATCGATCTATTAGGAAGTGTCCAAATGGGGGCCACAAGGATGATGAAAGGTCTGGAGGGGAAGCCTTATGAAGAGCAGCTGAGATGACTCGATCTGTTCAGCCTGGAAAAGAGGAGACTGAAGGGAAGCCTCCTTGTGGCCTTCAACATCCTCATGGAGGGAAGGAGAGGGACAAGTACAGATCTCTTCACTCTTGTGACCAGTGAAAGGACTCAAGGAAATATCATGAAGCTGAGTCAAGGGAGGTTTAGGTTACATGTCAAGAAGAGGTATTTCACCCAGGCGGTGGTTGAGCACTGGAACGGGCTCCCCAGGGAAGTGATTACACCACCAAGCCTGCCTAAGTTCAAGAAGCATTTGGGCAATGCTTTCAGGTACATGACATGACTTTTGGGATGTCTTGCACAAGACCAGAGGTTGGGCTTGATGATCTTAATAGGTCCCTCCCAACTCAGTATATTTTATGATTCAATGACTCTATGTTATCCTGGTATTGAGACACTGGAGGACACCAAAGAAGAACCAGAAGTGACTGGCGTTTTTCTGTCCCACTCCTCTGTTTCACATCATTAATCTCCAGGAGGTTCTTTTTGAAGCAGAATGCCTGAAACTCATCCCAGAGCCTGAAGAGGTCTTCTCTCTGTGATCAATCCTCACAAAAACATTGTACTGTTTCAGAGATCAATACATCTATCTCCTAGATATTTCATTTTTGAAGATGCAAAACAGAGCGTTACATAAATGGTAAACATAGCTTCCCTCCACTGCTTTTATATTGACATATTTTTGGTGCTCAAATCCTCTTGTTCTAAACTAAATCCCATTTTTACATTTGGATAAATCTTATCAAAAGCCAATTAACTAATTATCTCAAAAGATCCATTAGGTTTTGCGCTTATTCTGCCTTAGCAATTCAACCACATTACCTCTAATACATCATGCACTACTTCTCTGTGTATTCCAGGCAAATAACTGAGCTGTGGTTTTAGCAAAAATCACTTCCAGATGACCTACAAAGGTTTAGAGTGAATGGGACCTCAGCTATGCCATGATGGAATTGCCTCTAGGAACCCAAGTGCAAAAGAAGAGTCTGGCCAACAGCCTGCTATAAGTTACTTTGACTTGCTCTGTTTCAGGATTTGCACTTACCACTGGGTCAAATCCTTCTCTAGAATAGTTACACAGATCTGCACTGGAGCTGGATTGAGCCCATGATCACAATGCACAAATACACAAACAGCATTGCTAGTATGGGTCTACACTTTCTAAAAGTGGCAGAAATTGATGCTAGGTGACAGCTGAGAAGACAAAGCATAGTCGTTGTGGTGGGGAAAAAAAGGAATGCTTCCCAGAGTAGTAGCTCAGTAAGGTAAAATACCTGAAGGAGAGAGGGGAAAAAAAAAAAGGCTTGAACACAAAATAGTACAAAACAGGAACCAAAGCTCATGATGTCACTTCCAGGCCATGGTTTCTGTGCATGTGAATTAATCTTCTGGAAAAGAAGCTAGTTGTGGGAGAGGATTATGAGCAGATCGCAATCTCACAGCATAATAAAATGGCCAACAGTAGATGCAACCCTCGTTAGCAATGAACAAGCACCTGAAGAAGAAGAGGAAAGTTACTACTTTTTGTCACATCTTCAGGGTGGTCACTGGTGGCTCCTGTAACCATTTCTAGTCTCAACACTTTAGGAAGGATGTTAATAATGTTCCGAAATAATGTCACCTGTAGAAAATCTCCCACACTGAGCACTCAAAGATCAAGCTTACAACCCAAAAAAAGGGGGAGAGTAAATCTCTGCCTAAGACTACCTGTGTGGGAAGGGAAATCTACAGGCATTAAAGATTCTTCAACAGGCTACAAATTTTTTGGAGTCAAAAATGAGACAAACTGAGACAAGGAACTGAGTGTTAAATTGCCACATTTGAAACAACATATCCAGTAAATTTGCCATCCTTGCAAACCTCACAATCAATACTGCTGTCATACAGAAAGCTCACTCAGAAATGAAATGCTAAATGAAGGACTCCGTGAAATCCTATGCCCTGTATTATCTAAAACAGAGTAGATGATCATAAGAGTCCCCTTGAGTCTTAAAAATCCATGAGTGTAGTTCAGAGGCCATGTACTTTTAGAGGCTAAGCATGAGGTCCTTACATTTTTCAGGGATGTGCTTTCCCTGAAGGCTTCTCCTGAAGAAAGATTAAATTATTTATCCTATATATGGAAAGTAAACTGCAAAGATATCAAGTAACAAGCCCCTAAAAGAAAAAATTTCCTCCTGATTTTTTATTTTCTTTAACTCTAGGTAAAAATGTATACAGACAATAAGATGAACTTGTGCTTTGAGCAAGACTGAAAGGCACCAAATGCATGCGGAGAGGAGGTCAACACCCTCCCAAGCAAATCTTGTGAAACATAGACACTGGCTAAAGCTAGGTTAACAACAGGGCTCTATTGGCTTCTATAAAAACTGGCTTTTCTGGTTTTGATGACCTGTGTAGCTCTGTGACAGATGTGATGTTGCACCACATCTCCAAGAGATGGAATCTGGACCAGTCTGTCCTGCTCCCTTCAGCTTCCTTTACTAACTAACCAGAGTTTATCACTTTGACTGAATGACAGGAAGTTTTTACGATGCGAGGCTCCAAAACCATGTCTTGTCTGGACATTGTTGTTTCCTCAGCTGGCTTTATCCATTTCTGCTGCTAGCCGTATAGCAGCACACAGAACACCAGCGATCCACACAAAACTCATGCTGTAATACTCAGTATTGTACCTTTTCCAAGTGTATCATTTCAGATGGCAGTTTAAATCAGTGGAAACAGAGCTGAACTTCTTCATGAAATTGTATTTGGTTTGGTAAAGAAGAATTTCACTAGAGCAAGGCTAGGACCATCTCCATATGATTTACAGCAGGATTTACATTTTTTTGCATATCTTCAACAAGTGCCAGTGATGAAGTCCTTATTTTTCAGGTGGACTGATCCTAAGCTTTATCCTCTAGCTACAAACACCAAGATGGTCTTTAGCTTGCGTATCTTAATTACACTTTCAATTTTGATCCACAGGAAATGTAGTGTGGTTATATGTGTGAGCACTGCATAATTACTGAATAAACCTAAAAGCAGTCTTTTTGCTGTATGATGTCCTTGTAAAACAGTGGTTGGATTTTGTTATAAGTCTGGGAAATTGCTGTCCCCTCCCCCTCCCCCCAACAGGTAGGTTTTGGGGTTGTGTCTTGGGGTTTTTTTTCCCCATTCTTCTCACCCGATCTGCATATAATGAGCAGTTTTATCTCACTTTGCAGTAATTCTTAACACATACCACTGATGCCATCAGCTTTCTAAATTCTCTCATTTTTTTCAATAAAACACTGTTTTGAAATAACTTAGAAGGTGAATTCATGGCACAGAGAATATGACCAGCCTGTTTCAAATTCTGGGCTTAGAGTTTTGAAAAAATAAATTGCTAGGAAATTGTCATTTTATTCTTGCACTTTGTTTTTTAATTGTATGATCTTAGAAAAAGAGTTTAGTTTAAACTAAATTGCTGTTACTTTCCAACATATTTGACTAAAGTCCTGGAACTACGATAAAAATAGTTAACATAGGCAGCTATTTCTAAAGTGAAGATTAAAGTTCAAGAATCTTGACCTTCACTTTGTGGCAGACAAACTACCCTGTGCTTTTTTGTAATAGCCACATACTACCCTGTAAAACCTAAGGAATTCTTTGTAATGTTGCGGTATAATTTTTTTACAACAGCCCAGTATATCTTTAATCCAAAGAAAGACGTTGCTGTTGCCCAAGCAGACTGAATTTGGAAGCACATTATTGCGTACAGAATGTTCATTAAAAGCGGATTAGGTGAAGATCTCATCAAACATATGCTTAAAATAAATGGCTTCTAAGCACAGGAATTATTAGAGGAATGGACCATAGACACAGACCGATTTGGTTTGCATATTTTAGAGAGTATTTTTGAGCTGGCGTGTGTGGAAGTAGGCTCTTTACTTCAGCAGTTCTGAATTTACTCAAGCAGAGTAGTAACCTTCTGTAAAAATGTTAGAGGTCATTTGGTGATAAAATGCGGAGATTTAATAAAAAGATATCCCAGGAATGAAACACTGCAGAAGAATGCTGCTTAAAAATGAACTAATAAAAAAATAAATAAATTATATTAAATGTAGTGTTCACTGTTAGGTTCTAGATTTCTCTCCCCCAAACATTAGACGAAATTGCATTGTTTACAAAAATTTATTAATACAAACTTTACACACTTTATATAACAGTTATCAAAGTCCTAGTTATAGATATCATGTGTGTAATAATACTTTAAGTTCCTTTGATATTCATTTGCACACAAAATAAGTTCTCCAAGACTAACATCTACCTACTATGACTGTATCTCAAATCTGCTCAAATTTTGGTAAGGCTGTTGGCGTTTCTTAAAAA
>VXBA01000394.1:52819-93312 GCA_013399895.1 Serilophus lunatus
AAAAAAAAGTTGATTTGCCGGAGGGACCGGGAAGGAAATCCCTTCTCTGGGGACTTCCCCGCCGCCGGAACAATTTTCCCCCCAAGTGATGAGCCTTGCGCGGGCCACCGGCGGACTCCCAGCCACTGCTATCGTGCTTGTCTCTTCACTCCCCTCCCTCTGCGGCCGAATATTTGCCCTTCATTTCCGAGAATTACCCAAAGAAATCCAGGCTGCAGGAGCCATTACTGCACATTTTAATTATTGGGATCATAAGCAGAGAGTTCAGGAAGCAGCAATAATATAGTTCTCCTGTTTCCTATTTGAATGGCTTTGGTGTAACATGCTTGGATGAGTTATTTGAGCCCAAATCGATTTCTCAAAAACAACAACAACAAAGAACACACCATACAATTACATTCTTATTACGGTCATTTAAGGTTTCAATATTTTTCCGGAGATAAAGGAAATTTAACGTGAATGAATGATTCCCGTAGAAATGGCCACCGACGCGATGCCGGGAGGGGGAAACAGCACTAGGGACGGAGAGGGACGCTGCTGCCCCAGTTGTCATTCCGTGACGGGAGTGTCGGATCGGGAAGGACCGTCGGCGAGGAGAGGGGACGGGGCAGGGCGCACGGCGGCGCCGCTGGGGAAGGGGAAACCCCGCGGATTCAGCTGGCGAAGGGGGCACCCCACCGCTCCCGCCGGGGAAAGGAGTACCCCGCGGCTCCCTCTGGAGAAGGGGGCACCCCCACCGCTCCCTCTGGGGAAGGGGGCACCCCACAGCTTCCGCTGGGGAAGGGGGCACCCCACAGCTACCGTTGGGAAAGGCGGCATCCCACCGCTCCTGCTGGGGAAGGGGGCATTCCGCGGCTCCTGCGCGCCGCGATGGAGCTTCCCTGCCGCTCCCCGCGGGCGCGGACCGTCCGTGAGCGGAGGGCGCCACCGCGCGGCAGCTACGCGCCCGCGGCCACCGCCGCCGAGCCGCCGTCGGGCGGGCCCGGGGTGCCCTGTCTTCCGGCTGGGGAGGGCTGGGGAGAGCCCCCCGCGTTCCCGCCGGGCTCCCGGTCTCGGCTGTGAGAGCGGCTGGCGAGGAAGGGCTGCCCGCTGGTCCCCTTAAGCGGGCTTTGGGGGCTGGTGGGTTTTTTGGTTTCTTTTGGATGTGACGCTGCGATAGCAGGTGTAAACACGGGCTTTTCTAGAAATTAGCGTGACAAGGGTTGTGTGGATAAGGTCGATTTGCAGGCTTGAACACACACAGCCTAAAGAACAGGAAAAAACATTCCCTCTTTCTGAAGAGACCAGAGTCATAGGCAATACATCTTAAATCGATGGTTGTTTTCGCTTTAGAATAGCTACTTTCAACTCCTTTTGATTTAAACAGACGCATTTCCTCTCCTCCCTCCCCACTCCCCCAGATCCCTACAGAGATTACTAGGATGCCTGAAATAATGGGCGGCAGCGGCACGGAGGTACAGATTCCCATAAAACAAACCTGAAGCTACAGACCCCATGTAGCGATCCAGTGCCACCCTGCTGGTACTGTGCATACAGGAGTGATGTCAGGATGCTTTGCAAAAAATACTGCTTCTAAGCTCTTATTTATGGTGAGTGAGTAATTCTCACAATTCCTGTCAGTGAAAGTTTCATAGCACCTCAATCTACGTCACAGGGGTGCATGTGCAAAGTGAATATGCATATGACATGACTGCAGTTTGGGCTGAGTAAGTAAAGGTTTAAATCTGGTCTCCATGTACAAGTACAAGATGATTCTGTCTTATCAAGGCTGAGAGGGATTTAAGTTTTATAATATTCGTCCCTAAGACTAATTTCTAAGGCAGTATCTGAAGAAAAGTTGGGTATTTTCAACTGTAGAACTTCCTTCATCTTTCTCCTACCAGCTTAAATTAGACCTTTTAATTTATCTGACTATTCTATTTTAAATATCTGTTTTATTAACTGAGCATTATAATTTTAGAGGTGTTTCTGGAGAATCTTACATCCTCTGAGCCTTGTTAAGCCTGACTGTGAATGACTGCAGTAAACCCTACTGCTATAGTTTAAATTCAAATATTTCATCATGTATCATGATAGGTTTCTTTTTCACAACTCAGAACACCCCTTTTTATATTTCTGTGAATTTTATAAAAAATACAATGAGTAATCTATCAAATTGTCAGGAACTCTATTGGTTCATATAGCCAGATATTTCACACACACCTACTGGATACCCATCCTCTAAATTCATACTTGCTCAGTACATCCCACCTTAGTTGCATATTGTAAAAGTAATCTGGAAGATTGATGTACCTGGAATACATAATTTCACCATGAAAACACATGTGTATTTCTGCCAGTATAGAAAAGGATAAATTCTTCTTTCTCAAAAGCAAGCAATCCTGCCAAACCAGCTGCCCGTCCATCTCACACACACTATGGCTTTATCATGCATCTTGTTATTATCTCTCCCCAGGCCTCCTTTCTTACTGGGATGGCTTGGGGAACCCACTGCTGACCAGTATGCCGAAGAGTACCTGTCTGCATGATCCTCATAAACACAGCACCAACCTTCAGCTTTTCTTGTCTTTCCAGCCTCCTCCACCTCTCCAAGAGCTAGCTCCTGAGAAGGATGGACTCGTCAGAGGGAAGATTAACCCATCCATAAAGTCACTCAGCCATAGCTGTGGTCATCTGATACAGGCTAATTAGAGATTGCTTGGAAGCAGAACAGAAATTACTAAAGCTCAAGCAGGGGAAGAAGGACTTGGCAGACATTTCAGCAATTCCAGCTGAGACACGGCACCTGGAACAGGGGCAGGAAAGCCTCACTTTCCTCATGGAGGCTAGATGGCAATCAAGGCAATGAGGGACAGAGATAGCTGAAGTATTTAATTTGCAGATTAGTTTTTCGTTTGTTAAACCATTCCCTCTCATGATTTCTTTAAGTGAAAGCAGCAAAATATGTAGGCACACTGTAGAAAGCTTACGCATCTGTGTGCTTTCTCATGTCCGAAGGGACAAAGCTTTAATCCAGACAAGCTTGCTCACGCAAGGACGTTTTGATCAGGAGGCACAAACAGCAAAAACAGAGAACAACAACCAGGGACAATACTGGGATTGCAACTCTTTCAAGAGATTTGAAGCAAGCCTCTTCTAGTAGCTTGGACCCTCACCAGCCTCTTTGCTGGTGATCACCAAGCACTAGCAAAGTCTTTGTGAGAATCTTCCAGATAATTCTTCACTGCTTTTTATAATCTTAACTATATTTCCAAGCAAATGGTTAAAAAAATTCTTGAGTATATGCACTCTGAGGAAAAGGGCTGGGATTTTTTTTTCTTTTCTTCTTTGAAGTGAGAAGATAGGACAATAGTTCCCAGGGCAGCAGCAGTCATTCTGCTCTTGCCATTGCTCACGGTGAGAGACAAGGCCAGTATGTTGCCTTGTGTCTTGCATGATTGCCCACACAGAAGCTCAGTGTTCAATCTTACATCGTGGGTGTCCTCCTCCTGTTCAGTAAATTAAGGCAGATGACTACAACACAGAGGCAAAGAAGAGTCATTCCCATCCAAACACACAGGAAAGAAATTCACTTTATAAATCAGTGAAAGACCAAACAGTGGACTTGGTTCCACAAGAAGGTATCATGCCATGCCGGTGACAGAAAATTTCCTTGGATGACCAATAGATACATTTATAATCTCTCATCTTTCACCCAAATAAAATCATACTCTGTAAGAGAAGAAAAAAGTTGTTCTTGATGCTTTCTGACAGTGGTTCTTTGATCAATCATTTATATATGAAAAGTAGAGAAATAAATTATGAAAGACAAACAGCAACCAAAAAAAAGACTTCTTTTAAGATTTAATATTCCAAGGGCCTATTGCACACTAAAGCCAGTAACTTACAAAATACCACCAAAGATCTTGATTGTCCACAGGGCAGAATAAAAGCCTTTAGCACTGGCAGCAGGTATGGGTCTATTCCCACTTTCCTTTCCATTCAGTCCAGTGTTCAGGGGGAGGGTAAATCCTTAAGCAGATGGAATAAAAAAAGTTTCACAGAATGCTGCCAAGCTACAATAATTTACAGTGGACAAGTAACAGCCACAATACTTTTGTGTTGCAGATTGCTTTAGATGCAGCTGTAACCCAAGGTGAATGACAAGTACCAGTTTTGTACCCAAATGTGACAGAATTTGGGGTGCACCTTTAGTGGGGCTGACATGTGCCTGTGTCCAGAAACAAAAATCCATCTGAGGTAATGCTAATGGCATAGCTAAAGTTATTCATAGTTTAAATTTACCAGAAATAGTTGGAACAAATTAATAATGGATTAGAACATTTCTTATCATCGCAGGGAGCAAGGGGGAATAAATAGAATCATCCATATTTCTTATTACAAAACAGTGTGCAGCCTATTACCAAACACTAATTTAGTGTTGCTTCTGCTGGAAAACTGTTGAAGCTTCCCTGGCTCCTGACAGTGCAGCTTAATTCAGTCTGATGGGAGGAAGGCTGCACAGAAGCAGGCCAGGGCAGCCAAGTGAGGACCATCCCAACAGGGGTGAATCCCAGCCTGCCAGGGTCAGGCATCACTCAATAATTCCAATTAACCATGCTAAAGATGACAGAGACCGGTCATGCAGAGTCCAGTAAATATCAATCAGAACCGTATATTGTGATGAGAGAATAACAAAGTCTTTCTCATTAAGGAAAACAGAAATGTAGCTTGGTTGGATGTAGAAACCTGTCCTTGGTGGCTCATGCACCCTGCAGGACAGTGTCTGCATTGTGGAGTTGCAGTCCACGCTGTCCGCAGACAGAATTACCCTGAGCATGGGTGCTCCCTGTTTTGTGCATAGCGAGCAACAGTGAGAGTTCCACATCCCTCTGCAGCACGGAAGGGCCTGTGCTCCCCCAGATGCACAGCTCCAGAAATACAAATGGTGTGGGGTGAGTTTGGGGAGCTGGGTTTGCTGGCCTCTGCAATGCAAGGTGACTGGACAGCAGACACTGAGACCACTAGTCAGACTGGGACCTGAAGCCAGCACATAACTTTTGGCTGCTGTCATAACCAAGTTCACAGAAAGCACCAGGACACTTCCACAGCAGTTCTCCCCAGAGAGGCTGTGTGTTGGATTCCTCCATCAGCAGCCCTCATCTACAGCCACCTCTCTGTCTGTATGAGACCAGGGGGCCATTTTAGCACCTTTAACTGCCAGTTGCTGGGCTTCCTGGGCTCTGAAACATGCCACAACCAAACAGCATGAAATTTATATCTGACTACATGCATAACACTGGGAATGTTTAAGGGTAAAAGCCTGTCATTATAAGATAGCATGTCTATTTTTAAACATTTTTAAGAATTCATTTAATTTCAATAAAGTACTTGGGTCTACTCAGCCTAAAGGAAAATAGGTGGTTCTTAGGTTTTTTTATACTTAAAGATAGCACAAAGAATTTCTTGTGTGTGGCCTTATGGTCCGATTTGTCTCCATCCTCTAATAAAATGCATTTCTGTAACAGCTGAGGCAATTAATCACTTAAACAGAATTGGATTACAATCTCCATTACCAGAAAATCTTTAAAATCAGGCTTGCTATCTTTCTAAAACATCTCAAGCTATTGAGCCATTCTTTGCCCTGCTTTATGCAAAGGTCAGACTGGATGTTTGTAATGGCCTCTTCTAATGTCAAAAATCGGTCTCTGACCCTTGTAATGCTACAGGAGAGACTCTCACTGATTTCAGACAGAACAGCACTGGACTTACTGGCCCTTTTCATTAGGAATGAAAATTGTCTGCAGAAACTTCCATGTGATTTCATAACTCCAGGTACATGCCTATTGAGCTCATCATGTAAATACTGCTGCCTTTAGTCCTCTTTGAATTTCAGAGGAGTTTGGCAAGCACAGCACAACCAGAAGTTGCTGGGACACTGCAAGAGTAAACCTTCTCTTTTGACCTCCAAATCTGTGTTCAGTCTCTAGAGGTAACTGAATATGTCAACAGTAACAACAAAATTATAAACTATAATATTCTGTAGATATGTTTAAAACTCTGAAACTGTAATATGATATTTTTCACTGTAGTAAGAATCCCTTTCTTGAGGATTTCTTGCTACCAAGTGCAAGTATATTACTGACTTTGATATGTGTCTTCAGAAAAGAAAGTAGTTAACAGCATATAATTTAGCATGATTCTCTGGCATACTTTGCTCTATAGCTGATCCAATTTTCTTCTAAGTCTCAGTAACACTTGAGATTGTTCTAAAATTTGTATATTGGTTTTAACTGTCTGAGGAGAATGTTTTACCATTGCATAAATAGGTTAGCTTCTCCGATCAAATATAGGAGGGTGATAAGAATTTGCTCTGGAGAAAAATGGACAATAAGTATGAGCAAGGAGTTGCAGAAATAACATTTTATCATGTGATGCTAACACTTACAGGTGTTTTGGCTTTTGGTTTTTTCTGGGGAAAAAAAAATTAATCCCATTCAAAAGAAAGCCATTGTCAAAAATATTATTTATTAAATCCTCTCCTCTATGAAAAGTAAATAACTCTGTTTTTAATGCATCTCCTGACCTTATCTCTTCAGAGCAGTTCTACCAGGTCTGTTCTGAGCCAGTGATTGCTTCTGATATACTGTTCATTTCCCTGTAGCCTCTCTTTCTTTCCACGCATTCCTAACGTAGTATATTTTTATATAATTATCCCAGAGGTACAACAAGGTAAACCTTGTTTGCTACAAGGTAAATACTGGAATAGGGTTATAATGTTCTCTTTATTAAAGAGGAAAATATTTTATTGGTACTAAGAAAATCATGCCAAAAGCCTCATGTCGTAGATTTAGGGAAAACCATTACATTTTAGATGAAAGATGAGCCGCATGTGGTCTGGTGATCACATGGCCATACTTAATGTAGGTTCTTAATATTTATAAAATATGCTACAATTATGTAATAATTTTCATCTGAATATGTTATCGTTATTCTCACCATATTCTTATAGGACATATATTTATTAATTTATTACATTTATTTTATCCAGCAAAGTGTGAAATACAGAAAACTCAGCAATTTCCTTGGGACCGCATAACTAAAAGCCAGGAATAGTAATAAAATAAATACCTGACCTCGTTCATGTTAAAGGCAAAGATCTTAATGACTTTAGTGGGGTCAGATGATCACTTCTGTTAATCTGACTACAACTTTTTGTCAGCGGTGAAGGTTTACCATTCACGAGTAATACCTCCCATGCCTCCAAACACCCAGTGCCATTAATCTCCAAAGTCACTATCTGCTGATGACTTCTGTCATGGATTCATGGGCGTCTACTATTTAGCCTCTACAAAGAGTGACTTTTAGTTGAAGAAATTCCTGTCCCACCCCTGAAGCTAGTAGTCATTAGGTGATGTTCTCCACCAGTGCCTGTGGAAATCAGCAGCACTTAAGTGACAAAGAAAAGTCTCCAAAAAATAAAATGTACAGTCAATGACATGAAACATTAGTGAATTCATGTAGCTGTTACTAGTTTGAAGATGATTAATAACCTTGAACTAAACTAATAAAAATAATTAAAACCACATTACTCACCCTCTGAGGTGATCAAAGGAGACTTTGCAACTGAGAAAAACCTGTCCTTCAAAAGAAATATTTTCCTATCTTCCAGTGTTGATTAGTGAACAATACTGCTAGCCATTAAACTCAATAGAGTTGGTGTCCTTCCTTGATTTTCGTGGGGGAAGAAGCAGCAGTAAGGAGACCTGAATCACGAGTTTTTCTCATGTTTTTTCTTAATGAACAGTAGTGCACACAGCTGTTCTGGAACACAGCAACAGGTCATGTCAGCACAGTCACTGGAGTGCTTTAGAAAGATGACAAAAATTCCCAAGCATTGATCCACAGAGGAGAAGCACAAACTTACAATTAGGATGTGAAAAAAAGTGCAATGTCTGATGATTCCTCTTGTTTTCCAAGTCTGCAATTAGTATAAGTAGCTGAACCTATAGTAAATACTTTTTCTGGATTATCCCTCCCTGTTTCTATAGATTCCACAGGGTGAGTGAGAAATCACTCCAGAAAGCATGATTCATGGTTATAAAATTTAGGAATATTTAACTGGGAACAGTGTTGCAAAACATCAAATCCTGGTGGTATTCTGTGCTGTGCTACATTAGCCCTAAATCTAAATGAGTCTGCAACAAAAGGGAAATTCATCTTGAAGAAGAAAAGAGCTTCTTTGCTCCAGTTAAGTAATATAAAACTGAAAGGTCATAGAGATATTAAACTCTGAATTTTTTAACTTGTAAGAAATGGAGAAAAGGTAAGAGCATGATGGGTTTCTGCTTTCAGATGATTTTTTGGAAGAAGTGAAGTGGATTGAAGTCAGGTATAGCTCTTTAATTCCATGGAGATCTGTCAGCAAAGCACTTACTGCGGCTTTAGCTCACAGCTACTGCCTTACTTGTGCTGAGCACTGCATACCTGCAACTCCCAGTGAACTAATACATGTTGTTAATATCCTTAAATGGTCTGAAGTCCTATCTAGAAATATAGCAAATTTTGAGTATGCAGATACAGCAAACAGGAGTGTTAAATATTTGCCTTCCTTGGAATTGGGCTGTTAATGGCACCTGCATAGTACCAGCTGTAACAACTGATTGTTTCACAGTGTCTTACACCTACAGATTGTCTTCCAGGTGACTTGTTAAGGCAGGGGTAAAAGGAAAACCTTTTCTAGAGGTAACACCTTCTCACTACTTTTCCAACAAGACCAGCAAAAGCCGTGCCTCTGATAGAAACTCCAAAAAATTGTTTTTCACAAAGCACCTGAAAGTAAGTTAAAAGAAAAATCCAGTGTGTGAATGAAGCACAGTAAAGTTCACATAAACGTATTGCAAAGAAGACCCATAATGCACTTTTTAATACCTAAAAATAACTCTTTCACGTTCTCATCACTCACTTTTGCTTTGGCAAAATCTACAGCGGTACAAGATGCATCCATCCGCCCTGTCCTGTCCTGTCCAACCTCAGACAGCCATAAATGTCACAGACGCATCAGATACAACAGAGGTATCGGCGGAGCAAGCGCAAACCAGTCGTGCCACCTTGTGGCCGCAGCTTGCAGCTGGCACAGGGGGATACCACTCCTCCTGGTCCAAGCCAGCCTCATATAATAAAAACTCTTTTTGCCTCCTGCAAGTTATGAGGACGTCAGTCTATCACTTTCAGGCAACGTGAGCCCTCACCCCGAATATCTTCTACAGGCACATTAAGAGGCCTGAGTCATCCAGAGGTGCACTGGGAAGCAGCACACAATCTCCAAGGTGAGCAGGGGCAGGCACGAGTGCCAATCCTGCTGGCTCTGCCTGCGAGCCCCATGGAAAATCGCCTCCCGGTTTGAGTACATGATGTTCTAAGTGAGCTCCACGACTGGCCACGGTGAGAAAAACATTTTCTTGTTCTCTCCCAGTGCATTACAAAAAAACCACTAAAAGGTGCTTTTCGCACCACAAAACCTTTTAAAAGGATTCTGTCAACACAAAAGCAACATTGACAGCAGTTGCCTTTAAAAGTACTTGAATCTTCAAACTCTGAAATGTGCTTCTTAATTTTTTTTATTTCTTTGATTTTCTAGACTTGGTCTACTACCAAGCTTCAGAGAAATGTTTTCTGTAATTGTATGAGTAAGAGAATGCTTTGTGAGATTAATGCACATAACAGTTATTAAAACAATTTGTAAACATATTCTTCACAAAAAGGATACTCAAATACCTGGATCTTTGCCTCAGTAATAAAAATAACTTGCTGTAGGGAAAATTTGCCAGAGATATTAAGAGGAGTATAAGTCCCATTAGCATGTGGTGCCCATGGCCCAGGTCATGTCACCAAATGGTCAATGTTTTCTGGTGTATTTTCTTTCTCACCTCCTTTACCCTTCATCCATGCATATCAGCATCCTGGCACTGAATGATAGGATGTACAATGATGACTTTTCCAGCACAGATTTTTCTCCACTTTTGATGATATTAAGAGGCAAGTTGCCACACACAAGCAACATGCCCGTCTCGTGTACTTCAAGTACTGTATTATCATTGCTGTCCCTGGGAAAACATATGAATGGGCTACCACTTTCACCATTTGATCTCTCAGCAAATAAAGAAGACATTTTTCTCAAAAAGAGGTGGGCATTCAGAGTTTTGTCTCCTGCATCTTCTCTCTTTGTTCTCATTCTGATCATCTCATTACTGTAAATCTTGGGTAAATATTTCCTGTAGAGCAATTTTAGCAAAGGAATTTGCAAGTCAAAACGTTAAACTTGCCTATATATTACAAGTCTTCCATATTTTGGAGACTACTTACAACTCTGGCTGCTGCAACATGCAGTTAAGGAAGAAAAAACAGGAAATTCTTAGTTCTGGTACTGCTGAAAAGTAATGTGCTACAGTCACTTTTTGTACTGAAAGTAGGAAGTATTACAGTAGGAAGAGCCCACTGTTTTGCAATAGCACCAACCACCAGCTTATTTTTTGTTTAAGAAGGTTTTTATTTGTTCATTCAATAGGAAGCATCAAACATGCTAATAGCTAAAAATTAATCACCCTGCACTAAAATATCCTGCTTCCAGAAATAATCATGCAAGTGATAAAACCACTGGTTGTCTGTTGCTTTGCAAATAGTTTTTAATTTCTAAGAGGGCAATCAACATCTTGCATCAATGCCTTGGCCAGCAGAGAGTAACCATCCTGGCTGGACAGCTAGTAAAAATGAAATTTCAGGTATTCAGAATCAATTCAACCCATAAAGACTATGGAGGTCATGTTGACAGCCGAACCTGACACCTGCCAGTAACAGTTACTTTGCAATGTTATGCAGTAACAGATCCCAAAAGGGCTTTAATGTGTTGACCTTATGTCAAGAGCTCAGCGGCAATCATGGGAGAATGTATTTCCATATAGATAGCTTATACTTATAAAAGATGCAAAATGCATAGCACAAAATTCAACTCTGCTGGTTTCTTGGTTGGTTTTTCTGGGGTTTTTGGTTTGGTTTGGTTTTAAGGATTAAAACAAAGTGTCCAAAGAATAATCAAAAAAACACTTAACCTATGTGCAATATACTAAAGAACTATACAAAGACTGCAGTGTACTTACCTTTGAAGACTATAAAAGATCTATATGGAGTGTTCTGCATCTGAGGAACAGTAACTCTGAATCATGTGGAAAAGTCTAAAAGAAGGAGATGACTAAGCTGGCATCTTAAATGACTAGAAAAAAAGAAACAAATTGGAAAATATCCACCTTCCAGACCTTATCCCATTAATCTGGGAAAAAGCCCCTGTTGCAATCAATCTTTCCTGTATTATCTTCCCGGGGGGTTGATTACACTGTCCTAAACATGGGTTAGTGCTTGTCCAAAATTCTTTACAGTGAGTTAGTCTTCAAGAATCCAAACACAATTCAAAAGGCAGAAGTATATGATGGCAGCCATTACAATTACAACTGTTCAGAATTGCCAATCAGAAGGGGTAACAAAACAAGGATACCAGCATACCAACTGTGGACTTTATGATTTTCAAGGCACCTTTTACAAAAGGATTAGGAAAGTAGTTCAGAAAACGGGAAAGTACGGCATCTATTTCTCCCATGCAGACAGTTAAAGTTGGAAAACAACACTAAAATTATCTAGTTTAGCTGCTATCCCAGCACTGTCAAGTCCACTTCCCTAGGCAGCTTATTTCAATGTCTAATTGCCTTTAAAGTGAAGAATTTTTTCTTAATATCAGATCTAAACCTCCCTTGGCACAATTCGAGGTAATTTCCTCTCATCCTAGCCCTGGTTACTTGCAAAAAGTGACTGAACTCCACCTGGCTACAACCTCCTTTCAGGCTGTTGTAGAGAGTGATAAGGTCAGCTTTGAACCTTCTTTCTCCAGACTGAAGAATCACAGCTCCTCATATGCTCCTCATACAACTTACTCTCTAAACCCCTCACCAGCTGCATTGTCCTTCTCTGTATACTCCTCAGCACCTCAGTGTATTTCCTGTAGTGATGAGCTCGAAACTGAACACAGCACTCAAGGTGTTGTCTCACCAGTGCCAAGCACAGGGGAGAATCACTTCCTCAGTCCTCCTGGCCACTCAGTTTCTGATATAAGCCACCACTGGCTTTCTTGGCTACCTGGGCATGCTCCTGGTTCATCTTCAGATGGCTGTTGACAGCATCCCCAGGTCTTTTTCCAGTGGGCAGCTTTCCAGCCACTCTGTCTCAAGCCCATAACACTGCATGGAGTTGTTTGACCCAATGTGGGACCCAGCACTTCACCTAGTTGAATCTCATACAACTGATCTCATGTAACATTCTCCAGAACTTGCTCCCCTCAAATTTATTTTTAAGAAAAAGTTCTAGTTTTATGTTGCATACATGATTTGATTGAAAACTAAATTTCTGAAACTAGCAAAAGCCTTTAATCATTCTAAACAAGTGACAGCTTTGTTTCATTCACATTTCCAACTTACATTAAACCGAACAAAGAACAGAAAATGTTCTTTCAGTATTAGCTTATTACACTGACAGAGAGTTCCTCAATGTTCTGCTTACATTTTTATTCCTACTATGGTCAAATCACAATATGCTGGCTAGGACAGGCAATATATTATATCAGGCACTGTACGCACCCGTTGGAAACAGCTCTCATCTAAAGGCTCCACGATCTGAACAGAGAGGATAGATACAAATGAGAAAAACTAAGCACAAGAGAGATTGCTCCCCTGCAATTACACAGGGAAATTGGTCTAAAAGTGGGAGATAAACTCACTATGTCCAAATCTGCTGTTCTGTCTCTTTTAGCACACTACTTTATACTACACAGCTGGTTTTTTTCTCTTCTACTTCTTTATGGTTTGGGGGAATTAATAAGGCTTGGTCTCACTGGCAAAGCAGAGCTAAATATTACAGGGAATATGTTCTGTTAAACACAAGTCTCTGGCCAAATTTGAGGCAACCCTCAATATTACTGTACTGATAACTACTTCTCCTGTGGTGTTCGCACTTGAAACAGAGGTCAAATTGTATGGATGTTTTTTGCTTTCAACTTTGATAAGCAAGCATTCCTGCTGCTTGCTCTCCTGCAGGGAATTCACATTCAGCACTATAATTTCCAATTCCTCAACCTATCAAGTATTGTTGACATTTTATTTCATAGCAGACAGAAGAGCATGAAGTGGTGGGGTTTTTTTTAACCTGAGAGCTTGTAAATACCCTTGGAGACCTTAAGAAGGAAACACTATCAAGCTATGTAAGTAAAGAACAGTAAAATTCACATGAAAGTGGCATACATCCTTATTTTTGTAACTGCAGTGGAGATCAGCTGGTATTACATGCTCTTATCCGTATTTCACTTTATATGCTAATTGAACACACTTTTTATAATAAGGCCTAGAAAAATACCCTTCTGTAACAATGTGTTGAACCTTCATCTCAATCACATAACTTTAGTTGGACATTGTTCTCAAGAAAGCCTACTTAAAGTGCTTTAAAGATGAAACAAGTACATACCTACACATTTTAATGGATTCATGTTATTATTATAAGCATAAACTTGAAGTGAACATTTCTTCTGTTGAATGGAATCTGAATTAAGAAGTTGTTTAGAGCTAGATGTTTTACTTCGTTTCTACTGAATGCTTCAGTCCTGAGGTGATGAAATCACCCTGAATGCCACATGGAGAGAATGCCATTCAGTAAGCAGTGATTTTCTAGCTGAAAAGATCAAGAAAGTAATTTGGCCTTTTATATCTTTAATGCAGGACAGAGTTTAGTCATTTTGGACAGAGATAGATTAGATATGTCTGGGTAAGGAACCTGAGGGCAATTCATTAATTAAAGAGAACACATAGCTGTATATGGATAAAATTAGGAAGGAAACACATTTCCATATGCACAAATTACACATCAACAATTCTTTCTCACTTCTCTTGCTTATACTGTCATAAAAGCTTGATATTATTCTGCAAATTGATAATTTCTTTTTGGTGACTCTAGAGATGCCTCTGTAAGTACAGGTGTATGAATTCCAGTCAACTGAAATCCTAACTCAAATTGCTTTGATACAGCTCCTCATTGGTCATTTCAGATCTGCAGTGTATAGCATTTTGGCCAAGTCAAATACTGCGTTTCATTGACATATGAAACTAGGTTTGGGAGCTGAATGGCTGAATGGTGATAAGCAAAATAAAATATCAGATTCAGAGAAAGATCATGAAATGAAATAACTTTAATCAAGCTGTAAATATCTGGTGCAGTCTCTCAGTTTGAAAATTTCTGATGAATAAGAACATATATCAAAATCCTATTTAACAAATACTGCTGAAATAATGACTATTGTAATATTTGTCAGCATTTCACTGTTCTCCTGGAAAAAAAAAATTGTTTAAAGACTACAGATTAAGGCAGCTTGAAATCAGATGTCCTCAAACATGATCGAAGAAGAGGAAGGATTAACAGTACAGTACATTCTCATTTAAAAGAAGATCTTCCTCTATGCACTGTACTTCAAAGATCAGATATATCACTTTCATTTGCACTTGATTTCATTACTGATAGAAGATACTGAGAGAGGAGAAAACAGCTAAGCAAACAGAACTGCAAAATTCTCCATTTGACACCAGAAATGAGCATTCAATAATTCTCTCTTTACAAATGAAGGGTTCCCAGAACCCTTTATAAATTAAGAGTTCCCAGTTCTCACACTTAGACCACCTGGAATCTATTTTTAAGATTCTAAAAGAATAAAAAGAAAATATTTCAATATGCTGGATCTTGTAATAATATTTCATTACTTGACATTTTAGCCAAAATGTATGAATTAAAAAGAATAGACATCAGGTGCAGCAAGTGAGGTAGGCAAAGAAAGGAATGCAGCTTGATGCTATTGGATCATGAGTACCTCTCGTTGAGATACTTCTTCGATTCCCCATCAGGTCAATTTTCATTTTCCATTCCTCCCCAACAAAAAACGCTTGCAATGAAGATGGATGATGAAATTTAGAAAGGCAAATAGTGGGATTGGTGAGAGAAGGAGTCGCAACTGAAAGGGTAGGCACTTAAAAGGTCAGGCTCAGGTGTGCTGCCAGAGCTGGAGTTTGCACAATAGATTCATTTGCCATGGTGAAAGGTTAGTGCTACTAACTTCTCTATCAGAAATCAGTCAGGTGTAATACAGGCTTAGACTGTCAGAGCTTCAGGTGATTCCCATGTATGGCAACAGACTTTTTTAACAGAATCCAGGACTTATATTGACTATGTTTTATAACATTATAAACCAACTTTCATTCAGGACTATGCATTGTATTTTAGGAGCCTGATGTTAAAGAAAAGGTATATGTGAATAGACTCTCACAAATATCCATGTCCCAGTTAAGCATCCAAAGAACTACCCAGATGTTCACACACTTGGAATTGGGTGCCAGGTTTATCTGAAAATCTGGACTAAAGTACTGCAAAGGTGATTGTTTAAGGTCTTGAAAATGATTATCCTTTTGCAGATGGTGCTGAATCCTTTTGATAATCTGTCTTTTAGTAAGTAGTTGAAAAACAATATGTTCAATGGAATACAGAGAAAAAACAGTGTATCAGAAAAGATAAATAATAACATATTCTTAGAGAAATAACACTCTGAAAGTGTTTGTGACTCTCTCAAGCATCTGAAATGTCAGGAGTTAGCATTCCTATTTTTTTAGTGTTTTATCTTAGTTGCATCATGAAAGCCCAGAAAACATCGCAGCAGTGTCAGTTAATATTGAAATGGAATCCACATATTAAAAAAACGATATAAAGAATCATAAAACAGAAATACCTGAAAAGAGACACTATTAACAAATTACTTCTGCATGTGTCTGATGGGAAGCAGCATAAGAGAATTATTTAAGTTGCGTACATACTTACAGGAAAACAGATGCTTACAAACTTTAAGATAGAAAACCAAGTATAAAATCCTTCAGCTGCTATAGTTACTTTAGTGTAGTTTGGATGGACATCAAATTAGCAGTTTTGAACCTATCAAATTAATAAATAAAATCCTTGGCAGGATATAAAACTCTGATAGCTTAAAAGAAGAATTCCTTGAGGAAATCTGAGAGGCAGAACAGATGTTCTACTCCTCAAATAAACCATATTCAGCTAACCCATGTATCCACTGTTGTTTAAGAGTTGTCCATCCTACATTTTCACAAGGTGGAAGAGGCACTTGTTTACTGATGGAAGAGAGCTAACAGTTACTTCTTCTTTTTCAATAAATATTTCATTATATAACTACAAAGAGCAACAAATGAAACCTCCAAACACAAGCTAATAGGTCCAAAGCTTAATGGTTCTTTACAAAGCAAAGGACACATGACAATTCTTTCCTAATTAAGCACTACCATTCCGGGAAAAAAAAAAATCTTCTTCTGGTAAATTACTTTTGCGACATCAGGAAAAAATAGATTTCTTTGCAGACATATAATAGTCTCTAATGGCAAGATATTTATTTTCAAGTAAATGTAAACAACAAGTTTGGAGTTTAGACAATTCACAGTTCATTTCAACTAACAAAGCCAGAGGTGAGAGCAAAAAATTGTCATTGTCATCTGACAGTATACCATGTCTCACACATTGATCTGTGACTTTGGAAATTTAAGAACCAGATTTTGAGAGAGGCTCTGATTTCACCCAGGGGAGTTCATCCCTGTAGTCATGAGTGAATTTCTTCAGCCCACACTTTGTAAGGGAACAAAGGACTGTGATTCATACCCACAGCAGTGGGCAGGAAGGACTGTGGCTCTGCTCTTGGCAGTTCTGATCCATGTTTTTAACATTTTTGTCTCCCATCTGAGGGGAAAATTCAGTTATTTAGTTTCACTTGTTCAGTCTCATTTAGCCAGATACTGAACCAAATAAGTTATGAGTTGAGCAAACTTCATTTTGGCCAAAAAAAACCCCCAGATAAATATCTGGGTTCAGTTCAAAGACGTTCAGGAACATAAAACTTGTCCTCTTGCCACAGCTTGTTCTAAAGATCCTAGCAAAACCTTGAAGTCTGACACAACCTAAAACTAACCCAGGCAATACAGAGAAATATGGTGGGATTCATTCCTTACTACCAGAATAACTCCTCATTTGACATTTGGCAGTTTTTCACGCAAAGACATGGGGAGGTGACAACATCTGAGTGGCACATAATTTAGAGATAAAGGTGTGTTGAGCCTTCAGGTGTGCATAGGACACAGGTTGCCAAGCCACTTGCAACTGCTGCTCTGGCATTTTGCATCCTACTGAAATATGATCCATTTCAGACAAAATAGAGTTATAAAGATACTTTTCAGCATGACATTTTTCAGCTTTAAATATCTTGTGACAGTTAGAAAGAACTTTTGAACAGGTGTTCAAAAGCTTGATTGATTCATTAATAACTCTGCATAGAGAGGGACAATATTTCCTCTCCATGGAAATCAAGATCTCTGCCCGGCAAAACAGATAAAAAGAGTGCACTAACCATGGCACTCATGCTGAAGGATCATATCAAACCGGTTAATCTCAAAAGTACTATTGTCAGCCCCTAATATTCACCAAATTTTGGTGCCATAATTGCAACTAGTTGAGAAGGATTGAGAGGAGGGAAAGCTTGAATATCCAAGTAGTGTCACAGTCCTGAGGCACTGTCAGCTCTTCCTACCCCTGCCTGCACACCATCTTGGGACTCCCTCGATGCTGCCTACAGCCCAGAAGGCCACATCAGTCCCCGAGGGCCATCAGCCTCTTCCCCAGGGCTGGTGTCCATCTCCTCAGCTTCCCTGACTCCACCTGCAGGCCCATGTCCTGGCCCCAGAGAGGTGCCCAAAGAGCCTGTCTAGGGCGGTAGGACGAGCCCCAGATGACAGAACCTGCTCTGACAGACCCTGTGGGGTCCTCAAGGAGCCCAAGGCCCCAGCAGAGGGGCTGGTTGAGGTGAAGGCAGAGAAACTGTACAGTTCCAATCAGATGAGTTAGATTTTCCATGCACAAATCTCACTGGATTTTCTTAACATTTTTTTCTGAAGAAACCTGCAATACACCCCCGAAGTGAATGCTTTCAAGGGGTCCCTGTGCTTCAGCTTCAACAGAGTGTGTCACAGCAGCAGCAGCAGCAGCAGCACATCTGCTGCAGCCAGAGCCCCTTCAAGCCCAGTCTTGCTTCTCCCATTTTTCAAGATTTTCCTAAGCAAGTTCAGTTTGAGCTTTTTCTGGTATCTGCTAGTCCTCTTGAACAATTCGTTAGATGAAAATGAACATATGGGGACATTGAGGCTGCAGCAGCGAGAAGCAGCCATGGGGTTCAGTGAGCTTCTCTGGTCCCCACAGATGATTCCACGAAGGCTGAAATGTGCCCTGGCTAGCAAGCTCTTCACAGTGCTGGTGGCACTGTAGCAGTGTCATTGTGTTGATTTGAGGTGACTGCAAAGCCTTATTTCTGACTTTACTGAGAAGCATGGAGCACTTCTCCTATATGGAAAGACTGAGAGAATTGAAATTGTTCAGCTTGGAGAAGAAAAGGCTCTGTCGACACTTTATTGTAGCCTTTCAGTAGGGGCTACAAGAACACTGGAGAGGGACTTTTGACGAGGGCATGTAGTGATATAAAAGGGGGAATGGTTTTAAACTGAAAGAGGGAAAGTTCAGATTAGATATTAGAAAGACATTCCTTACTGTGAGGGTGATGAGGCAATGGAATGGGTTGCTCAGGAAAGTTGTGGATGCCCTATCCGTGGAAGTGTTCCCGGCCAAACTGGATGGGGCTTTGAGCAACCTGCTCATGGCAGGGGATAGGAACTAGGTGATCTTCAAGGTCTGTTCCAACCCAAACCATTCTATGATTCACAAAAGGAGTGTGGGGCAAGCTGTGAGCTGCTGTTCAGTGAAACAAAGGTGCTGTTGACCAGTTGGAAGAAAGCCAACAAGAAAGAATTTTGGTTTTCGGCAAAGACTAAATATGTTAGGTATGTAGGAGACTTTCTCACTGGAAAGATAATGAGTCTCAGGACCAAGGAATAGAGGAATTCTGAGTGATCCCTTTTATTCAATGTATTTACGAATTATTTGACAAACATCTTTGCCAGTGGCCTAGATATATTTAGAATTAGATTAGATGATTTATTGAAATCCGTAACACATTATATTTCTATGATTTCTATTTCTACTACTGCTAAGAGCATGATATTTCTCAATATAGCATCTAACCACATGTGTCTTCTGCAGCATAAGCCTCTGGTAGTCAAAAAAAATAGAAAAAAGGAAACAAAACCATATTTTGGTCCTGCCACTCCTAAAAGAAAGATTGTTTCCTATACCTTTGCATTAAAACAAAATTATGAAAAGCAGGACATTTTGCCAGTGGTTACCTGCAGAAAAAGAAGAAATAAACTCCAAAGCGAGAATTTGACTTATTCCATTTAAAAGAAAAATAAAAGAAGAAAACCTCTCTTTTGAAAGTGCTAATCCCAGAGGCATTGTAATAGCTGAAAAATATCTTCTTCACATTCTCTATGCAAATAATCTTTATCCACTTTTAGATAATGACATTTGGTAGAGAAGAATAGATTTCCTTTGGGAATGCTTTTATGTCATGTGGCATTCAGTTCCTGAAAACAGCAATTGATCTGTGGGGGTCAAATCTACTTAAACCATGATTAATATTACGAGAAATTAGTGTCTCAGTAGTCTCTTTTTCAGGCAAAATACAAATAATTAGCTGGCTTATTTTCCATACACACAGAACACATACAATATTGCTGTTAATTTGCAGTTTGTATTTAGTATTTATCTAATTTTTGGATTCACTGGTTTATTGATATTATTAGATGTAAGCCCATAAAAATAATTTTCACCAGTTTGAGTGCAGTTTACATGGCCCAAGGCCTTCAGTTTTAGCAATATTTTTGCTACATTAGCAATGAGTCTCTTGTAAGAAAACTGCTGTCCAGAAATTCTACTGTGCTCATGTGATAGCTGTTCACCATGTGTTTGAAAGGAAATATTATGTATGCTTCTAATTAAAGTGCTCAAGGAATCACCTACAGAAAATGGCAGCTGACAAAATCTAGGCTCTTACCTACTCTAAGACAAAGTTCCGGTGAGAGAAATTCATGACAGAAATATTAATAACAGAGATTAATAGCAGTTTGCTGAGATATACATTTGATACCCTCATCTTATTTTCTAGGAGCACTCTGGCGTTTGCTAGTACAGACATTGGAGGAATTGCACAAGACCTTATAGATGCTATAACTTCCTATGGGTTTTTTATGAAAACTGTTCTGCTTAGAATACACTGGGATGGAAGTCCTTGGAGATGTTAAAAGCATAAAAACTGTTGCATTGTCTCAGACCATTGGTCCATCAAAACTGCTTGCCTCCCTCCAACAGCAGCTGCCAGCAGATGCTTAGGAAAGAACATAAGAGCAGCGCATACCTATATTGATAATTTTTCCTCATGCACTTACAGCTTCTGGCTGTTTGTGGCTTGAGGAATTATTAAGACATTGAGTGTATCCTCATTCTCATGTTCTGTCCTTTTTTGACTTCTCCCTGTGAATGTGTCTAGTTGCATTTTGTACAGTTTTATACCTTTGACTTGCTTTAGATATATGAAATGAGTATCACAGCATAACTAGGAGTTGTACCTAATCAACTGTCCATTCTGGACTGAACTTTAAGATTTCTGCCCCCTCTCTGCCCTGCTCTCCACCTCCCCCCCAAATCTTATTTTCAAAAGGCATCTTTAGTCTGACTGTAATTTCAAAGTTCAACACTTTAAATAAACAAGAATTTCTGCCTATTTTATCCTCTTTCTGTGGCACTCTAGTATACAGGGCAACTCAAAATTGCCCTCTGTGGATGACAGCTAAATGCTTAATCTACATATTATTAGTGTTACTGACTTGTCTCTCAAATATAACCAGAGTCCATGGTGCAGCTTGGAGACGGAGTACTGCAAAATCTGGTGCCAAGCTCCTTGCAGAATCCTGAAGACAAACATGCACAGAACTTATTGCCAAGCAGGTTTAACTTAAACTACAGCTTTGCTCCTGAGGTAGATGGTAAATAACAGAACAGGTAATGTTCAAGCATTCCACAGTGATCTTGGCTACGCTTACCAGCTAAGAGGAAGAGATAAGCTAATTGTTTCATGAGGCTTAGCATTCTCTGTTAATACTGTGCCATCAATGCCTGTTTATAAGCAAAATTCAGTCAATATTGTAGTTTATAATATTTACATATAGTTATATGCAAAAATAATTTACATATTAATTACTGCTGTGAAAGAGGCAGACTTTCATAATTCCACTTAAGTATTACACAAAATTCGCCTTTGATATTTATCTGAATCTACGCAGTTGTGTAGCACAGAAACCAAGTGACTTGATGAAGATTAGCAGAAATGGTAGCAGTGTAGAAAACTGAAGCAAAATATCCCAAATCCAAGGAATACATCTATATTATGTATTTTTGAGCCTATGTAGGAACTTAGCTGCAAACCTACTTTTTTGTAGGTTTCTCTACAAAAAAGGGCTTGCACTGAGGTGATTCGTTGCAGTACAAATACTTAAAGTACATGATCTGTAACAGCATTTTACATGGAAAACTATATTTCTCTGGTCACTTTGCTTATGTAAGCAAACTACAAAATCTGTGACCTTGTCAAGCCAGCATAGATTCTGCATTTATGTTGCAAGCAACAAGTGGAGCCAAGAGTAAACACTTTCGATATTCAACAACTTTTTTCATGTAAATATCATTTTTGGAAAGGCAAAATAGGTTTTAAGTATCATTTGGGGGGAGCGGGGATCGTTTGTTCTTAGGCCCTCAAGTCTCTGAGACACAGGAATTCCCTACTTGCAGTTTATAAAGACTCTTTGGAAAGCCCAGAGTTGATGTGGATCTGTCCACTGTTGTGCAGGTAAGGACAAGGGTTGAATAATATTTTTCAGATATATTAGACCATCCATTTCAATGCCTGTGCTGGCTAGAAAGATGATCATGGCCAAGAAGTACGTGGAATGAAACTAAAGAAAAGCCCTCAGGCTACGTGTTGTCCTCTTCTGGACACTCAAGGACAAGGAAACAAGGAACATTTCAGAAGAAACAGATTTTGGTTTGTACAGGTCTTTCTCCTCTGTCAGCCATTCCTACCTATTTCGGCAGCCAAGAAAGGCAAATGCAACAGAGATTTAAAAATAACTAAAGAGCTCAATATAAGTTAGGACCTCCATGGCTGGAGAGCACCCTTGCTGAAAGAGACCTCAGGGTCCTGGTACACAACAAGCTGAACATGAGTCAGCAGAGTACAGCTGCAGCAATAAAGTCAAACTGGATTCTAGGCTGCCTCCGTAGGGGCACTACTGGCAGAGATGGAGATAGGATCATTCCACTCACTGCTGGTCAGGTTGCATCTGGAGTGCTGTGTCCAGTTCTGGTTCCTACAATTCAAGAAAGGCACAAACAGACAGGTGAGGGTCCAAATGAAAGGTGCAAATGTGATGGAGAATCTGCCCCTTGAGGGAAAACAGAAGGAGCTGGATCTTTTATTCATGAAGAAAAGGCTTAGGGGGACCTAAGTAGTCCAGTGTTTAGAGGGCAGTTAAAAGGAGGACAGAGGCTCTTTCTTGACAAGGAGCCACGTGGAGAAGACAAGGAGCAATGGGTATAAGTTGAACTAGCAAAAGTTTCATCTTGATAAAAGAAATAAATTTTTAACAGTAAACATAATCATTCAATGGAACAACCTTCCTAGGGGGAGTGGTTCTTATCACTGGAGGTTTTGAATTTTTGACTGGTAAGGATGCTAGACAATCCCATGGAACCTCTCTTTCCCATGAAATGTCGACCAGATAAACTTTTGAGGTCCTTTCCAACCTGGGCTGTTCTAAGATTCTGTAATTTAAATTAGGGCAGGTTTACCCTGCACGCAGGGCCACAGCAAGCTCCAAGGAGATCAGAAGGACCAGGCTGTGTTTGTGCCAATTCCTCAGTCTTGCCAGAGATCCTGCCAGTGATGCAGGGGCTCCCATATATGTAGTTTGCCTTTTGCTGCAGGAGTGCTGCTCTTTTTTGAAGCAGTGTCTGCAGAGCTGTTACAGCTGGACCAAGTATCATTTGTTTCAATTTCAAGGAAAATGTAGCTCTGAAAGACAAACGAAAGCTGGTTAATTGGGCTTGTTTGGAAAAGAATGTTGGAATAGAAAATTCACTTTCATTATCATTTACACATTTGCAAAATGGCATTATTTTCTCAGTAATGTCATTTAACAAAGGGGAAAGAGGGAAAAAAAAAGGGAAAGAAGTTGTGCATATTTTGTAAAATGCCATTTTGTCCCTTGTGGAAACATTCTGAGGTGATTTTCTCTTCTTTTTCCCCTCAAAAGGACTGCTCATTTAATTTTATATTTTATTATAAAATACAAAATGTCCACGTCACAAAATTAAATATCCAGGTTGACCTGACAGTAATCCTTTATGAAATACTCTTCTGCACAGAACTTCTGAAGTTACTGGTGCCATAGCTAATGAGGATGAGCGGCCAGTCATTTGCCAAATGGAATTTCCATCTTCTGCAAGACTCTGATAGTAAACTGTGACTCCATAGGGTCTGGAAGTTCATGTTCTTTTTCACTGCACACTTGCAAGTATCAGATTTCCTCATCATGAATAGTAACAGCTTGGGGACAAATGATTACTATACAGTCTCAATACTAGACTGCCTGAACTGACACAACTTCTACTGAATGATTTCTGTAGTCAGTTTTTTGTTATGCATCTTTCAGGAGCTCCTTTTTGCCGCTCCTAATTGTGCCCAACTCTCCTATCATGAATATTCATTATTTTTCTGCTCTCTTACAAGGTTTTTCATAGTACAGCATGATTTGGTGGTAAGTGTAGAACTACATATATCCTTTTATTACTGATAGGCATCATGTCTTCTGTCACCCTTTCGCAATCTACTTATTTTTCCCATTCATCTGCTCTATCTCATCGCATAGCTGGTACTCACTTTGAGGCAAGTACTGTCATTTTCCATGTGTATCTGCACAGCACCTATCACAGTGAAAGTCCAGTACAGCTGAGAAATGTTGTTACATCAATGTGTAATAACTAATTATCATCAGAGACAAATACCTACTACTAATCAGAAAAACATCTAATCCTGTCTTTCTGATTCTCTACTTCCCTGTGGCATTCTTATTTTCCCTCTTGCTTTTCTTTATGCTTTTTTTAATCCACTTTTTTTTTTAACAGACAGTTTTAAATAACAGGTTCCTTCAATGGAACTCTTCCTCTGCATTTATCTGGTAAAGAGTGCTGATGGTACCTTAACTCCACAGATAGTTTAAGTGAGGTTCACTTGACTGGTTGAATGATGTCCAGCTTCCTGGTGTGCCAGAAAAAATGCTGTGCTGAAGTTAGATATGAATGCACTCTCATTTGTTGTGCTTTTTCTCGTTTCCCATGCTCTGTGGCATATTGTATCACTGCTCCATGCCAGAGAGATGTGGCTCCAAGCAAGGAGACACACTGCGAGCAAGGTCTCATGTAAGAAACCTCTGCTTGAGCAAGATGCAGTAGATTTCATAGGTCCTTCTTATACAGAACGCTGACAATGTCCTCTGTGCTGCCTCCATCGCCTCAAAGTTCCTTTCTGTCCCTGCTCAGCCAGACTGTCCTCGTTCAAAAAACCCTTCAGAGAGTGGAAATCTCACTACCCTCGCAGAAGACTTTGCTCTGCATGCTCGCTGATTTTGCTTTGTGACCGCAAGGTGTCTCCTGCAATCCACGGAAACGGCAAACGCTGACTGACAGACTGGGGAGATGGAAATACGCACAAAAAAGAGGGAGCAGCCTGCAGGAAACCCCCGAGAGGAATTTCGCGACACTTGTTCCGTCTCCCACCCAAGAAAACAGCATCTCAGTGAGCGATTATCTGCTTTGAAAAGAGAAGACAAATCTGCTTAAATTTCTCCTTAGAGCGACAACGTAACTGAAACTACCTGTAAGAACACAAGAGTCTGCAGCGGTGTGCGCAGCCTGCATTCATTTTTTCCTCGCGTTTCCAGCGACGCCCTCCGCACGTAGTCAGTGTTTTACTTAATGCATTTTTTCATTCATATTCTTCCGTCACACAAAAGACCATACTTGCGCTTAGACTGCTCTAGTGTAAGTTCTGCCTTCAGGAATGTAATTGTCTGTAACTTGTAACTGGATTGCCCACTTGGAAGTTAGAGCTGGTCAGGGTGTTTGAGAATATATGTTTCTAAAACGTTCCATTAAAAAAGAAGAGGAAAAACCTCCTGTATTTAGAAATTCAGCACATTGAATTAAAAAAAATTCCCAAACTTTTTCTCTATAAATATTTTTTCAGTTTGAAGTTTGGGGGATTTTTAAAAGAAACTGGACAAATCTTTAGAGATCTCCTGACAAATATTTTTGTCTTTATCAATTACCTTTTGCAGGAAGAATCTCATATTGGAATGAGTTCTTAAAATTGAAAGTATCTGTTACATTAAATTATACACTCCTTTAAGTGTGTCATTCAATTGATATTTATAATTGCAGCTTGTAGAGCACAGAGGCATGCAAAAAAAGGTAAGTAATATTGATTGCATCATTCAGACTGACAGAACTCCCATGATATAAGCAAATCACAGAGACAGAGGAAACTCTGCTCTCTGGATTACCAGTGGTATAGCAGATCGACAGACCTGCACAGATTTCTGAATCAGACTTCCCACCTGAAATGAGCATCAGAGTGGCCGTCATGGTACTTCCTCAGGCAGCAAGCTCTGCAGAGAAGAAGCCTTAAGGAATAAGCAGATATTGGGAATGGTGGCCTGCAGTGTAACTCCCAGAGCACCAAAGGCAGTGCTTAAAAATAGACACTATAGACAGATAGGAGGCTAGTTTGTTCCCCCTGCTTCTAGGCACTGTACTCCAGCATTAGAGCACTTAACCCAACAATTGGCATCTTCTTACTCTACATTTAAAGATACCAAGGGGCACTGTCTCTTTTATGCATTTATTTGCTATTCAGCTCTTACACGACAAGCACACATAATACTTGTAATGGTGTATTTGAAGGCAAAAGTGCCTGTTGCAGTGAAAAGGAGAAGGGTGTATCCTAACCTCAGTATTTTCCAAGTTACATTCCTTTTTATTAAAGGTTGAACTCTTCTCGACAGCATTTTCTTCCATGAGCAGCTTCACTGAGGCCAGTGAGCCTGCTTTACAGGCTGGAGGATTCATCTGTTGGTGAATATAACCCAAAAAACACAACTGGGAAATCCTACTGGCTTTTGAGTAAGGTTTTATAAGACATCAAAACGATACCAAGGGTTGTTCTGAGGTATAATACATCAATTGATTTGTGGTCTTGATGTGAAACTGAATGTATAACTTCAAAATGTACTATTAAATATTCTAGTATAAAAGCATCACTCTGACCACTTCTGTAAATTTCTATTCTTGAAATATTGCTTCACAATTTTGAAGCAACACTAGGATTTTCTATAAATACCAGATCAAGTTACCCACAAAATTTGATGTATAAATGCTTAGGCTACTTCATTTCTCTATGTAATGTGCATTATGCAATTTATTATTTATGTATGTTACTTCTTATCCATCATGAATCATCTGAGATTAGCTGGTTAAATCATGATTAGCTGGCTAAAGCACAGTGCTAGTAACACCAAGAATGCAGTTTTGATCCCACTCACCCAATGGACTCAGTAATCTTTATGTGTCCCTTCCAACTCAGAGTATTCAGTGATTGTTAAAAGGAGATAGAATTCTTAGAAAAATGGGTGAATGGTTTCGTTTCAAATCAACCGTGGAAAATGTATAAATAAATTGGTAATTACTACTGTCTGAGTTCTTTCTTGGTAACTATGATCCTTAATGAGAATTTGGGTCATAGCCATTGTCTCAGGTAAAACTGATATCTAGGCCTTAAGCTGAAGTATTCTGTTTTTCTGAAACCTTCCCACAGTGATGCCTCAATTCCTCAAATTTCTTAGAGCCCCTACAATTAATCATATGTCAGTGTGCAAATACATGTGTGTGTGCATTTCTTCTATGGGACCCTAAGAACACTGGTTAATGTTCAATTTGCACAAACACTTTTTATACAGGTGTGTTTGTTTTTCCTGGTGATCTTAGCCAGCATACCTGACAACTGCGTGAAACCTTTGAACATTCAAGTGCTATTTATTGGTGGAGTCACAAACTACGTTTCCTCAGAACCAGCTCTAGCTTTAAACTTATCAAAATTGGCTTTGGCAAACCTGATCTCTTCTCTTCTTCCATAAAAATATAATAGCTGAACTTTCACTAGGAGGCCCCTATCTCCTTTGTCAGAGTCAATATAGAAAGAAGCTAACCCTCACCAAAATAATCTTGAACTAGGCTAATGCTTCTTATCATCTACACTTACCAGGTTCATCAAGAAACTAAACTAGGTTAGAGTTTGACCCTAATCATGTTGCCTGGATTAGGGTCAAACTCTAACCTTAATCAGAATGCAGAGTTCAATCTACAGTCGTGACTAGCATCTCCGTCCCCCGCTACCTCTCTGGATCAGCCCTTCCCATTTGAGTCTCTAGCTGTGACTCCACTGAAAAGACCCGCATCCCATTCTGTCCTGTTACCCTGAATTGGTTTCTACCAGCAGTAGTCCCCATTTTAGCTTTAATGATTTTTTAGGAATACACAATAAATACAGATTTTTTTCATGCTTTCTTTTGCAAAACACAAATCTTTACACCAATATTAACATTAGGCTCAGAACTGAACCTCCTCACTACATCCCTGCCACCCCCAGTCATGTCCTATTTCTGTGATGGCAAGGAATGAAGAAATTGAACAAGATCCTGCAGCATTTATGTGGAGAGTCATTGGAGTTACTGTTGAAAGGAGGGTGTTCGGATGTTAGGAGAACCCAATTATCTTAACTGGATGTTTAGGTTGAACTCCAGCTGCAACTAAGTTCCATACAGCTCCCTCAAGTGGGATGGGGAAGAGAATTGAAAGAGTAACAGTGAGAAAATTCATGGGTTGAGTAAAAGATAGTTTAACAGGTAAAGCAAAAGCTGTGTACACAAGCAAAGCAAAACAAGGAATTCCTTCACCACTCCCCATGGGCAGGCAGGTAGGTGTTCAGCCATCTCCAGGAAACTCGGGCTCCATCATACCTAACAGTGACTTAGGAAGACAAACACAATCTCTCCGAATGTTGTCCTGCTTTCTCCATCTTCCCCCAACTCTATATGCTGAGCGTGACACCATATGGTAAGCAGTTTTCCTTTAGATATTTGGATCAGCTGTCCCAGCTGTGTCCCCTCCCAGCTCCTTGTGCATTCCTGGCCTGCTTGCTGATAGGGTGGTGTGAGGAGCAGAAAAGGCCATGACTCTGTGTANAGCAGAAAAGGCCATGCCTCTGTGTAAGCCCTGCTCAGCAGCAGCTAAAACATCTCAGTGTCATCAATACTGTTTTCAGCACTTTGGAGTATGGGATGAGGGACCAGTGCCAGGGATGTGTGGTTGTATTTTATACAGATGCTCAGGATGATAAATTGGGGGATCAATACTAGGAGTTGTAAATGGGTTTTTATTATTTATTAGCCATACAGGAACTGTTTTAGGTAGTAGATTGTATTGTAGATTGTAGATCCTTGGCTTTCAGCAATGAGTTTCTTTTTAAATTAGACTGGACATGCTCCTTTTCCCAAGGGAGAGTGGGAAATCAGCTGAAGTCATGTAGAGACATGAGGCATGGCTACAGCAGTGAATTCTGGGTACGTACGCTTGAAAGAAACTTGGATTACAGAGCACTGGGTAAGGTTGCCAGAATTTCAGCAGGGAGTCAACCTCTGTGGCAGGCACCCAGGGAAACAGGCAGGCTGGTTCAAGCATAAGGCACTGCAGTGTGGGATCATAGCTGAAGAGCTTGGAATGATATAATTAACTTGAAAGGGGGATGCAGCTGCATAAACTTCAGATTCATACTTGCTCTAGAGAAGGAGCAAGCTTTTGTGGTTGAAGTGTAACAATAGGAACCCTTCTGAGTCTGATGGCACAAAGAGTGCACATAGAGGTCCGAAAAGCAGCTTTTCCATATATGAGAATGCTTGCAACTACTTTTCTCTATACCTGTGCATGTTTCCACGCCTGTGGAAAGATGTAACAAGATTATAATGTCAATAATCATGAGAGTACTTGGCCGGTTTCTTTAATTTTGTGATAGCCCACAAAGCCCAAAGTAGGCCAGGCCATGTAAGCAACACCTTACGGAGACCTGCAACCATAGCTGCTCCTCCTGAGTCAGCCAGTGTGGTGCCAGGCATACCACTGCTCTGCCAATAATGCACAAAGTACAGCACACAGGATGAGTGTAAACAGAGAGAGTAAAATGAGGTTTTCCCTTCGTCTGGGGTAAAGTGCCATAGTACTGAGGGCAGAAACATGTACCATCCGAGGATGGTGAAGGGTCCTTTAAAGCAAAGAATGAACATCCAGTGGAGAAGCAAGCAGAAACAAACATTTTATACACTATGGAAATTCAGAAAATGCAGAAGCCCTGTCACAGTTAAGACAATGTTAGTATTGGACCATGACTTCTGAAACTCAACTTCAGACCATCCTCTTGGATTCAGTTACCTCACTCAGAGGTGTCAATAGGTTGTATTTCACCACTCAGTGAGACGTGCTGGCAGTGCAAGAACATGTTCAGACATAAAAACGCAAATCAACTCACCTCATTAAATTCTATATAGAGGATATATACATACATGCTCTACGACAGCTACTTTTTCTCTCTTTTTTTTTAACTAATCATTTGCAGAGAGCAAGACAAATTCTTCCAGCTTTGTAACTGACATCAGAGCATGTCAAGGGTTAATTGTTTGCTCTGAGAAAGAATAGCAGTGCTGTGGCCCATGAAAAGACAGCTGCTGCTTACATGAGAGCCTAATGCATTTGAATACCTTGTGTGTCAGAAATTACGTAAATTTTGTCAGTATCATTTCTTTAAAATTTACGCAGGGAAAGTGATATTTTCGCAAATATCTTTTATCAATAAGAGCCTCTGTTCATGAAGGACTTTTTTTCCCATCATATTTCCTTCATTTTATCTTGGTCTTAAAGTCCTTGTGTCCACTCTAACAGTGAAAAAATAAATTTGAGGCTTTTTTTCTATGAAAATTAATTTCCTGTAAATATTTTTCTTTTTTTTTTTAATTAAGGCAAATATTGCATGAGCCTCTCTTTTCAAGGCCATATAATGTAGCATGGGAGGTGGGCATGCCAATATACTTGCTTCAGCAGCTGAAGGAGTTTGTGCAGTCCCTGCCTGCACTCCTCATAGGTCACAGTATAAATGCCTTCATGAGTTTAAAGGCATTCTTTTAAATAAAGTCTTCACAGGAGTTGTAGAAAAAAAAAATACATGTTGGGATTTACCAGAGTTCAAAGTTGAGCCACTTTTGTGCAACCTAACCTACTCCCTTCACAAGTGTATTTGCCTTGAAGAACATGCACGATTTCCATTAGCACATACAGAGAGACTTACATCTGTGTTCACGCATTTGCATGTATAGAGAATGAACATGAACATTCAGGTCCATGCTGGATACTTACGTTGGATTTTTGTCCTTAGACTTACTTGTAAATGTACCATTTCTATGCATATAGCAATACAACTCTGTTTATCTTGAAAAATATATTATGCCAGAGATTCCCAAGGGCAGGAAGGTCTCCTAGGGTGCCTTTGAAGGTCTTCCCCACAGAAGCTTGTCTTCAAAAGTTGTCCGAGTTCAGACATTCCAAAGTTGCAGCTTATTCTTTTGAAGTTCTCCAGGAAGCTTTGTTGCTGTGTGGCCTCAGGACACTTCTGCTATTTGTTTTCCTTTGACTTGTTCGAATAAAATGAACCAGGCGGTACTAGGAAATCAAAATAATCTTCCACAAGAGGGTGCAGTTGTATTTCGTTAAAGCCAGAGCCAACTGCAATTAATAAATGGATTGCAGTCACAGCTGCCAGGCTGCCTACAGAAATGACTAACGAAACAATTATAGAAAAAAAATCATGAAGAGCCGTGAAAGATGAGAAAAATTATATTGAAACACATTGAATGTATTATTAAAAAGCACAGTCAGATGATGCTGACTAAAAACCCTAGCCTTTCAATATTCAATGGGATCCGTTTGTAATTTGTTTTCTTTTAGCTAGGTGAAGAGCCACAAGTACTCCCTCACGCAAGCCCTCAGATACGAATACATTCCCAGAAACATCATGCAACAAATGTAACATTTCCAATTTTAATCAGATAAATCTGCAATGATCTTGGGCCCTTCAATAGCTCACCCTGCATTCCCTGGGGTGTGACAAAGCTCAGAGATGTTAGTGGCAAAGGTTGTTTATATTACTGAACTTTTTATTATGAAAGCACCTAACAGACCTGCCATACGGCTTAGCATCTCACTGTGAAAACTACACACAAAGATCATAAAAAATTGTACATTCCTGCAAGAACTAGGTGAAAGTTCATATAACTTAGCTGACCAAATTAGCCATGTGCCAACAGGCATGATTCCATCATACTTCATCCTCAAATACTCATCAAGCTCCTGATTTGGTTTGTTGCTCTGCTCTCCTTCCTCATTAGTCCAGTCATACCCTCCTTAGTGGGCAGTCATGTCTGTGCTGCCCAAAGCTCTGCAATCCCCATCTCTTAGCACCTTCTATCCTTATGGGACACTTCAATCTGGCACAAGAAATAGGGTTCAAGTGTGGGTGAAATCCAAGAGGTGGTGACAAATATTCAGAGACACTGGCTGGTCTGTTGGTCACTTCTGCTCTTAAACTTGGTGAATCACCTGTTCATATTCAGAAAAAGCATGTGAGTAACTTGGGTAATAGGAAATTACAAGCTCTATCTTCTACTCACTCTTGACAAGATGAAACTTGCCCGGATACAGAAGAAGCCAGCACAAGCTTTGTCACTTTTAAAGTACAAGTTGCCTTGAAAAGTAGACATTGAGACCACCATTGATTCAGGAAAGTGAGCAAGTCATGGCAACTTTTACAAGGACATAAAATGCCCTGGCAGGTTATCCTTACTACCTGTATCCTAAAAATTCTGAAAGAGCACAGCAAATCATACCTTTCCCCAAAATATAGTGCCGTCACTGATATAAAGAGGTTTGTGTTTGTTTCCAGCCCTAAATTTAGTAGCGTGCCTCTAAATATTAAATAATGAGTTTTGCTATGTTTCTAAAGCCAAAAGTGTGTTTCTAAGCATACAAACTCATGCTTGGTAGACTTTTTTCTGGAAAAGCAGTGTTCAGTTCTTTAAAAATGTCCAGCCCTAGCCTAGCCCTAGTGAAATCTCAGGTATGATTTTTTTACCTCAAAGTCCTGAGCCTTCCACCAGCGTTCTTTCACATTTTTAAGAGTGTTTCCAAGTACCTCTGTGAAACCTCATATTTCAAATGTGTTGAAACACACTAAGTTATGCTACATGGATTTCAACCAGTTATGTTTGGTGTGTATGAAATACATCTACCTTCAAATAAAATTCTTATTGCTAGGTTGAAGCAGTCATAAGATTCTCCTGAGAGGACATTTTCAAATGCACTTGGTTTTGGCTTTACTACTTCCTTCTATTGCTGCTCCAGAATTTTCTGTTCATGGTTTTTAATAGAAAAGTGGTTTCCGTAATATTTTTTCCACAGGAAAAAGTTGGTTGTGCCAAAACAATGTAATGTCCCTTTGGGAAAACAAAAAAAGAATCCAAAATTTTTTATCTATCTGAGCAAATCTAAATGTTTTTCTTCAGGGCGGTTTGTTATTACTCATCATGAGTTTGTCATGGTCTACATCCCTCATTTCCCACCATCATCTGGGGCTCCTGAATGGATTGCATTTTCCATCAAGAACAATAGTGTCCTTTCTAGCTGTTATGATGATGCATCAAAGTGTCTCAAGCCCATATTGTAAAAACCAAAATACTTTAGAACTTTCTGTATTTTGGTTTTTTTTCCCAATTAGAAAACAAAAGCAAAAATGTGGGACAATTTTGAACACACAAACTGATTTTCAATAGGCACCATTTTGAAAGAAAGAGGAGTAGGGTAAGGAAATTCTTGTGTTTGGAAAATCCCACTTTAACCAAAAGCGAAAGGAAAAATAAGCAGCATGAAGCAGCATGTGAGCCATACTAATGTAATCTTTACTGCCATGTATTTTTCTTTAGGTAGTATTTTTCTTTTGCTTAACTACATTTGTCTGCATATTATTAACTAGCATGTCCCATTAGGAGAATAATAAATGTATCTTTTTATCCCATCATTTACAATTTATTCCATGAGAAATGAAATACTAGATATACAATGATATCTGGCTTCAACAGTCAAATGAAATGTACAAAATACAACATTACTTTAAAAAAATAAATCCAAGATTTTTACATTCCCTCCAAAGTTTTACAGTTGTCTGAAACAGGAGAATTAGTTACTTGTATATTCAAAGATGAGGGGTGTGGGTAGTGAAGAAAGGACTATTTGCCAGCTGCCTTTCTTAGAATAACTCAAGAATTGTATAAATAATAATTAGTTGGTAAAAACTCACTTCTATAAAGAAATAAATTTGTCATTTTAATAGCTTGCAGTTCTGAATTCATGGTATGTACTTAGTTCTTCTGAACCTTTATAGGACTCTTTTTTTTCCCTTTTGAAGAGTATGAACAAAAAGGTTCTGAGCGACCATAAGTAACCATCACTGGCTTCAGCACTCAGTCCAGTTCAGCTCTGCTCCTTTTTTCTCCTGAAAGCCAGATACCCAGGAAGCAGAGTGACAAAACATCAGGACAAATCAGAAGCCTGCAGAGCAGAGAGGAGCAACTCAGAAGCAGTTTTCTTTCTCTATTCATTCCTTTATGCTTTTTGAGTAAGGGATGAAGAAGGGAAGAGTCGCTACCACTCTCCCACAACAGTTGTTGCATGGTGGGAGGTCTGTACTAGCTCTGCGTTCCTACATAATTGCAAAAAAATGCTGGCTTGGCCTTTGAAGCCTTGGAATGGAGCATCTCCAGCTTCTTTGGCTTGTGAGAGGATATGCAGATAGAGTTTCTGGAGAACTCACCTCAGATCTACTAAGCCCCTGCGTGCGAAGTGAGCCTTTGCAGAGACTTACTGTCAGGTCTGATGTGGATGTACTATTAACAGCTATTGTAAAAAGCATATCCCTAACACCTGCCAGGTGAGACTTGTGAGATTTTAAATTACTGTGTCCAGATTGGAAGTAGAGGTGCTTCTCTACAACTTAGCTGGCAAAATTGACTCCTTCTAATATGAGAAAGCAGCAGATTTTCACATTACAAGTTGCCAGAGCAGCGAGCAAGCAACTGCCAAGAACGAGCTTTGCCTAGGAAGTATAATTTGATTGGTTATAGGTAGTGAAAACTCTTACAAACAGTACTAATAATCAATAACCACGGGAAAGGCAACAAGTTCTGCTTTTAATAAACCCAGGTTTCTTCCATCTCTTCAAGTGTTTTTCAGATTTTACGAAACAAGACTTCTACAAGCGCTGCCTCTTGAGTAGTTGTTTCCTCGGCTGCCTCGTTCATGACTCCTATTCACTCCGACACAGATTCTCAGGGAAGAATGGAAAAGACTGCGGCTGCTTCAAGGGAACAAAGCGGATAGTGATAAGGAAACCAAAGGGTATTTATCTGGAGCAGGGTGGGAACTGAGAAAGATGCATGCAGAGGCAAGTAAGTCAAACTTCAGGAAAACAGCCATTTAGTCTTTTCTATTCCCCCCACCCCCACCCCTGCTCTCTCCTCATCTATTAATGCAATCAAATCATGGTCTCCTAAATACTGAAATTTCAGAAAATTCAGACTGTTCTGGCTATATCTGAGGTGGGATAAAAAGTCAGTGGTCTCCCTATGTTATTTTACTCTTTCCTTATATCAGTGAGCACAGTGGTGTATATGTCATTTCCTAGCGAAACAGCATCAATACATTCTTGGTTTTTAGAAAACTATTAGGAGACTGAAGTGAAGATCATGTTGGCAGAACTGCAAAACTATGGGAAAAAACTACAGTTATGCCAGCAGACCTGAAGGGACTCCAACCTACACCTGAAGGAATGGTGACAAGAAAGTAAGACGTGAAAATAACAGTAGAGAAGGCATGCTGAGAAAGAAAAAAAAAAACAACCACACAAAAAACCAAACCAAACAAAAAAAAAATATCTGATAGATGCCCAGTTTCCTGAGATCTCTAAATGGTGCACATTTATGTCCACCTGTAAATTGAACACTGTGAGAGTGAACGGTCTTGTCTTCTTCACTAAAGCACCGTGCTAAGGAATTGTCTGGCATGCCAGGTTGAGGGGATAATTTTGTTCCCAGAACTATTCCCAAGGTAACAAACTTCATCACATTCATCTCTAAATTAAGAACGAAGTTTTTCTGGGTTGTGACCAACAACTACCTTCAAAACATTAGGGCAGAACAACAGCTTGGCATAGAAAATTCAAAAGATCTGTTAAGAATTAAATTATAATAAAGGGCACTCACACAGGCCTGAGGAATTTTTTTTATCTTTAATCAGAGTGGTAGCTCAGGGGAAAGGACCATACAGAGTCTCAAGCAAGGCTTAACTACTGATGATAAGGAGAACAATTTTTTTTAAATATATTTTTTAAATCTGTTCCACTTGGCTTTTTTTCTCTCATGTATAAAAGTGTTGCAACAGCATATGTGCTCAACAGTAAAAATCCTGGAAAAGAGGATCTTTTCATGCAAAATCCTCCAGGAGCGCTCCCTAAAAGCCATAATAACTTGGATTCTGCAGCTAACAACATTATTAAGCATTACTTCCACAGTCATATTTTAGGCAGTCAGCACAAATAAATATAGCCAATATGTATACTTGCAAGTCTCCCAAAGTCAGCAGAAATTGCTTCTTTATATTGGTTCCCAAATGAGGACGGAAGTCTCAAAGGCTATGTGAATGACTCCAGCAATGATGTCAAAACCAACACCAGTTCAGATGAGCTCTACTGCACCTACTTCTATTTCTGCTTGTCCCTTTCCATTCTAAGAGTATGGGACTAACATTGTGAGGAGGAAAGCAATACATTCCAAATCTCTCAGAGCACAGTGGCCCAAGTAAATGTTTGGGTTGTTTTTTTCCTGAACATGTATTAATTTCACAGGTTTCAGATTTTTAAAATATGAAATTTAAGTTGAAAATTTAAAAAAAAAAAGAATGTGCCTGTGCAAACTTCCAAATTAAATCATGCAAGAACTGAAGACACAGGAAGTGTAGTTGCTGCCAAATCAGGGTTGAGTGTTAAGTGTTCATCATATATAGCTCTGCCCTTGAAACAAAAGCAGCAGTTATTTTAAGTAACCATAAGTAATACTCATGTGCAATTCAAAGGAGATCGGATATAAAGAGATAAAGATTAGAGTACAGCAATACGGCTTTCATTATACAATGTAATCCAGCGTGTCTGATGTAACTGGATGTGACACAAATGTAAATAGCAACAGGTTTGGAAGTACAGGGTTTTCCAAGTTTAGCATGCTTTCAAAAATAACTTTTAGAAAGTTCAAAACAACCTTTGAAACAATGCATTTCAAAAAGAACCTGACATATACTTCCTTAAAGTAAAATATGTCATGTTACACAAGATAAAACAGAAATGTTATTTGAGAAAGAACAGAATATTTAATCTTGCAAATAGATGTGGGTGCCAAACACAAAGATCCCAGCCATTTGGAGATGCAGATGCATAAAAAGGCAAAATGGGCCATCTGTAACAAAAAAATTTTGAAGTTTAACATAAAGCTTAAATAGAATACTTGCTTCAGAATAGGAAACAACAACAGATCCATCATGCAGTGACATAGCACTCCATTTCCTTATGGAACTACTCTACTCGTATGTAATTTGCATTATGTCCAAGGAAGATGTTTCACTTTTAAACATCAATGATTTTATTAATAGCTTCTAGAGTATGAAATAGAAATTAACATGACAAAAACTACCTACTTATGTGACTGCTTATAATATTCAGACTCAAAAGAAATATATTTCAGATTAAAAAGAAACACCTACATTTTGCTAAACACCCTGATCTTAAAATTTTGAGGCCAGCGCTTAAAAGTAAACAGCAACTAATAACTGCAAGACAAACTGCTTTTTGTAATATGATCACACAGTACACCGAGCTATGCGAACTTAGCCCAGGAATTTTAGGAAGTAGTACTATAAAATACCATTGTTTTCTACAGTTTTAAAGAGTGATAGCTAGGATGAGGCCTTGACTACCACAGTTATTTCTAAAAATGAAGGAATTTAGGTCCATCAAATTTTTTATTCCTTTTAAAAGAAAAAAACTGTTTGCAGGAGACCATGACCCACTACAGTATTTTCCTCTTTATTCTGAATTCTTGGAAAACAGTCCCACCAAGTGTTTTCAAGAACATCTCAGGGTTTCCTGGTTACTACCATGTGTGCCATAGATGAACCTTTGGTATGTACTGTTAAAGCTCTTCAGAGAATCAATCTGCCCATCTCCTTCAAAATCTTAGGATACAAGTCCTGTATTTCCCAATTACAAATCACTAAACCCACATCAATGCTTGAAATATCTTAGTCTGCCTTCCTCCATCTCTATTCTTCTTTTCCTCCTTTTTTCTTTCCGCTTTTTCACCTGTATTCCCCTATAAAACCCTAAAAATACTTTATTTGGCATATTTACCTGATCCTACCACACAGTTTGGTTTTTGTTCAAATTACTCAAACACTCTAAGAATTCTATAAATAATCACTATCTTTAAAAAGTAATTCAAATATATGAGAAATTTCAAAGATAGTCTACATTTCAGAAGGCATTTTCCATGTATTATTTGGACAAATCTTCAACATTAATGCCAACTAACAACGCAACACAGACGAGGAGTTAGTGAATGCTGAGGCATTCATCCATCTGAAGGCATATTTGGGAAAATATGCCCAGCAAACTGCAGCAACAAACACCTGCATTGACAGCTTCTCACACCATAATCCAGCTATGCTAAAGCATACAAGGGTAGCTCCTCCGTCCTTCTTCCTGGGCAAGGTCAAAAATACTAATTTAAAACAAAAGAATAAAAGGGAGGAGAAATTCCTAAAAGCAGACACTGGGCTTGGCTGACTTGCAGCCAAGTTTCAGCTGATGTGTCCTGAGTGAATACCAAGCAGTATCAGTCCACCTGCACAGCTTGTAGCACCCACAGCACTGCCCACTGAGCCCACTGAGCCCACTCGGGAACAGCCGTGCAGCAGCGGTAAAAAGAGCTTCACCCAGGCCACATGTGACAGACAGGCTGCAGGCCGGCAGGCAGAAGGTGGCAATGTCACCCTGAGTCCTGTCCTGTGCAGGATTAAACAGACTGAACCACCAGCAGTTTGATGGTTTTAAGTCACCTGTTCAACATTTCCTTATAAAAATGACGAACATTCAGACTATCAGTGACAAGTGCATGACAATTTAAGAAGCAGTCAATTTTTCCACTGCAATGAAAGCATGTCTAGCCTCCAAGACTCCAGACTCAAACCCTCATCTATTCTTTCACACCCATATGGTGTAAGTCTGAGCTTGCTGTCAATTAAGGGACTGGTCAGCTTGTCTTCTCCCCCAACCGCTCTGCTATTTTAATCACACTGTGCTTGAAATTAAGCGTGACCGTCTCTCTACTACTGACCAAAGTCAATCACTGGTGCAGTCCCAGCATTATCTGTGGCTGCTGATAGCAGACGTACATGTAAGACAGCACATGCAAGGCACAGTCACCAGCCCAGTGTCTCAAAAACGCAACAAATCATTCATTTTATTGGTCTTAAGGAGAGAAAGAAACAGGAGAAGTGTGACGACTGAGAATCCAAACAAACACTTTGGTGCCATCCAAGTACAGCCAGGTGCTGTGAGAAAGGACCACTGTGTAATCCCATCCATCAACCTCGAACCTGAAACCCAGAAGTCAAGTTACCATGACAGGTAGTATGGGCCAATATGTCTCTAACTATAAAGATTTAGCCCAATGCTGAAAAAATTTCCTAAATGGGGAATTTTCAAACATAATGAAGATGATGGCATAATTAGGGCCCATTGTCTTTTTCTGATATGCAAGTTTTACAACTGTGCTGTAAAATGAACCACCCAGCAATGCTTGCTGTGTATACAAAACCCCACAAATGATACTGGAAGTCCCATCTGGCCCTTACTCAAGACCACCATAAGCCCAGTTGGTGCTCTGAAGCTGTGCAGAGCCACGACTCCAGTCTGCAAACACTCCTCCCTCAGTTAAGGTATTCAGTACCTAGGTCAACTTGTAAAACCTACTGCTGCTTTCTAAATCAAAAATCAATTCTGTATAACGTTAGACTCCTGACTGAACAGGAAATGATAAACTCTACCAGTCTAACAGGATTATATGACAATTTATGGTAGTGAGTCTCCAAATCTCAAACACTTTTGCCCTTTCGTATTTTAACCATATTTGTTTTGTCTGAAATTCAAAAATACAAGTGGCTTTATTCTGCAGCATTTCCTGCAAAATAAATTGGACGTTCTGTCTCCATTTTTTAAACTATATGAGGTTATCATTAGTGATCAATACGATTACTGGTTTACACTCTTTTTTTGCACCCTCTAAAGCAGATATAGTAGTGAGAGATGTAAATGTAAATTTGACTATCAGAGTGTTGAAAACAATAAAAGATAATGCTGAATGAGAACTACCGATTTGCCCATAAAAACTCCAGTAACTCTGGTTGTTTGGGTTGTTCTTTTAATTTTCTTTCGCTTCTTCCTGCAGTACGCAGTTCTGAAGACCAGGTGCATTTGAACCACATTTCTCCACGAAGCTCACCTTCACACAAATGCAGGGGTTTTTTGGGTTTTTTTTAAATGCCAAACGCTGACGTCCGGAGCTGCGATGCCTGGGAAACCCGTAACACAGAACACCCCGGAGTTACCGGTGCGTAATTTACAGGCTCGCTCCTTATTCGCTCGGTGTTCTGGCGACAGGCCCGTTCCGCGGCGCAGCCCCGGCCACTCCCGAGCCGCGGGCCCTGCTCCCCGCAGCACCCGCACTGCCCAAGGACTGTTTCGCATCCGTCTGACCCAAAAGAAATTAAAGGCACCGAGCCTAAGCGTAGCTCACCTCAAGACGCCTAAGAGAGGAGTTTTAAAAGTTATTTTTGTTCGCCTTTCACGCACCACGCCGAAGGGCTACGCTGCCGAAACCTTTCAGGTCCAGCTCCTCTGCCGAGAGAGGCTCACCGAGCTCCCCCGCCCGACACAGCGGGAGGAGCAGCTCCCCCGGGACCCACCGTGACCCAAAGCCGGGGAGAGGAGGCTGGGAGCAGGCGGACGCCCCCGC
>VXBA01000394.1:93938-195503 GCA_013399895.1 Serilophus lunatus
GGGCGGAATGCGGGGAGTAAGTTTGTCGGGAGAGGCCCCCGGACCCTCCCCTTCGCCCGGTTGTGCCCCGGCACTTCCCGCCGGGTTTGCCGCGGTCCTGGGGCGCTGCGGGGCCGCCGCTCGTCCCCCCGCGTTCACCGCCTCGGCCGGTGCTCGGCGGGAGCCGGTCCCGGCTCAGCTCCCGGCGTGGGGCCGGAGGATGTAAAAGGGCGAAATTCAGGAAACTGGTTTGGTAGTCGCCTGCAGCTCGGCCTGCGTGGATTTATTTGCTATTAATTTCTCCCCCTCTCCCCCCCCCGCCTCACTGTTCTGGTTTGTATCCCTGCATCAAGCCTGGGACACGACTGCTTTACATTTCTGAGTCATTAATTTAAATGTTCACTCATCGCACTTCATCCAGCCTCCTCGTCTTCCTTACAGTTTAAGAAAGAAAAAAAGGTGTTGGACACTCGCAGGCCGCGGTTCTTGCGGGGGCTCCACGTAACTTTCTGAGCTGTGTGGACCCTCAGGCTTGATGGGCATAAAGTTGTGTGCTCGTCCCTCAGGCCAAGGGCCAGCGTGTCCATTATACAATGTTGGATAATATTGCAAATACGTGTCCAATATTACAAATAAATGGGATTTATTGTTCCAGGTGTCTGGTGTGCACATGGGTATGGTCCGCTTTGCCCTGGGAAAACCAGGACATAAATATTTCCGAACTTCGTGTTTTTAAGTAGGTGTATTCAGATGTACCAGTTAGATTTAACCCTAAGCAGAGGCTGGTTGTTAATTAGAAATTAGATGTTTGGGTTTAAACTGTCAGAATATTCCAAAACCAGTTTAAAACTTGGGAGTGTTGACAAGGAAGATCTATGGTTTTACTCTTTAATTCATAGGCAGATGAATGAAATTCCAGGCAAATTTTGCGAGTGAAATTGACCTTTGCTTGGGAAAGCAAGATATGAAAGTTTACTTTAGTGTCTCTTTCTTTTGTCTTTAGAAAGCAGGTCCTTGAAGAGAGATTTCTAAAAAAAAAATTGCCCTAGCAGTTACAGTATCTCTGTGGCGATGTAGTGTAGTTTTGCCATAGCTACGTTTCTGCAGGCTTAATGGATGCAAGAACTCTTCCTTTCCAAACAGCAAAACCTTGCACTTCTGCTCATGTTCTGCTTCAAAACCTCGCTCATGTTTCTGGTGCATGTCTGTAAACTTGGTTGTAGGAGGTTCCTGCTGACCATAGGCATGGAGTGGAGACCCTGTGTGTGTTTTGCAGAGCCAGTGTGTTGCGGTTAATTTTGGGAATAGGTAGCGTCTGCGATGGGAACAGAAAGACACCAGCACTGGCACTGTGCTGAATTTCAAAGAAAAAGATCCAGTGATACCCAGGCGTGTGAAGGGGTAACAGTAGTTGGTAGCAGGGATTGCCAGCACTTAATTATTCCACGTGCTTTGTTAGCTTTATTTCCTCAGCAGGTGCAGCTCGAGTGTAACTGCAATGTCTGTGTGCCTTCGGTCCGAGTAATAACTCTTTTGGCTCTTGGCCGATTTCAAACGAATTTGGCAGCAGGGGTCTCCCAGGTGAGCAATTTCTACAAAGTTTGTGAACGTAAGGTAGTCAGGTAGAAGAGAGCTCTTAACCTCTACACCAAGGGAGTTCATGTCAACTCTTGCCTCCAGCTGGTCATTGATGCGGGAAATAGGACCTCCCTGGTTTTGCTGATTGCAGAGCTTCTTGTCCAGTTTTCAATAATTATTTAATATGTTGACCTCAGAATGAGAGTAATGAGCCCAAGGTAGCTTTAATCTGTACTTCTTACTATAAAGATAAATTTTCAGGGAAATATCTGTTAGCCAACAGCAGTTTTTTGGCTATGGAACAATTCTTTGGAACGAAACTGAAAGTATATTTATATTACTAATTATTTGAAATAGCTAGAAAAATAATAAATCTTTGTTGTGCTGCATGCTGTGTAGCAAAATTACTGAAAAACCCTTTAGGGTTTTTATCAATATTCGTGCAAAGAGCAGAGAAGTATGCTTCTGCACTGAAGGCATGTTCTTTCTGTTGAGTTTTGCATACTTCTGCAGCTCCTGAAGAGTGAAATTGTCACTTTGTTCATTCTGATAAACGATGGCTGTCATGTGGCAGGGATGCAAAATCCTGTGGTGTGGCACATGTCTGTTTATGTGGTCGAAGTTTACTTTAAGAACAAACAAGCTGCATGGTTTTACTTTTCATTATGGTCTGCCTGTGGACCAAAGCTGTGTATTTCCAGTAGATAATTCCTTGTGTTCCAAACGTTAGTTAAAAGAAATGATTTCTTTCATCCATGTTCCCGCCTCGCATCCAGCTGTTTTGCTGCATACTTGGATCACAGTTTGAGTAAGATGCCTTGATGTTAATTTAAAAACTGCTGTCAGTACTCACACAAAAGCTACTCTGGGAGCATGCCCTTGTTCTGCTGTGTCGCATCAAGCAGCCTTTTTCAGATGGGACACCTTCCATGCGTGTGTACATAGCCTGTGGTTTCTGTGAAGTCCCTGAGAAAGGTTTCAGGCTTCTAGTACTGGGAGTCCTATGCTCCTTGATGGAACAGATTGATCAGTGAGGGAGAACTGTAGTTTCTCTAACTATTGTAACAGAATGGGTCAGTTTTTGTCCCGGAGGAGCCACTCCAAAAACAAGTAGATAAGTCCTGACAACGAGTTATTTCATTTTTGTTCACCTTGGGAATGCTAGTGTGAGGCTGTTTTGTAGTGATGAATTTTATGATGTGACAACCACTAATTTTGTTTTGTTTTAAATACAAACTGCTTTATGATTGCCATATGGGAATTTTTTCCAATCCCCACAGTCCCCAGCTGCATTCACACCAGCAACTTAGAGTGGTAGGATTCCAGGTTATATTGTCAATTGCCAGGTTTTGAAGGCAAACCTGGACAACTTCTCATGTCTATGCTGAATTTAGTAGGGAAAAAGTCATATCGAAAAGATGCAGACAATTTTAAGTTTTAGGAGGTTTTTCTTACTGCCTTTTGCACTTACAGGGATTTATCCTTGATGGTGCCAGTGCATCAAAACAGAAACTGGCACCACAGTTATTTAAATGAGTGGGACTGCACTCTTAGGTAAAGTTAACAATCACAGCTGATTGCAGGATCAGAGATCAAGATGATAGTAACATTAATGCTAGAAATTGAGTAAGTAAACGCTATTACTTATGCATGAGTTTTGTTCCCTTAAGACTTAAACATGTACTCTTTGAAAATGTAAAGGAGAGCTGGAAATAGGATGGGAAATACTCTTTGTTGTCACCTTGAGTAGGCTCCACGTACAGGACGCAGCAGGAACCCCGGTGTTCTAAATCAGTGGAACGAGGTCGTGCTCAGCTGAAATGAAGCCCTCGAGCTGAGAGTGTCCTGGAGGACTGCTAGCCCTGGCTTGTACCCGAGCCCCACAGTCCAGGGGAATGTTGCTGTAGGGATCATCACTGAGTGGCTGCTGTCTGTTGAGGCCAAGAATGGGGTTTTGTTCCGATTTTTTTCTCGACTGTAGTGTTAAGTGTTGTTACAGGATATGGTTGGAGAGTGCTGAGGGAGTAAAACCTTAGACTGGAATCATTTGTATTTTGGCTTCTTGAGTACTCTCAGTCGTTGCATAGGAAATTAGATGACTTGTTTTGCTCACCTGGCTGTGTTTTGTGTTTGTGTTTTTGGAAGGCAAATGCTTTTATCGTATGTATGATATAAGACTCTAATAACTGTCAATATGGACTGCACCTTCATCTTAAATGTTTACGTAGATTTTGAATTGTGATGGTGCTTCTGAACGTCAAATAATATGTCTTTCAAGTTCTTACTTCAGGGGTATGAAAAACTTCTATGGCTTAAGGTGTTTCTCTTAATGTTTCTGTGGCTTTCTTCACACCAGAAGTCTAGAGAAGTCTGGGAAACATAAATGATTCTTCAGCAGTGTTGAGCCACCCTTTCAGTTCGGATTTTAAGATCAGCTAGATGAGGGTTACAAAAGTGAATAACTTTATTTACTTCCGTTGACAGTAAAGTTGAGTAAACATAACCACGTCAGTAAATCTTTGTAGATCAGGACTTTTAACTTTGTCTTGGAGAAACTTTCAGGAGAATTTTGTGACATTAATCAGACTTTTAAAGTCAGTCTTCATATTTTGATTTAATGGGGTTAATTTCCTTTGTTTGCATATGCCCAAAGCACTTTCTACTCTTGCGAAACTGAGACAGTCATAGTGTTTCATTCACATAAATGCAGTCAGGTCTCATTTATGCTTACCAGGACTGATAGCCCTGTAGCAAAAGAAGGGTTGGGAGTGGAGGATGGTGTTCCTGTGCCAAGTATTTGCCCGTAGTTCAGGCAAGTGTTTTGATGGTGCATGCAAACTTCAGCCTCAGGAATAAAATACGGTGTCTGGGCTGAAGGTTTTGAAATTTTCAACCCTATTTAGTGCCCTTACAGTTGTAAGAAAAGGCAGTGCCTGTGCGAGGTACTCAAAGAGTAATTAGAGGGTGCTATGAATCCCCTGTGTATTGCAATTGTATAGCATTATAACTGTTTTGGCAGTCAGCCAGGAAAGGAAGACTTGAAACAAATTAATAGTGAACAATCCAGTTTTAATAAGTTATTTTAAGTATGGTTAGATAACAAAATTAATATTTATGCTTAAAATGTGACAAAGAAAAAATAGATCTCAGTTATTATGTGTATCTTCTTGCTTTTCAAGAACATTTTGTTGGAAACTAAGTGACCGAGACTTTCAACCGCAGAAGAGGAAAAGAAAAACCAAGTCCTTCTCTTCCTTTACATACTCTTCCTGTTTCAGGTTGATCTTTACCAGCTTAGCTTGTTCAATATAAATACTCTATTTTCTCTGTAGTAGTACCCCAGAGACCAGAAGCTAAAAGGTTGCACCATGGCCACAGGCATTCCTGGTTCTTGGGCTCCCTTCCCGAGTATTGCCCAGCATCTCAGACAGTGGGAACCAGTGGTGGGTCCTCTGGTCTAACTCAAGGGATGTTTGATCTTGATGGACTTCTGGTCTGATTCATGACAGCTGGTCTTTCAATAGGCTTAACGGATGCCTCAAAGATTAACAACACTTTTAAGGTTTTGGTCGAAATATGTTGCACTGAAAAATGAATGTAGAATTAATGTCTAGAAAATATTTGTGTATTCAGAGTACACAATTATCTGAAACTAGCATTCATTTGCCAAACTGTAGGAAAGAAAACATTAGCAAAGCTGAGGTGGAGGAAGGAGATTTGAAAATAAATAATAAATGTTCTGTATCTCATTGTAAAGCGCTTAGAACAAAGTTAGTCTGTAAGAAACAGAGAACTAAGTGTGACGTTTAGGTCTGAAATTTGTATAAAAGAGTGGCCTCCAAATGTCTTAAAAAGTAAAAATCTGTCCCAAACCTAATTGTAAAATTATTGTTTTAAAAATCTGAAAATGTGGCACTTGTATTCTTCTGAGGACTAAGTAAAGGTGAGATGAAATGGGAGGAAAGCTTATGGTGATAAAAGCAAGGGGTTTGTGTCCCTTTTCTTGTAACTTCTTGAGCTGAAAACAGGATGTGCAGCAGAACATTTTACAACTTCTGATCTTTTGTTGATCCATAGTATTTAGTATTTGTTACTAGCTCTGGTTGCAGTAGTTCAGCTGAAATACTACACATTTCTTTAGAGCTGTGAACTTAAAATGATGCTCTGATGAAACCGAGAATGTATCTAATAATGCTTCTTATGAACTTACAGGTAATTTCTCATAATAGAAAATCTTGCAATACTTCAGTGACAAGTGAACCTGAAAATAGGGATTTTTTTATTATTATTCATTTCTACTAATGCAAAGGTATGCAAGGCTTAAATAAGTTTCATAGGGCAAAAACTATTCTCTAATTTCCATGATGACTAGCCCAGGTGAGTTGTGTATCATTCTTATTAGTTTTGGAGAGTTTGTTTTTGGTTTTGATTTTAATCCACTCAATTCAGGAGAAATTCTTAATGTGTTGTTAGTTTTTGGAAGTTCAGTTAGAGGGAAACTTTCAGAATGAGTTCTCTGAGCAATAGATGGCACTTCTGATTCAGCACTGGTTAGGCTGCACCCTGAATACTGTGTGCAATTCTAGGCTTCTCAATTTAGGAGAGATGTTGATGCTTGAATGTGTCCAGAGAAGGGCAACAAGGCTCGTGAGGGGTCTGGAACACAAGTCCTGTGAGGAGTGGCTGAGGGAAGGGGAGGCTCAGGGGAGACCTTATCTCTCTCTATAGCTCCCTGAGAGGAGGTTGTAGGTGGGTGGGGGTCGGGCTCTTCTCCCAGGAATCAGTGACAGAAGAGGACACAGTCTCAAGCTGTGCCAGGGGAAGTTTAGGCTGGACTTCAGGAAAAAATTCTTCATTGAATGATTGGCCATTGGAATGGGCTGCCCAGGGAGGCGGTGGAGTTGCTGTCCCTGGAGGTGTTTAAAAAAACCTGGATGTGGCACTGAGTGCCATGGTTTAGTTGATAAGGTGATGTTGAGTTATAGGTTGAACTTGATCTTAAGAGATCTTTTCTAGCCTAGTTAATTCTGTGATCCTGTGCTATTCTAAATAAAAAGTATTCAGGTTTTCTTCCAGCAGTAATGCCTTAAAATGTAAGTGTGCTCTCTGGTTTCTGAGACATGATATATTGGATGTTTGCCAAAGTATGTTCTTTGGGTTTTTTGGGGTTTTTTTGTAAACTCCCCCTACCATATATTCTAGGATAGAAGATACATCAATAGAATTACAAAGTCCTGAAAGCAGAGAAAGGGATGGGTTTGTTTAACTGACACTGATGTTAAATATTTGTTTAAAGGATTATTGGAGGTTGTAACAGTATTGGCCAGATCAGCTCATCCTTACCTAACTGAAAAGCATGCAGTGGAGAGAGAGAAAGAGTATACTAGTCTCACTGTGGACAGCCATGTTTAATTCTCTTTTCATAGTAAAGTTAAATATTGTATTCAAGAACACAGCATAGAGCAAAATACTATTCCTTTTGAAAACAATTCCCCATGAAGGCAAGAGGAGGGAGAGCAAGGCTAATTCCTGAGCAGATGCTGTTACTCATTTGGGGAAATTTTCTGGAGTAACATTTGTTTTCTCAAGCCTGAAAAGTATTTTATTAATGTTCTGTAGTTGGTGAAATAAAATGGTTATGTGGTTTTGTTTGGTGTTCCTCTAGGTTTTTGTTGTTGTGTGGTTTTAAATAAGTGAGCAAAATGCAAGTATAAAATTCTTAACTTCAGAAAACACAAAAATTAATTGCTGGCTGCATATGCCTTTAAAGGGTAAGATGCAATAGTAATGTGGGTACTTCTTTTTTTTACTTTCAAGTATAGTTCTGTATTTTAAGTACAGTTATACGTTTAAAACACGATTCATAAATCATAGTGATTGAGGCTATTTAAAGTGATAAGCTTTCAAAATACCTTGCTGAATAATTGCATATTATGTAATTTGCTAAAGATATCAAACTTCTTCATTTTAGGAAATATTTCTTAGCGCATACACTGTAGAAACCTGTAGAACTGATTGATTCAGACTATATGATGTACCTAAAATGAGACAAGTGTTAGTTTATAGATGAAAATTTATTTCCCTGGAAACGTTTGACTTGTTCGTGCATAGTAGGTGTATTTAAATATTCTGCAATTAATTTACATGGCTTATTAAATCTAGGGCTCTGTGCTGTGATTACCTCCCATTCCCTTTAGCTTAGGTCTGACATACCTTCAGAACACTATTTAAATTTGGTGCATACATGGTGAAATCATAGCCAAGTTAGTACAACGTGATTTACAATTAGGAGCATGACACCTTGATTTGTAATGGTTACTTGAAACTATTATTTTAACTTAGATTTACACGAGTGCTTCTTCATTCTTTTCCTGAGGAAAAAGGTTGGGTCTTATTAGTTGGCAAAATATATTGACTCTAACTATATATTAGGTTTACATTAATCTTGTTAGGTTTTTGCCAAGGGCATGGATTTTCTGCATATGTATTTAGTGTAGTAATAAAGTGTCCTAATAATTCTTTTAGGTTATATATATAATTATTTAAGCAATGAAAATGCAACACTTTTTTCTTCCTAATTTGTGTTCAGTGCATTTGAATGGAAATTCTAACGGAAATTCATATAAATGACCAGTGTTACATTTTAAAATACAAGTTATTGATATGTTACTTTTTAGATAAGGATATAGAAGGTGATAATTTGAAATGCAAACCCTATTTTGTTTTAAATCTGATAGATCTATTTGCAGAAGGGAATGTTAGCTTTAGTTTGTGAGTAATTTGTGGTCACCAAAACCTCTAAGGCATTAGTATGAATAGATTTCTTGCTTGCAAGTTTTTGTTTTCTTTGAAAATACAAACAAAAACAATCTCTTCTCTGTCTTTTAGTCTTACTGTCTTCGTGTGTTTCTGAGATTCTAATGAACTGGTATCTAAATAACATTAAGTGGAGGGATATCCTTTACATGTGTAACAACTTGCATGACTTTAGGTGTTCAAATTCTGATTTCAGGTGGTTATGAATGAGCTCTGCCACTTCAGTGATTTGAATTTGTTTTAAATTTTGGTGGCTAGCAACATTGTTTGAATGTTTTTTAAATTCAGTATAGGTAATCCTAACAGTTGTAATTTATATTATTTCTTTCTCCACTTTAAATATTAAAAGGATGCCATCAGGAGGGTAACTTCTCATTATAACACGATGTGGTCAGGCAGCATATTATTTAATTTGGCTGTGTAGGTCTGTTGTATTTTATTTTCACTGTTAAACAAATAGAAGTAAACATTGTTTACTGCATTATGTGTGCTACAGTATAGCCAGGTAACCAGGTAATTTGTGTGATGGAGTCAAATCATTTTTAGGCCAACAAAGTAAGATGCAGAAACTTCTGAGCCAGTGCACTGATCACAGTCTAAGATGTTCTTGAGGAAACCCCAACAGCTCTGATGGAGAATTGAAAAGTGTTGCTGCTGCAGGGTTTCTACAGTGGAAACCATGCCATTAAACCATTGCTTCTCTTAAAGTACTTCCTAGACTTGAGAGATTGTTACTTTTGCCGAGTTCCTCTGATATTGAAAAGCCAGAGCAGTTGCAGATAATAGTTTTACAGTCAGAATATCTGAATGGTATTATTCTCTTTAAAAACATTGCTGTGTAACATAACTTTACACATGCTTTAAACTGAAATAGAAATTAGACTTTTTTCCATTTTTAAAGTTGGGATTTTTTGCAGGGAAAAGGGATGTTGGTTTTTTGGTTGTGGGTTTGTTCGTTTGTTTTTTTCTAATTAGGAACTGGAAAATCTGAACCTTTTTTTCTTCACAGGTATTTTAGCTTTGCTATTCTAGGACGTGATCCTGTTTCACACTGAAGTCAAGTGCAACATTCTCCTTGACTTCAGGAAGAGCTGGATTAGCTCTACACAAAAGGACTAAATTGTCCTCTGGGATAAGTGGGGGCAACTGTATTGAAGCAGACTTCGTTAGAGTATAAAATGAAGACAAAAAATGTTTCCTGCTTTTACAGGAAATTAAATTGGATCTGTTAGTTCAAACAGCTACGTTAATTTAGTAGTCGAATCAAAGATTTTTTTTTCAGTGAGGTAGTACAGTTATATTAGTTCACTGCATTGAGCAGTGACTTAAGATTATACTTATGCTTAACTACAAATATTTTACAGAAACCAGGATGTGTTTTTGAACTCTTGTCTTATGTGTCATAAAAGTTACTATAAGAACTTCAGAGCTTTGTAAAATGTTAGCAAACTTTTGAGTAATTTATCCTTAAGTAGCTGAAAGGATTCTCTTTAAATTGCTGTTTAAATGTAATAGGCTTTATATGACAAGTTGTGTGGAGTTTGTGGACCCTTGTTTGTATTTTCAGCCTCAGGCTGGCATTCGAGTGGGTATCTGTAGTCTTGCTTTCACACCAAAAATTGGACTGGATGTTATCTCGTGTTTGCTGGTGATGTCTGGAGTAATCCCATTGACTCCCACTGTAGCCAGTAGAGCCTTTGGTGTCTTTTATTAATGCTTTACAGTGGTATCTGTGTTGTGTACACAAATGACGAAGAAATAATCTCTTAAAAATAAATGCAATGATTACTTACATAATACTCTTCTATACTTCTTGTAAAAAGTACCATTTGCACTCTTGCCTATGGAGTTTTTCTTCCAGTGCTTCTGACATCTGTTGGGATCATGAATAAATTCGACTGTCTGTGTGATTATTTTGACCTAAGCACTGTATGGCTTTCTTGTGCCTTCTCTTTGAAGTTTCACAAAGGGAAGGAGGACGGGAAGATTGTAATCTCCTTAGAATAATTTGAGAACGAATCCTTAAACGCTGCTCACATCTCTTTATTAACATGCGAAATAAAACCTCCTCCCAGGGAAGCTCCATAGAGCTCTTAGCTGTTTAGCATACATAGCTTTGCAAAAAAACCCTTCCACAAATAACTGTAGCTGCAATATTTAGCAGGTGTTAAGGGGTTAAGTAGTAAACTAAAATTCTCTGAAACGTGAGTGCTAAATTTACAAAACAAAACACAAGAACTTTTAAGATTAGTCATAGTTAGGAAGCTTATTGAACTACCGGCATCTTCCTGGAAACATCCTGTACTTTTGTGTCTTCAGCTAGCCTCGTCTATTCACGGTCTTAACTGGTTTTTGGTTTTTAGAAACTCTTGCTGCAACTTCTTTGTGACTAAGGCGCATTGTCAATGAGTCCGGTCCTCCCCACGCCAGCCAACTGTCCCCTTAATGCAGCAATTCACTTGGATGAATAGTGCTCATACTTTAAGGAGACAATTGCCTACCAGAGAGAGTGCCAAGTTGATTTAACTTTGCACGAGTGTGAAAGAGTTCTTAAACGGGTGCTGTCAACTAGCATTGACCCGGGGCGTCAGCTGCTTGAAAATTGTTATAATCTGATTTGGAGTATGACAAAATTTGTTTTAAATATTTCGGTCAGTCACTGGGATGCAGAGATCATTAGTACCCCAGAAATGGTTGTCAGACAATTGTCCATGGTCTGTCAGAACTACAGCAGACGTGTCCTGGCCAAATGTACAACATGGCTTTTAAAATGGACTCCTTTTTGGCAGTACATCACTAAATTGGTGAAAGAATACAGGATTCATGTTGTAATCTGCTCTTCCAGTTCCATTTAATGTCACAGCGTGTGTTTGAAACAGTTAGTCAGATGTATGATACAGTGTAAAACCACAACTGTAGCCTGCCATTACTGTAAACTTTACAGAGCTGAGCTACTGTTCAGCCAAACCAGCTACTGGATCATCCACTACCTGGAAATGTTTAAAACTGCACAGAGTTTATGAAAATTGCATTGCTTCTTTGCTGTCCGCATTTTTTGGATGCGTTTGTAGTTTTAGTGGGGGTTGAAAGGCTGCTTACCTTCTAGGTACACCATCACTTGAGTGCAGAGGGTTGGGTGCTGTGCTCTCTTTCATCCATGACAGTGTAAGCATGAGCTTTTTGTTAGCATAATTGAGGGCATGATACTACTTCACTGCACTTCGGAGGGGAAGTGCAAAGATGAAAGATGTTAAGGAAAAAACATGTGGAGAACATGGTCCCTGAAATTCCTCATGTTTCTGTTTCAGGAAAGCCAGGAAATGGCAGAAAAAGAGCTGTTTCTGTTAAGAGCCTAACAAAATATGGGTATTATCCTAGATGTGTAGAAAGGATGGTATTAACAAAATACTCAGTTTAAAAGAGAGAAAATTTCTTACAGGCACGGTGGTAAGCAGTGAGTCTTTTTGGGGGGGGGGAGGAGGGTGTTTTCCTTGCTTCTCTGAGGTCATTAGGCCATTACAGCTGCAACAACATTGCTACTAGCTTCCATACATTTGTGGGGAAAAAAGCAGCATTGTTATTTCAGTGCCTGGCTGGAATAAGTAGTTTGTTAGGCAGTGCCGTGGGATTGTTAGTTGTTTTAGGGACATCTCAATCAGTAGATGTGCAGCTATTAATAAGTGTACTGTGGACATCAAAAGGAAAAAATACAAATCAAAAATTTAGATTGGAGAAGATGCAGAACAGGTACTAGAATAACTTCTAGATAAGATTTGTACCTGTCAGCGTAGCATGGAGCGGACATCATGTTTAACCACCTTGTATGGTGAGATGACTGGCTGTGTGGATGAGGGAAGAGCAGTGAACATCCTTTTTCTTGATTTCAGTAAGGCTTCCATTTCTCCCAGGGCATCATTGTAGATGAATGAAGTACATGCCAGGTGAGGGATCAATGAAAGCGGCAGAATACTGTCTGACTGAAAACTGACAGAAGACTGACGGGCTTAAAAGGTTGGCATCAGTGGCACAAAGTCAGAAGTGGCACAAAAGCTGGTGGCCAGTCATGAGCAGAATACCCCAGGGCTCTGTACTAGCGCCAGTCCTGTTCAACACCTTCATTACTGACCCAGGTGATCACACAGAGGTGCATCCTCAGCACGTTTGCAGGAGGAGTGGTTGATGGACCAAAGAGGGTAGTCCTGACATCCAGAGGGACTGGAGGAATTGTCTGATGGGCACCTTATGAAGTTCAGTAAAGGAAAATGCCAAGTCATGCTCCTGTGGAGGAGCAGCCCCAGGCTCCAGTATGTGGTAGGGTCCTACCAACTGAAAAGCAATTGTGCAGAAAGGGACCTGATGGAAAAGATGTATGTGAGCCATCAACATGAACTTAGAACAAAGAAGGCCAGAAATGTACTGGCTGCATTAGGAAAAGAGTTCCCAGCAGATCAAAGTGGGGATCCTTTCCCAGCACTGCTCAGGCCACACCTGGAGTGCTGTGTCTGCTTCTGGGCTCTCCAGTACAGGAGAGACTTGGGCATATTGGAGGGAGTCTGACAAACGGCCCGTAGGATGATTAAGGTCATCTGTTCCAAGCATCTGGAGAATTTCTTCTGTGAGGAAAAGCTGAGGGAGTTTGGATTGCTCAGCCTGGAGAAGAGAATGCTGAGGGGCACTTAGTATATATAGATAAATTGATGGGGTGGAATAAAGAGGACAAAGCCAGGCTTCACTTGGTAGCGTCCACTGACGGGACAAGGCAAAGGGCACAAATTGTAATACAGGAAGTTCCATTTAAATATCAGAAAAATGAGGATTTTTTTTTATGGTAAGGGTGATGAATCGCTGGAACAGGTGGTCCAAAAAACATTGTGGAGTCTCCATCTTTGGCAATAACTCAAAACCCAGCTGGACACAGCCCTGAGCAACTTGTTGTCATTGATATGCTTTGTGCAGGGGAGGGGGTTGTAGTAGGCATCCTCCAGATGTCCCAGTTTCAGCTGTTCTGTGATTTTCATTAAAGGATTTAAGAGAGCCATAACAAAAAGTGCGATGGTTGAAATGAAACAAAATACAGGTGTTGGTTGAAAGGCAGAGTATTTTTGTTTGTTTGTTTTGTCAGCAGATTTTGTTTGTTTCTACCAGGTTTCTTATGACAGCTTGGGAAGAGGGGAGATAACTCTTTGAGAGTGCATTGTTCTCTTGGGTTTCTTAGCTTTCTTCTATTAATAACAAGGCTGTGTATGGCTTTATTGTCAGCTGTGTCCTCTCCTCACTTCTGGAGCAGCAGTAGGGAGGATACTGTTAACTTCTCTGCTGCCTGGAAGACTGAGCAGCACCAGTGGCTTTCAAGTCAAGGAAATGTGCTTGAAAAGGTATTTTTTCAACATCTGTAACAGGATAATTTTTTTTCTTCTTAATGCTGTAAAAACTTAGAAAGTGAACACTATGCTTGCTCCAATGGACTTTTTACCAAACTTGATAATGGTTTGGGGGATTTTTCTCCCTCTGTTTGACTTAAGCATACTGAATTGATGAATCCATGCTACTGTTCTGTTGGTGTCAGAACTACAAACTTCTATTAGTCTGACACAAAATATAGAGGTGAAAAAAAGTAGCTGAAACAGTTGCATATGGATTTAAACACGCTGTTACGTTTAACCTTAACATCCTGCAGTAGAAATAGGGTCGCAGTGAAACGTAGCATTTAAGCTTGCACCACAGAAAGGCTGTTGATCACTTTATAAGATGGGATTCATTTTCAACTCTTTGTGATCTTGTGAGTTAAAAGAAAAGGGAAAGGTGAAAGTCAGTACTCTGCTAAAGAAAAATTCGGTAAATTTAGACTTGAAATATACTTGGCATTTAGAAACCTCGTGATATAAAAGTGCAACTTCACACAATTGGTGGGGCTAAAAATACTAGTGTGTATTGGTTTAGTCCATCTCTTTAAGTTGCCTACTTGTTGGTTGTAATTTCCACAGAAATTCTCGGTTCTAGAAAGATGTTAAAAGTTTTACTTCTCTTTGAATGCTGTCTCATTTGCAAATGAATAACTATGTCTTCACAAGCTCATTTGTGTTTTGTGGTAATTAGGACAGCTCTTACATAGTTGAATGGCTACTGCTGCAAAGGAGCATATATTGGAGGAACTATTATTTACAGACTGGAAAGATAAGAGTGTTCTTTTGATACAATTAAGTGTTTGTAGTATTACTGTTACAGTAAATCTTTATCATGTACTGATCTTCCCAAAGATAGTGCTTAGAAAAAAGCAAAAATCACTTCCATCTCTTTAGAGAGGCTTGCTTTTGCACTTAGAAGTACAGCTTTCCAGACAGCAAGCAAGCAAGGATCATTGTACCATAGACAGTAAGCAACAAATACAACATCTAGCTAAGGTAGAAGTTCGTTTAAGTGTGATCTATAGTGTCTTAATCTGTACATTAAAATGTACAGATTACATCTGTAATGTAATTACAGATTACATTACGTTAATCCGTGATTAATGATTTGATTTTATTTAAAAAAAAAAAAGCTTCAAGAGAGATCTCAGGAATTACAGATCACTAAGCCTGACATCTACTCCAAATAAATCAGTAGAAATAACAATAATAATAATAATAATGAAAATAACATGGATAAACATGATGTATTGAGGAAGAGTTGAGAGTCTCTAATGTTTTGCAAAGTCTCTGTAAGTTTTTAAAGGCAAGCACATGAATAAGTAAGATCTGACAGAAGTAGTTTACTTGGATGTCCAACAAGCATTTGGCAAGGGCCCCCACCGAAGAATTTTGAAGAAACTAAGCAGTCACAGGATAGGGGAAAAGGACTTTATATGGTTCAATTAAGAGAGGAAGAATTGGAGTAGATAGGGGTCAGTATAACAATTCTCCAGGGTTATTTTAATGGAGCATGTTCAAGTTAATAAAGTAAATGGAAGAAAAGTGAGCTCACAGGCTTTACTGATGGGTAATAGATGCAAAGGCAAACCCTAAAATCACACAAAGACTTGTCATGGCTCAGCAACCATAAGTTAAAATGTCAGGTGAAATTTCCCATAAATTGCTTCATATGTTGTATTTGGAGGTGGGGAGAAGTAAGCTTGCCTTCTCATTTAATCATTGTACCATTTAAAAAAAAAGAATTCTAAAAAATATATTCGTCTTACGCAGTTCTGCGCTACTTACCCCTATCCCTGTCATCACCTCAAAAAGAATGGAGTTGAAGTTCTAAGGAAGAGAAAATCTGAAACCTGGAACAATTTCTGTAAGAGGAACAACCTGAATTTGTTACAGTAGAAAAGGTGACCAAAAAGTGATGTGACAGAATCCTGCAAAGTGTTCAGCAACCAGCAGGACCAAAATAGGGAGTGTTTATTCGCTGGCTTTTTTTTAGTGCGCACACACTAAGAGGTATCTAATGAAAATAGCAGCTGATGAATTGAAAACAGACAAAAGGAGGTGGTTCTTGTCAGAACATGTAATTATGCTATAGAATTTCTTGCCTCAGGAATTTAAGGAGTCTAAACATTACATCAGTGTAGAGGGAAACTGCCATTGAAAAAATCATCAAATACCTACCTATTCTTGTTCAGGAAATCCTGCTTCTGCAAACTGTTGGGGGATGAGGGAATATTCTGGGGAAGCACTGCTTTATATTGATTGTATTCTTACGTGATTCACTTGGTATCTATTATTGGCTGCTGTGTGTGAGAGGATATTTGAATGGACATGGGCTTTTGGATCTTGCTTAGTACAGGCTTTGTTCTAAATTGTGACCCTTTTTATTTTTATTTCTCTGTTACTCATTTTCCAGAAACCTTTCTAGTAGTAGCACTCAAACTTTGGCGCACACTGGGGTACTAAGATATTTAAGAGGCGTTTTAGGGTCACTGGTTGCGTAACCTTTTCTTTGTGAGACCTTGTGCGTGCCACCAAAATATAAAACCTCCAAAATACAAAATCTGATCGTGTTCAGAGCAGGGGTAGGACTGCAGGTAAATGCCAGGCAATGGCTTAATTTCATAAGACTTTATCCTCTTACGGATGCATAGTACATTTTGGTCATGTACTGTCTGTTTTAAGGAAGAGTGGTTTGGGGTTTGTATAGGTCAAACGAATGCATGGCCTGGCTGACTATTGGCAGGTTATTTCTGCACTCCTTCAAACTAGACTCCTTTGTGGTGCTTATTGGTGAAAGTATACTACTTTGTGTTTCTGATGGCTATTGAAATAATGAAGGGACTCTTTTCTTTTAAGTCAAGAAATAATATTGTGCTGGACAGAAGTGTTCCATTTGAGAATATTCACACTATTTGAAACAAGAGGCTGCTATTTAATATAAAACTGTTCTGTTCCTTTTGTGAAGGTGGCCGTGCTGCAAATCACAAGTTGTAATTGTTTGTTCAGTCTTAATAGATCATTTTAATTTAGTAGTATATGTCACTGATTCTTGAATCCTTAGTACCTGCTTTCTGTAGAAACATTTTTGAAGTTAAAGCAGTTAGTAGACTTTGTAATATATTTTCATCCAGTTACACATAATTTTGTGACGATACTGTCTTCTCAATAGCTTTCTTTATGTGGTTGCATTATTTAAAATAGTTATTTAACAGGTTAATAGTTCTTTTAACAGATGCTGAGATTTGTACAAAGATATCAGAAGCATGTGGGGTTTTATTTGAAAGGTGTGCTTATTTTTTCCATTTACCTGTTATGCAAGGGGAAAATAGTGAGTGCTAATGTTTTCATGCAATTTAAGCTAATTCCAGTTGCTAATTTGAACCAGTGCTGCTTCTCACCATGTTGACAGACAACTTTTCCAGTCTTAATTTTTTGATTTGGTGGTAGAAGATGACCATTAGATAAGCTATGTCATTTAAGATTGTGCGTTAGTTGGTGAACACCAGCTTTGGCTGCCTATACATGAGCTTCTAATGTAGGCTCCCTTTATAGTCAGTAGAGAGAAATAAGCACTTTCACTGCATGATTCATCTCACCCCCAGATGGATGTCTAAATTTGGAAGATGAATTCCACCTGAAGTCCATTACCGAATATAAATGTCATTAATTTAAACTAGGGAATTATTTTAAAAGGACACTAGCTTGACTGGCACAACAATTGAATAAAGTCTTTTGTTTTCTTCCATGAATTGAGTTTCAGAGATTTAAAATCAGCACTATGTAGCCTGTTTCATGTTTTGTATTGTTTGAAGCTGCTCTGATGTCAGAGCAGGTTTGAAACTGAAAAAGTAGGATATATTCACATATGTACTTAGAAATTAGGCAACCTAACTAGTCTTCTTGCCAACTGGTTTGATTTTTGGGGTGAAGGGATGACAACAGGGACTAGCATAATGAGAAGAGCAGGGCATATACATATAATTGTCTTTCTGCTCCAATTTTTCTGTTAAATGTTAGGAATTTAAAAAAAAAATATTAGGTGTCCTTAAAATCATTGCTTCTCTGCAGGAGCCTCTGTTTCTCCATTGTTTGTGCAAGAAGTCTGTGTGAGGTGATCCAGCCTTCAAATTTTCAGGTCCAAAAAATAGGCAGTACAGATACCTTCCTTAATTTTTGCTTCTGTTTGTCTGGAGCAGATACTTGGGATGGCTGGTATCCTTTTAAAGTACTTTTCGTGCTGTACCATGCTTGCACACTCCACCCGCTGCCCCTTTTTTCCTGTTTATAGGTCCTGATTCCTGTCAGTGGCAATCTCCTATTTCTTTCCTTTTGGAAACTTTGCTTTTTATGTAATGACTTTTGGAAACTTTTTCCTGTTGATCACACTGATCAAGTCCTGCCATCAAACTCTATCCTTATACCTTAATCAAAAATAAGAAATTATTATAATTCCAGTGTTATTGTACTACTATTGTTTATAATACTTGTGTTCAGTTATATATCACAGCTGGTGGAGTTCTGTCAATTTTGTTGAGTTTGTTTGGGTTTTTTTTTTTACATTGAAATGAGTATTTTTTTAGTTCCTGCTTCAGCCTGGACATTCTGATGAAATAGTTTGGGATTACAAAATAACTCACAACAGCATTTCAGTTTATGTGTGTTATAGAAAACTGTATCCTTTGAACATTTTACTTCACCAAATACACCCATGGTGGTAAGAGGAGCTCCTCACTAGGAGTTTAGGGACAATCACTGGTTGGAAACTTGGAACAGAAGGGTTATTGTGGTTCCTAACTGGGAGAACTGGATGTTGTACAGATACTGTGTGGGCTCCCTGCTTGTACCGACAGGGATGTAAAGCAGTTCTGAGCTCTCTAGCAAAAACAGCAAAAGTCAGAAGTAATAACTATGACATGCTGCAGAAAGATACGAGGACAGATAAAATACACTGCCAGCCTTTAGCACTAGCAGAGAATTTATCCAATGGGAATTGCCAGGCTGTCTTAGAAAAAAATACTTTTCATGCAAGAGAAAAAAACACGCATTGGTCTGTACCAATGCAGAGGAGTGGCTGGGTAATTCTCTCCATTCCTAGTCTGGCGGTTTAATGCTGGAGGTTATATGAGCAGGAAATGCAGACCTTTCAGTTTGTGTGATAAGGAGCAATTGCTGAGCTCTCCACTTGATATCAAGTAGGACTTTGCTTGGGGATAATAGCCCTTCTTTGTGTTGCGTTATAACACATTGTTTGGTAGAAACGTGAAGTGCTACCTCCTGCTTCCCTGTAGAGTGTTCCAAAGAAGTTACTCCCTTCTGTGTATTTCTTCTGTGTGTTTGGGATTTAGTGCTGTATTGTGGAGATCTTGCCTGTCCTTAGACCAGTCACCAGTGAACTATGTCACTCCTCTGGTGGCTGCAGGTGCAGGTATTTACGTCTAATTCTGCTCAATCTTGGAGTTATCACTCTTAGTATTACTCTTTGTGTACAGCGGTGGATTCTGGCAGCAAGCAGTCCACAAATCGCTCCAAAGAGCAGAACCTCTTTTTGGGAAGATTCTTTGTGTTTAGTCTAGAAGACAGTGGTTAAAAACAGGCAAAATTGATTCTTTAAGCTAACCTGTGGGATGATAGTATTGCATTGCTTCCTGCTTGAAAGGTGGAACTTAGAAGTATAAAGTTTATGGAACTGGTGAGACTTAAGGAATTTTGGAAGTTTAGAAGATTTGAGCTTACTATTTGAGCATCTGACAAGTGAGAAGTACAAGTTCTTGCTTATCTGTAAACCATCAATATAAAAAGATTGAGAACACTGAACTGAGTAAGAAAACTACATAAAAGTATTTAAAATGTCTGTCCCCCACCTTCCAGGAGAGACATGGAACAAGACTCTCTTCCTTTTCTCTTGTTCTATGATAACATAGAATTATTTTAAATGCTTGCATTTTTTAGTTTGTTTTCAATAAATACTTGTTTTAATTGAAATTTTCAATCAGAACTTGTCAAATCTGCAACAAAATGTACATATTTAAGCTCTTTTAATCATGCTCCTTTTTTTTTTTTTAAATAAGCAGTTCTGTAATTGAAATGTTTCTGTCAGACAACGTTAGTTCTTTTTGAATATTGTTAATTTGTTGTTTCTTTCGTTATTACTCATGGCTGAAATCCTTCTGACCTGTGACCAAAAATTAAATAACTCATGGAGATTACTGAGGAATAAGTTGTTTGACTACAGGCTTCTGCTGAATTCCTAATATCTTCCCTCCACCCTTCAATTTAACATTTAATTGAAATGGAAATTGTTCTTCCTTCTGGCAATACTTTTGGAGTCAAAAAAATATCGCTAAAAGCTCTGCTGACTGGTTAAGAACAAGAAAAATTGTTACTAGACAGTAGTTATTTAGCCTCAAGAGGATCTTTAAACATGTATTGTGTACTCCTCAAAACAAGGTACCAGCGTGATTGAGAAAAAAATGGCCAAGGCATTTTACTTACCTATTCAGAAAAGCATTGCCCGATCCAGTCAATAAAAACTAAAGGACATCTTTGTGCTGTGGTGTTAACTCACCCTTATGTGAGTTAACAGTATTTACCTACTTGAAATGTGTCAAAATCTATTTTCTATTGCTCTTTGATTATTAATATTCATTTTGTCTTTTAAAAATTATTTATAGCCCTCTAGTTGTTGTTCTGGCATCTCTTTGCTCTCCTTTTCACACCCTCCTCTCATCTATTCCTGTTATATTTTGTATCCTGTACCATGACTAAAACTGATCAAAGTTATCAGTTGTGTTCACTTCGCATATCATGAAGGAGTAGTGACTGATGACGCGTTTTGCATGTTACTGGCTAATTCATGCTTGGAAAATGCTAAATTAGAGGGAAGACCCGTTGGTTAATATAGAAAACCTTTTAGAAAGAGGAACACAGAAGCTGATGTCATCTTTAACGTATCCTTAGAAGATAACTGAAGACTTCAATAATTTTTTGAACTGTATGTTCATAAAGCTCCCCATCACAGGAAACAGAAACACTAAGTTGGTTTTCCTTTGCTTCACTCCATCAAATAAGAATGTCCTCAGGAAAAGTTCATCTTTGACATCTTTAGAAATGCATTTATGAACTGTGCTTAAAGTCCTTTCAATAGTTTTAAGTGATAGAGAAAAAATCATCGGAAGAGTCTAAAGGAAAGTGAACAAGGAATGGGAAGCAAACACTGTGGTTTTACATTACATGCTGTCATTGCAGGCTTGGTACACTTGGTACAAGTCACTCTAATTGCTGGTCTGGAGCTGGAAAGGGTTGAGTGTTTTAATTACTTAAGCAAATGAAACAACATGAATGTGAGGGAAAGTAGTATCCTTGTTTTGGAAAGCAAAGAATTAAGGGGTTTTTTGTCTTTTTTTCTATAGTGAGTTTGTGAAATTGCTAGTGAAATGCTCACATTTGGAACAAAACTTTTCTGTTGAAGACAGAGGATAGACCTACTTTGCAGGAGCCCAACCCTGGTCTAGGATGAATGGCTGTAACCTACAAATAAGACAGTTCTTCTTCACAAGACAAGAAGAATGTGAATGCTTTCCTTCTGTGGTATGCTTGCTGAGGTGCAGCAGCAAGGTGTTTGTCCTGCAGAAGCAGATGAACCTTGAAAGTAGAGCTGCTGCATGGCTGAGATCCATGCACATTGCACTGCCTGGTGCTTTCAGGGCAGCTAATGACCAGGGCAATGGAATATTGGAGATAATAATAAGAAACATTGGGTAGGATAATGGCGAGACTATTAGTGTCCTGTTGTCTCCATTTTCAGATGAATGATAGACTTTTTTTCCCCCAAATTTTTCTCACAGCTCCACAATTGGGAGTAATCTGGATTAACTAAGTTATGCCTGTTTAATACAGAAAACATATTATTATAGTTCTAGCAAGAGTGATATGGGCCATGCTTTCAGGATGTGGAAATTTCTATTCAGAACGGATGTAAGAATCATAAGGAACAGTGGCTGCTGTCAAAATAGGTACTAGAGATCTCAGATGGGCCCAGGAACATCGTGAATTTCAACAAGGTCAAGTGTGAGGTCATACACCTGGATCAGGGAATCCCCAGTACCAGTAGACTGGAGGAGGAATGAATTGAGTGCAGCCCTGCGAAGAAGAACATAGAGATATTGGTGAATGAGAAATTAGGCCATGAGCTGACTATGTCTGCTTGTAGCCCAGAAAGTCAATCATATCCTGGGTAGCATCAGAAGAAGCTGTGTCCAGCAGGTCAAGGGAGGTGATTCTGCCCCTCTACTCCTCTCTGGTGAGACCTCACCTGGAGTACTGTGTCCAGCTCTGATGCCCCAAACATAAAAACAATGTAAAACTGCTGGAACAGATGCAGAGAAGGCCACTAAGGTGTTCAAAGGGCTGGTGTACTACTCCGATGAGGAAGGGTGAGAGAGTTGGGGTTGTTCAGCCTGGAGAAGAAATGGCTCCAGGGAGAGTAATTGTGGGCTTTCAGTATGTTAAGTGGAGCTTGTTAGAAACATGGAGAGAGACTTTTTACCAGGGTCTGTAGTGACGGCTTGAGGAGTAGCCGTTTTAAACTGAGACAGTAGCTTTACATTAGATACAAATAAGAAATATTTTACAATGAGGGTAGTCAGACTCTGGAACAGGTTGCTCAGAGATGTTGTGGATGCCTCAGCCCTGGAAGCGTTCAAGGCCTGGTTTCATGGACCTCTGAGCAACTTGGCCAGTGAAAGATGTCCCTGCTTATGGTTATGGAGGCTGGAATCTTTGATGGTCCTTTCCAATCCAAAACATTCTGTGATTATATTAAAGAAGGATTAAGGAATACTCCTTACCTTGAATATCATGTTCCTGGTGATAACTGTTAGCAGGAGGTGCTGAAAAAACTGAGATCTTGTAGAAAATGAGATGGTTGAGTGACTAGGCAGTCCCTTGGCAGATTGGAGGTGGGCTGCAACAATCTTGCCAATGAGAAGGTTTCAGAGAGCCATGATCTTCTTACTTGCACACGAACGAAACCAGGTAGTGGTAGGGTCCCAAGGCAAAGGTGTTTTCTAGATGTTGGCATTAAATTTGGGTGGGAAATGAGGCATGTACTTTTAGCGATTACTGTGTTCAAAATTTAAGACTTGTCCAAAGTGTGAGTGAACATCTAGTAAGAGTCACTTTGAATGAATTTGAGTGCATGCGAACCTTCAAGACCATAAAAGGAAATATTAATTTAGGGCAGCCCTATGGCCTCTCTTGTGCAAGATGCCTGACAAGCTAATTGAGATAATTTCTCCTTGTCTATGAACACTGTTGTATCTGTCAGTATAGAAACAATAGAACAGCAGTAATGATAGCTATTAGTGTAATTATTCTTGTTTAGTTAAAACCTCATCCAGCTCTTCCCTTTTAGTAAGGGTGTTATTTAGCAGGTGTCATCTTACTTTTTTGTTTAATTTTGAATTTATTTACAATTTAATTGTACTTTTCACTATTTTTATGTGCAAAGAAAAAACAACGTATTGATTCATGAAGAACAGTGTATATATGTGTTTGCAATTGTTTATACATACTTCTCATTTTAGTCAAAAGATTGATGTTTTCCAGCTGGCTTCTTGAAATTCCTGTTCAGCAAAGAGCTAATTGTTGAAGGAGGTGTATGGGTATATGGCCCATGAATAAATGAGCTGAAACATTTTGTCAGTAATTGGATTTATATACTTTAATTACAGATTTTTCTTAACATAGTAATCACATCACTTATGTTAGGATAAAATAGCATTGAGAATAAAGTAGAATTTCACCTTAGGGTGACATTTGGCAAAGAGTAGATAGAAAATTCATGTCTACAAAGCAAGATCGTTACTTTACGTTTGGACAATGTGTCAAGAACACACAAAATAAATAAGGTCTTAAGTTCCATGAGTTTCCCTAGCAATGATCCTGTGCTACAATTTGGGTGGATGTAACAGTCTTTTGTTACAGAGTCTTTTGTTGATTCATCTCTTAAGTTCCTGCAGCTATTCCTTTCCTTTATGTTTCTGTGGTGATTGATGAGGTTGCAAGTGGATTCTTGCTAGTATTGAGTTCCTCTGTTATCTTAAAATATAATTGCCATTTCAGCTGTATGCCTAGCTAAGAAAATGAAAATTATTCATACAAATTTTCTTTGATTTTTCTGGGAGCTTGCAAATGCTGTAGTCCATTTTTCATATGTAGCTTATAGTTGAACAATGAAAGAAATTGCTTCTTACATTATTTTTTCAGAACAAAAATGCTGCAATTTGTTCTTCTACCATGTAAGTTTTATTTCACTTTTTATGTAAGGCAGATATCTCTTGGGAAAGTGTTTTGTATGCTTCCTGCTGTGAGACCCAGAAAACAGAATGTTAATTTACTGTATTAAACAAAATTTGAAAGTAGCTTTTTAAATAACTTTTGGATTTATTTTTAAGTAATATACGTTAATATGGCTGAAAACTGAATGTATAAAAATGGACTATGATAACAGGCATACTTTTTGTGGTTTTCCAAGTAGGATTCAATGAAAACAAAATATATTTATTTATAAATTGGTTCCTCAACCCTGTCTGAAAAACACTCGATAGCGTTGACAAGATATATGAATCTGAAACCTTAGAATCTGAAGCAATCTCTTGGCCAGGCTTCTTAAACATGTCAGACTTTTAGTTTTTAAGACAATTGTAATTATTTGCAAATTATAAAAATAGGCATTTAAAAAAACCACAGAATTGTTCTTTTCTGCATTTTTTTATTGACTATGTACTTAAATGATCAGGATAATGGTGCAGCGGTTATACTGTCTAGACAATATATTGGTTGTTTTGTCTGTGGTATCATCTGTTGTCAGAGAAAATGTGTGGTAAGCGCTTAAAATTGTATGGCTGGACATTGTAACTTTTATGTTAGAAAATGGTCTCATATATGTATTGTATACATCACATAAAATTGACTTTGCACTTCCAATATTTTAGTTAATCTCTCCCTTGTGATCTTGACTGCTGGAATAAAGAAAATTAATCCACTAATGTGTATTTATCAGTGTTGTGTATTTAGCATCATCTTCCTTAGGTTTGTTGGCAGGTTTTTTGTTCTATGTGCAAAAGCAAAAATTTTTTTTCTCTCTTTCTGGATGTGAACTGTATGTTGACTTCACTGAAAATTAGGAATATATCCTGAAAACAAACTTTCTTAACAATTACTAAATAGAACTTCTATATTAGGGTGGTTAAAAAATAAATGAATTATTTAAATTTGACACATTTTCTGTGCTCTGCTTTGGAAGTTAGAAGCAGCTCCCTCAGGCTGTCCATCAGGTTCCACCAACTAGGCTCTGTTGCAGCTGAGTTTGGGATGTTAGCTATTTTCATGTTGGTTTTTTTCCCACCCAACATCATCTTTCTTTTGTCATTTCCCTGTCTTGCACACAAAGTAGGCAGCTTCCAGCTGAAGTGAAATTTGTTTGTGTGAGCAGCTGGAAGAGGTTGACAGTGGGAGTGTACCTTTTCAGATGCTTGAACAGCTTGGGTGAGGAAACCTTGCTCAGGTGTCTCAGACTAAAAGTCAGGCCACTACAGTCGCACTTGCAAGATCTTAGTCCAGGTCTTGGCTGTGACACTCACCCCCTGTGGGTTTTCCTAAGCCTGGTCTAGAACAGAATGCTTATGATGTTTAAATCTGTATCATTAGGAAAAAAATCTTCATGGAAAGAATAATAAAGTACTGGAATAGTCTGCCCAGGGAGATGTCCATCTCTGGACATCTTTAAAAAAAGACTGGACGTGGCACTTGGTGCCATAGTCTAGTTGAGGTGTTATGATATGGGTTGGATTCGATGATCTTTGAGGTCTCTTCCAACCTAGTTATTCTATGATTCTGTGATTATTATAATAACAATTATCTTAATTTTTTGGATAAGGTTATTCTGACTTAAGACAGTAACCATAGAAAATTCAAGTAAAGACATACTGGATGCAAATCCTGTGCAGAAGTTGCATCAACATAAGTACATTAGTTTAAATTCATAAACTGGGTCGGTTGGATTTTTTTCCGTGTAGCTGACAAGTCTTAGTCTTCATCTGACTATAGACTGAGCTACAGATTGGTAGAGGTTGGAGCAGTATGTACTCATGGCACTTCTCTCATCTTCCAAAGCATCTCCTGTTGGTGACTCATTATACATCCAGATGGCTTTATTCACTCTCCAGGTCCTTGTTGAAGGTAGAACTCCTGGTTAGAGGCAAAGGCTGCTGTTGAAGACAGGATACTCAAATATGCTGCCTTTGATTAGAAAAGTCTTTAAAATTACAATTGGCTTGCTTTCTTTCACCTCTAGTCTATATTTCCTGGCCACTTACTAGTAAGATTTGAAAAGCCACCTTTTCTTGCTATGCTTGCATAAACATCTGATCAAAGAAAACCTGCACAATCTCAGATAGTGTAGGTGAAACCCTGATTATAAATAAACACAAATTTATGACTGTATGTTTTGCAGAGCCAGCCACATATTAGCCACATGATCATTGTCTCCAATATGCTCTTGCAGCCTTTGCCTGTCTTAAAATGAAAAACCACCTCTGCAGAGTCAGCTGTCCAAATGCAGAGTGAGTGGGAGGAGATCCTACATGTTTGGTCCAGATAAAGGAAGAATGTAACTGAGAGGGAAAACTGAGTGTTCACATCTCTCCTCACTTTGCCTCATTGATTATCCTTAATTCTACTTTTATTGTTAGAACTTTTTGTTGCCATGGTTAATTTTCATACAACTTTGCAACCTGGTATCCAGTAAGACCTTGCAGTTGGATAGTAGGGCTCGTTTTGCGTTAGAATGACGGTCGTACTGCCTGCTGGGGCAGTTCCATCCACCTGTTAGTTCCAACAAGGACAGTAGGTGTTTCTTCAGACAGAAGCCTGTCTGACACAATGCAAATTGGAGGACTCTAAATCCTCAGACTCCTTCATAGTTATGATGTTCCAAGTTTGATACATCTGAGCAAATCTCCCATGTCTAAGCCATTCAAAAACTAGAGGAAGCACACTTCCATCAAACTTCCAGTCTTCCAAAAAAAGTCAAGAAATCTTGAAGGATTGAAGGACCTTATTCTTTTTCATGCAATTCCTGCTTATCCTAATTTTACAGGTAGTGCTCTGAGATCTGGTATTTTTTTGGAGCATAGTTGTGACCTTGTAAGCCAGGTAACTAGCTCCTCCAATAGAATTATCAGTCTCAATCATAAATTGAAAATTCTTAGTCCTATAAAAAACATGAACTAGAACATAACTATATTTCTAGCAGCTTTTAACTCTGAAATACACAATGTCCGCCTAAAAAAAGCAATTCCACATTCATTGTTTCTTCTCTCTTTGTACAGAATCCTCCATTTGCCACACTGGGTTTGCTAGCTGTAGCTTTATTAACAAACAGTCTGGCATTTGTTCTGCTATGAAATCAAAAGCATTACCACAGAAGCCCCAGAATTTTTCCTTTAGTATGTTTGTATAGTCATGATTTAAAGAAGGACTTGGTCCATAGAACCATTAGGGTCCAAAAGTTCAGATTGTAGTAGTCAGTGATAAAGAGGATGGGTTTAAATATATATTTTAGTTTATCAGCAAACTGAGATCTAATAGTACTGGTTTATAGTCATTTTTGTTTAGTAGAACTGCACAAAGGTATGTGGTAAACTCTGAAATTCAAGTAACCTAAATCCTTGCTTCAGTAGAGGTTTTTTTTTTTTAATGCTTCTTTTATCTTCACTTTTTGTTCCTTATTATATCATTAATTACAGGGTCATGTCAGTTGCACTTTTAATGCCTAAGAATACAGACTCTCTAAGGTCTCATTACACTAATGTTACTGCTAATTATAAAACTGAATCCAGCAGAACATTATTCTTTGAAATGCCATGGATTGTTCATGGTAAAATAAGCAAACCCTGCAACTTATGACAGTTCATAAAAGATAAATTATATCCCATGATAAAAACTGCATAATTTTTTACAATTGCAATACTCTGCAAAGAACACAGAGCAATTCTTTAGTTTCCTTTACAAACATGGCAGGTTGTTTTGTAGACAAGAAAGCCCACTCCTGTTTTCATACCAAAGCAGTGACCTGTGAAAGATGGACTGAATTAGCTGCACATTACTAGCCAAAGAGGTTGTTAGCCTCTTTTCTAGTGGTCTTCACGTTTTTCAGTCTATGCCACATCAACTAAATGATTTTTTGATACCACCAGCTGAAACCAGCTGTTTGGCAGATGCTCAACGTTGTTTGCCCAGTGTACAAAAAGCCAGTATAGGTTCAGTGTCTCCGATGACATACAGAATCAACTCTACACTTGTTTGAGCAAACAGACAGCTGCCAGCTAATGGATCCATTAGCAAACTTCCCACAGAATATCCTGTCTTTATCATTGCATGAAATTTTAATGACTTTAAATCATTACTTTAGTTGAAAGTTAAGAAGACCTTTTAGTTAGACATTTATTTTCACAGAAGTGAGGCCACGTCTTTTTTTGACAGAAACAATTTTTTTTTTATGCTAACACTGAGAAGTGAAGGTAAAGTAGCGGTAGAAATCTTCAATGGTTTTATTTGTCTTTCTGTTAACAATTTGTGAACCTCAAGTGAAATTATTTTTCTATCTTGTGTGGCCAAGAGAATTATTTTTTGGTTGTTTTTAGGTGGGAGGATATTTGCAGTCTGCTTTCTTCTCCTGGAAGGATATTTGACTTGCTTGTTTTTCTAACTTGACTCCATATTCAGAGTGAAAAATTACTTATTTGTTCTTTTTTAGCTGTATGACCGATTTTAGTAATTAAAATGAATGAAATCAAAATATTACAACCTGCCCTACCTGTAGCGATTTTTCTTTGCTCTGCTTCTTGCCTTTCATTCTTGTACAGTTTTAGTTCCCAGTTTGTAGCACAAGTTTAAAACAGAGCAGCTCCCTAGAACATCTTTCCTGTCGTGGCACATTGAAATGGCCATGTGTGACTGTCATTCCTGGCCTTACCTCTTGACAAAGTCTCCAGAAGGCATCTGGGGACATGCTGCATTACTACAGAAGTGCAAAGCCAGAAAAGTACTTCCAGTTGGCCCCAAGAAGAAACTCCCATTATTCTTGTTTTTTTTTCTGCTGAGTGGGTTTTGTTATCAAATCCCTTAGACCAATTGAATCAAATGTGAGGTTGGTCTTCAGTGTTTCAGCACCTAGCTCTCAAAGTCTTGATGTTGATGGCTAGAATAGCGGGGGAAGGTGAATAGAGTGTTTAGAGGCATTTGCAGACTGCATTACTCTGAAGCACTTAGACTCAGTTTATCCATCCGAGTTAAAATCGCCTCTGTCGAAGAAAACGCTTATCATGTTCCTTCACAACAGTAGACTTTCCTTGAGGTACTCCTGACAATCTTGTGTCCCAAGGAATCAAGGAGTAACTTCTCTAACTTCCAGCTGGAAAGAGCAAAGACACCCTGGGCGAACAAGTGGTTTCCTTGTGACATCCACCTCTCTGGGCTGGATAGACAGGGCTGCAGACACCCTGAGGGAATTTGTCAGTATCCTAGGATATGATGACTCTTAAAGAAAAACTTGTTTTTCTTGAGCTTGAGCTCATCCTTTGAGGAAAGCAGAAAAAAACAAAACACAAAGACTTTACTGGCCATGCTTTTCAATTGTTGTTGAACAAAGCTTTCCTCGTGATCTGGCACACTGCTGTTAACAGGAGTTGGGAAGATAAGAAGGTAGCATTGACTTTCTTTGAACTTTCTTGTTTGCTGGAGGGTTTATTAAGGGTTCTCTGTCATTGTCTGAGATGTTTGTAGAGTATTGAATGACAATGAACTTTTGCCCTTTATATGACTTCTCCAAAAAGCGCAAGTCCAGTGAGATGTTACTAAAATCTCATTTGATTACTGCTTCCTGGAGTACTCTCATTCTTTTGTTGATTTTTGTAAGCATCCTACTAACCTTCAGCTGTCTTTACAGTGATCTTCTGTTACTTCTTGGCAACATCCTAACATAGGTTTGTTTTCATCTAGAAGGAGAACACGACAGTTGGGCTTGTAGTCCATACCTTTCTGTACACAGTTTCCTGACAGACCTCCAGCAAACTGACTGTCACCCTCCCCTGCCCAAAATGTGTGGGCACAGTGATCAGAACCAATAGGTCAATACTCTTTTTCAAAGAAAGAACAAGCTGCTGAAGTTACTCAAGTACATTGCTTCGGGCACCAATCTGCTCTAAAATAATAATAAAACTAGTGGGAAATTGGTGCCTTGTGAATAGTATACCTTGGGCCAGCATTTCCATGAACAGATGGACTTCTACAGGGCAAACAAACTTCTCATCTGAATCTATTTATAAACAGAGTTCAGTGCTTCAGAAAGAGAGCATGAATTTTTTCACAGAAATCTATTTCTTAATATTTTGTTGCTGGTCAGGCAAAGGCTGATAAATAGAGTAGTGAAATTATTTCAGTTACGTACATTGTTGATAACAAATGAAATACCAGAATAATCGAATCAAACTTTGCACACCAGCTGCTTAGGGATTTTTGTTCTTTATCCAGTAATTTATTACAAGACTAAACAGTACTAAGTCATTGGGGTTTTTTTCCCCCCATAGGGTGGGTAATCATTTTTTCTTGACTACTCTTGGTTTATGTCATTTTCCCTCCCCTTATGCATCTAATTCTTCCTTTGCAAATGCATGCACAGTATTTTAAAGCAGTTTGTGTGTATCACTTTCAAAAGCTAAGGAGTTTGCTTGCTTAATTTTGTTTTGTGGGGATGCAATTATAAAAGTAGAACGTTTACATTTTTGTCTGCTTATTTCTGAAAGTCTTTTCTCTTTGAAGTGCTGATTGAATCTGTTGTGAATCTCTGTCGTTAATCTCTTTAACCCCTGAAAGAAGATTACCTTAATAGTGAAGTGGCTGGGAAGGGGAGAAGAAAGGGAGAGGCTGGCTGTTTCTTCTAGAATGATTTCAGATCTTCAGTAAGGACTTTTCTCTGTGACACTCAAGTGTACCAATAGTACCTTCTTGGTGCTCACCACAGCTTAAGTGTGTAAGCACATATGGATGATAGTAGTTACAACTGCAGTACAGCCTAGTCTTGCCACCAGCCATTTGCTCAAGTCAGCAATTCCTTGGGCAGAATCCAGCAGTTTTACCGGACCTGGTAAATTGTTTACTATATTTTTATTTTTTTAATTTTTTTAAAAAATGTTGAGGTCTTATCAGCCTGTTACAAGTTAACCAAATGCCAGAATTAAGGGAGGAAAAACACTTGTGATGGACACGTAATTGTACAAATGTCTATATACTTCCCTTTTAATCTACCTGATTAACCTAAGCAGCGTGCTGGACTTCTGAATTGTGTGCTTAACTTACAGCCCAAAGCAAGGGATCAGTGCTATTAGCAAAGACATTTTTGCAAAGGTGAGTGGACTTTCATTCCATGATAGCAGAAAACATTGATTGCAGTTTTTTTTAAAAAAAAAAAAAATTCCTAAAAATAGGAAGATAAGAGTTTACAATGGGAAGCCATACGGACAAAGGAAAGTGGTTTGGATTACAGTGCCTATTTACAGTGGTAAAGAAGTTAAAAGGATGTGATTCTGGGTGTTTGACTTCTATTGTGAATTAATCACTGGCCTTTCTACTGTAGATGGTAAGGTGTTTTTTTTAAGGTATTTATATACATTACATTCTTATGCATGAAACACTTGCTCACAGTAAGTTGTCATTAATAGTATGACACATAAGAAAAAATTGAAAGGGTGTGCTTTTGTGGTGATTTATTTTTTATTATTATTCTATGGAAAGCTCTCAAACATTGTTTGTAAAATTGCAGTTATTTGACTTGGTTGCTGTTTTTTTCTTCGTCATTATTATGTTACGTTGCCGTATTAGGAGCTGAAATGACAGTGTGAATATAATTAATCTTTTAAAGCAGTAAATTTCATATAGTGTTTCACTGGCTACAGACCTTGTGCTTTCCAGGAACTCTGATTCATGGTTCTTGAGGAAATTACAGTATCTTAAATTTTGTAATGGTTAGTTGAACTGAGGGTGTTAGTTTCTCTCGGTGTGACTACATTAAAGCAGGACTTGTTTAGTAAGATTTACTTTGTTTCGTATTTCTATGTCTAATAGTTAACAAGGTAAGTAGAAGAATAATTAGACATACAATGGGAAACATTGTGCTTCCCTAATTGTTAGTTAGAGTCCAGGAAATTGTTATTGTAGCTATCAAAAGATGTGGGTTTTATGCTTTCAGACTCCTGTTGCTTATTTTTTTAATTGATTAATTAGAGAATGTGAAGCAGTTGATTTCCTCTTTTTGTGGAGGTTTCTACTTTTAAAGTAAGTTTTTGACTCCCCCTACCCCCCGCCGCAAAGAATAGAGGAATTTTAATGCCACAGAAGTGCTGCATCGAGTGCACACTCTGTTCTTCCTGATTTGTTTCCCAGCTGGGGTAAGCCAGAAAATGCCTGCTACCAGTCGTCACCTCCTGATAAATGGCAGGTGGTGATTTCTTAAGGCTGTCACGTTAATTGCTGGGGACAGGTCTCCTTTTTGATTCCCTGCATCGGCAGGTTAACAGGTCTGGCACAGTCTGCCTCCAGTAGGAGCTGGTGGCAATCCTGGGCCATCAGGGCTATAAGTTGTCACCTGTCTGGGCACAGTTCGGTTTTAAACCCTTAGAGTTGTTGTAATTACTTTTCTACTTTTTTTTTTTTTTTTATAATTCTAGTTACATTCTAGAGCTTAACCCTACCCTGTGGCTGAATATGCCAGGTTAGTTTGTGATATGTATTTGGGGGTCCAACAATGAAGGAAAACTTCTCTCTGTCTTTGAAGATGATAGTTACAATGCCACCAGTCGGTCAGGACTTCACTGCACATGTGCTTAAAAAAGAAAGCAAGAATGCCCCACTCATTTTCTTCATATAATTGCTTTGGATTTGCTTTGTATAACTGACTCTAGATTTGTCACATTTGTTTCCCCCTGCACTCTGCTATAGGAGTCTCCAGAGTCTTTTTCTTGTCTGTTGTATGATTCCCCTTTTTTAATTTTTCCCCTTTTTTTTTTCTTTCCTTTGTTGCCATTTACGTTCCACCAAGGAACTGGGATAAAGAATAATTCAAATGTGCTGTTAGTATGGGATGTTATAAGGGAAAACAATTAGGGTTTCTCTAGTCTGGTAATGGCTTAGATTTTATTCCAGAATACTTATTTGTCAGAGTTTATACTCTGCATGTGGTTTGACAGCAATAAATTAGCATTTGGGAAATCTTTTTGGGAATCTTCTCTGTTAGCTATCAAAAGGCATGACATGAACTCTTTTTTTCCCCCTCTCATTCTCATAGCAACCATGGGGTGCATTAAAAGCAAAGAAGGTAAAGGTCCAGCCATGAAATACAGAACTGAAAATGCTCCAGAACCTGTTATTTCCCATGTCAGTCATTATGGATCAGACTCCAGCCAAGCAACACAGTCACCATCAATAAAGGGATCAGCAGTTAATTTTAATAGTCATTCCATGACTCCTTTTGGAGGGCCTTCCGGAATGACACCCTTTGGAGGAGCATCATCTTCTTTTTCATCTGTGCCAAGTTCATATCCTAGTACTTTAACAGGTGAGTGTTGCATAAAATGATGCTATTGTTATTATTTATTATTATAGCAGCTTGACAGTTCCAGTCAAAAAAAAACCCATGACACCTTGCCACATGGAAATAAATTACCTTTTACAGATTTCTGGTTTTCAGTATCATTACTGCTTAGATAATAATCCAGTCCAGGTGACTGGGGCTTGGGGGTAGGCTTTTGCATTTGTAGGGGCAATTAGGATGGCAGCACAGAGAAATTTAAAACTTAGTAAAGACAATAATGGGAATAGTTGATGAAATTGTGTTAGGAGTTCTAAGCTGCTGAAGGAAGGCATATGGGATAATGGCTTTAAACTTGGAGAGAGGTACAAAATGAAAAACACTTCAGATTCAGAAAACATTTTAAACTGGGTTTTAGGGTTGATTAGCTGTAAGTTATATTAATACAACATTGAATCTGTTTATTTTTAATGCTAACCAAGGTATGCAGTATATTCTGTGTACTATATACACAATACACATGAAAGAAAAGAGCAGAATTCTCAGTGTTGGAGGTCATATTAAATTCAAAAAATTTGCAAGGCACAAAGGCCTTGTCTGAGATACAGAAGGTGGAGCTTTTGAAAGCAATATGCACATTTGATGTTATAAACCCACCTTTCTATCAAAATCTTAAAACTTCATTACAAAAACACTGATTTTGTGCACGTGGCTGATTTCACATGGATATTTTTGTCAGGAATTTGTAATTGTAATTTATTCTTTGAGAGAAACAAGAAAGATAGACTAATTTATTCTAGAAGCCTTGAACAGACACTTCAGAATACAGAGTAAATAATTCGTTATTAGTCTATTTCTAGTTTTCCCACAAACCTCTAATGTTGGCACAATTACAGTGCTTAAATGTTTGCTTCGTAACAGTGGCATTTAAAGTCTTTTAAACACAGGAAATTTGAGATCCATGAAAACCCACTCTGACCTTGACATTAAGCAATTCAGAAACCAAATATGAATTGTCAGGTAATGATGACATCGTATTCCTTTCCTTGGGAATTCATTAAAACCCAAATAATTAAAATGAGCATCTAGCCTATGAGTCTGCTCAGAATCCCTGTTTTACATGAACATATGCAGAAATTAAATAAGGGCAGCATTTTTCTATATTCATTAGCTCTTCCAAGGAAAGTTTACTGTACTTCATCTCCTCCAAGAGCATCGTTGTATTCCTTCTTACTAAGTGCTCTGGTTCGTTGTTCATGTGCCATCTCCAACAGTGCATGTAGGCACTTCTGGGCATTGCTAGACATCAGAGATGTAGTCCCCCACCGGGTACCACAAATCCTTTGCTGCAAAGAACAGAAGGGATGTTCTTTTGCCTGTTCCTGTTCCTCCTGATAGGTGAGCGTATTGTGTCTTGAACCAGAGTCAACCAGAGAGATTTCTCATGAAAAGAGAGTCTGATATCAGTGTGAAATGAGTTATCAGCAGGCAGGCTGATTTGTGTGAACGCTCCCATTGTTTTACAATTACATAATATGATACTGTATATGAAATTATTCCTCCTTGTTCTGTAAAACCAGCCTGTCCAGAAGTAAATACCCTTTTTAAACACACTGTACTAGCAGTTATTTGGTACATTGAGTACTGATTTTCAGATCAGTCAAAATTGGATGTTTTTGTGAGTGAGATGACAACCTTCATCTGGCTGTAAGCTTTTTGTATTTGTGACGAATAAAACGCTGGATCACATTCTGTTGCCCTTTGCTTCGCAAGAGAGGAGAATAGGTGGGCTTGTCAAACAGGATGTAAGTGTCAGTAGTACTTAGCCAGTTGATCAGTGATGTGTGACAAGAGGATGATATGGTTGTCATCATGGACTGTAGTGAGGCTGAAAAGGGTTGAGCCGTCTTTTATTCCTCAGAACAGAAAAGCAGAAGAAATCTGAGTTAGTCACACTGTTCCTGTATTACCCATTTTCAGTCATCAGATACTTAGAATTAATAGAATATTGCTGAAAATCAAAACAGAAAAATGCACTGCTGTTCTTGCCTTCCATAATCTGTGTAAGTACTATTGCTCTGTAATCCTCGTGCTGAACAAGAAGGTAGAGTCTTCTCTACAAAATCAGTCATGGATTACATGATCGAAATATTGACCTAAAGAATGAAAAACCTTATGGCCACAGAGAGCTTGAACACCTGAACTAGATCACCTCACAATGATTCACAAAGAGAACAGCTGTAGGAGATTTCAAAAGTCATTTGACAGTATCTTTGTTTAAAACATTCTTTGCTGATACTGCTCTCCTTAGTATTTTATTATTCTGTGCTATGAAGTAAGTAACACTTGTGAATGAGAATGAATAGGGGTTTTATGTTAGCTGAATATCTCAAGGTCTATGGAGTCTCCCAGTTTCTTTACATGCACTTAAATACTTTTGTGATATTGTGGCTTGGGGGTATTGATTTTTTTCATGTGCTGAAGTCTCTGGGGATGGTTTGTTTCCCTAACATTTGTTTTCTGTTTGTGCAAATATGATATGTATTCCTGCAATTTTCTTGCTCCAGGTAGAAGTTTGTGTCATCAAAATAATGTAGTAACATAGTAATGCAGGCAAAAATTGGTAGAACTGTGTTGAATTTTAATTTAAATTGGGAGCTACTAACTTCTAGGGAATATTTTAATTCATTTTCAGTCCACAAATCATGCTTTAAAAAAATCCCTCAATTACTCTAACCTCCTGTGGGGATTTTGTTGTGTTTTTCCTAGAGGAACTGTAAATTCATTTCCAGCTGAGGCCTGCTGAGAGACTGTAATCACAGGAAGACTCCAAATCAAATGAAAATATTTGTGATTAGGAGCTTTTGCATCACAAAATGTACATTGCAACAGAATATTAGATACAGACTATCTCCATTGCATTATGTATTCTTCCTTTCTAATCACTGTCATATTAATTGTAAGATCTAAAATTAGATGCAATATGTTTCTGTTGGTGGACTTCCATGTATATGCTAGTACTTAGATGTGCATATTAGAGTTGTAGTATTATACATCTAAGAGTAAGTTATTACTTGTCCATTCGTGGTTTTCTATTTTAACTTTCTCCTAGTGATGATACATAGTTCCTTTTTTTTACTAGTAGCTTGTACATCTCAAATAATCTGTTCTCCTTTCCCTCTTCCTCTTCTAGCCCAATTTTATAGATTAGTTCTTTGAAGTGTATAAAATGGTTTCCTACCAGTAAGTATAGGAGTCTTCCTACTGTCCATCTCTCACATCTGTCCTGTTTGAGGGACATGTTCAACAATATGCCCTATACCAGAAGTGGGATGGGGAATCAAATTGCTTGAGGTTGGTGGAGTGCAGCTGTTCCTCCTGTGACCTGTCTTGTTTTCTTTCATCAGTAATGCACTGATGAATCATCCTCAGCAAGGGTCTATTTCACTTATGGGAAGACTTGATAGAATTAAAAAAAAATCATTAATCCTAAAGCAGAGAAATGTCTTTGGCCCCAACAAAAATACTTTTATTATTGGTTTGGTTTCTTGAGTAGATCTTAATGTGTAACCTCAGAAAGTTGGGAACACATCAGTTATTTATAGCTAAGTTCACCAGGAAACTACTTCTGTAAAAATTAGTGGCTGAGGGCTCACCATTGTGGTGTTGTGGAAATTACATTCCTTAACAAGAAAATGCTTATATATTGATAAAGAAGCTAGGGGATTTTTTTACTGCTGATATGTCATGCAGATTTCTGTATATAAGTGCCATAATTATTAATGTAATTCCAGCAGTATATCTAGTGATGGGAAAGCATATCTTTAGGATATCTGTTTATAGGCATTGCTCCATCTTAAGAAATTAACAGATTATTGATCCGGCTTCCAAAATGGGATATTACGTAGAGCGTTTAGTTGCTTCCAAGTCAAAGTTGATGAGTTGTTTCACAGACAAGTCCTTAAATCAAGTGTTGTGACATTACTGCTATATCATATGATTTTTTTTTCTTTTTCCTAAGGTGGTGTTACTGTATTTGTGGCCTTATATGATTATGAAGCTAGAACTACAGATGACCTTTCATTTAAGAAAGGTGAACGTTTCCAGATAATAAATAACACGTAAGTATTCTCATTCACAGACTTCACTTGGTTGTTGGGAATAATTAGATTCTCAGCTTTTATTGTAATCTGTGTCCCATTTCAGTGAAGAGTAGATTGATTTTATTTTTCTTTTCTTGAATGCATGCAGTATACTTATACTGCTAATTACCTTTTGTGCTGAGATCGAGGTTTCGGTGCAGATGTAGAACTGTAGTGACTGGGGCAGCCCGAAACCTCTCCTCAGGTGCTTGGGTGGGTGAGTCCCTCCCACTCCCTGCCCCAGCAAGGCACAACTACCCCCTTTGGGACAACGACAGCGGAGAGTTGCACTATTCCATCCCAGACTCTGCAGATACTCTCTGATGGGATTCCAGATCTCAGGGGAGGTGAGCACAGCTGGCAGCACTGCAAATTCCAAAGGCGAGTGTACTGCCTGTAGCCAGGGAGATCTCAACACAGAATTGCATCTAGCTGGTTTCCTCAGTAAATCCATGTGCAGGTAGTTTATGGATAGTTTGATATTCTAGTTCAGTTGCAGCAGCATTACTGCATTACAGTCTTATTTCTAGAAGTCTAGTGAAGAGAAAGTAAATTGCATTGAAGATTTCCTTGCACAACGCTTTTCGCTGCAGTAATAGTTCCAGTTCATATACGTAGCAGTTTTCATTTAATTCACTGGCTTCCTGCTTCAATTTTTCCTAACTTCAGCATACAAGCAGAATGATCTGGAGAGGCAGGTGAAGACTAGAGAACTGTGAAGTTTATTTACACAGGGGTCCTGAGTCTTTAAAATATGAAATTCTATTAAGAGATACTCTCATTGCTTAGAACACTAGATGATATGTGTAGGTGCAGCACAAACTGTTTTAGATGCCTTCATAATTAAAATGTTACCTTATTTTGCCTTCCTTTCATATATAAGTACATTACAGGTTACAGGTGCTAGAGAATTACATATTCTTTATATGTTGAAGAGGTAACTGATGTTTTATTGCAGGGAAGGAGACTGGTGGGAAGCAAGATCCATTGCTACGGGAAAAACAGGCTACATCCCAAGCAATTATGTAGCTCCTGCAGACTCCATTCAAGCAGAAGAGTAAGACATTGTATCCTGTCAATCTGTTCTTGTTATGCCTTCTACACTTTGTATCCTGTGGTGATACTATTCTTTTAATTTTGCTAATGTAATATTTAAGGAAAAAGTAGGAGAATACTACTAATTGGAGGTAGCAATGCTACTTGGATTATGTCTAAAGTTTAATTTTTACTAAGTGTGAGGTGGACACTCATGCAGATGTTTATGCCTGTTTGCTATGTGTAGGGCTAAAGGAAAAAGCATTGCAGAATGTAATAATGATAAGAATTGGAAGGACATGCATTGTGCATCACATAAAAAAGGGTGTGTTTTAGTTTGAGTTGACACACTTTTAATCCTTATTTTTGCTTGCCAAACCCTGCTTCAAGGTCAACTATATCTTTCGTATCACCTAACCTTGTATTCTAAGAAACAGTTATTGCTAATCTATTAATCTGTAATAACTTTTTGGTGACAAAATTTTTTGGTACACTAAGGACTGCTATGAATTTGGAAAATTACATTGTATTGTGTGCAAAGATTCCAGAGCACTTACAGAATCACATAAAGTGACCATGGGAACTGTGATTTGAGTACAGTTTCAGGTTATGCTTGTTCCAAGGAATTGTATTTGTTGTACTAGAAATACAAGGTTCCACGGCTCTTGCTACAATATACAGGCATGGTACTGCCAATAAGCAGTTCCCTGCTACATGATCTGTGCACTTCTCCTGTTTGTTACTGCATTTCTGGGAAAAGTGCCTGATTTTCAAGATGTTTCCTGAATCTCAAGCTGAGACTTTTGCATATTGCTGCTGCTGTCTCTTGGCTCTTTGCTATTAAAAAGTGACTGCATCAAGGATGCACTGTTATTTTACACCTTTGAGATTCAGCTGTTTTTAAAGTTACTGTCTTTTTCTTAATTGAAGTGGGGGGGATTGAAGGGTTAGGGTTGGGGGTTTTTTTAACTATTACAGCTGCAGTGGTGGAAAAATGGAAATGATAGCCCTTTGCATGGCTCCTAAAAATTGGCAGAACAGAATGGTAGGATTTTTCATAGGTTTGTGATGACTGGAGATGAGACTGAAGGGTGATGAATAAGGAAGGAAGCTTTTTAAACTGACTATTTTAAAGAATCAGTGCTAATTTTATTAAATATCACCACAGCATTGGGCATACAGTTCATTTGCTTTAAAGTTGGTTATGCTTGTGCTTTCATAATGTTTACAGGTTTTGTGTTGTGACTGCAGTTGGAATTAAAAGTGCAAAAGCAGTGCAGATCCTCAAGGTGCTAGGACTTTCTTTAAGCAGCATTTTTTAAGCCTGAAGGATTTATAATACATTTATATCAGAAACTGCTTGTGACAGAATCCATACTAATGTGTCTTTTGAATTACACCGTAATATAAATGTTTAATGTTAATGGTCATAAAAGAACAATTAATCTCTTCTATTATTTTATAGGTAATGAAATAAAATAGCACCTGACGATATAGTTTGCAACGTGTTGGGGAAGGGGCATTTTCATGTGAAGTAATTAACCAGGGTTCAAGTTTGCTTCAGTAAGATTATAGGTTACATCCAGATTATCTCAAACATGTGTGACCTCTTGTCTATTTCTAGTTTTGCACATCTACTTAAACAGTTAAGAATAAGCTTCAAATTCCCAAAAGATTGCACAGTTCACAGTTGTTCACAGTCCAACAAGGTGATCCCTCTGTAGCTACATTTTTACTTAGAAAATATTTCATACACAAAGCCATTGTTTTGCAGCAGTTTTCAATATTATGTTCCCATCACTCATGAAGCCAAATTTGCTTGATGCTAAGATGGTGACAAATAGAAATGGTTGAAATTCACACTTTGCATCACTTTGTGACTTCTGATTCTTATGAAGATGGAACTTAAAATTATCACTGGTTTAGGGCAGGCTGTTCATCAGGATGAGCACACTATGGGAGCATAGAAGAAGAAACTCCTTTTGTGAAAGAACTTGGGACAAGAAAAATGGAGGTGTTTTAAAACATCAGTGTACCTTTTGGTACCAGAATGATTCAACAAAATAAAGTGTTACTGATAGAGAAGTACATGATACCTACCATAGAGTTGTTTCTAAATCATTAGTAGAATTACCTGATGAAGTAGAGAAGGAAGGGAGGCAACAGAATTGAAACAAGAGAGTTTCCAACTGGATATAAGAAACCTTTTTATCCTGAGGACAGTCAGGAAGCAGTAGAGGTTGCCCAGGTTGGTGGTCCATCCTTTGAGGTTCTCGAGCCTGAAGTGAACATCCTAAGCAACCGGGTATGATCTCACTGCTGACCCAGCTTGCAGCAAGAGGCTGGATCAGAAACCTCTGCATGAGCCCCTTCCAACTTGATAGAACTGGGATGATATTTGTGCACATGAACTTTGCATTAAATATTGTTTTCTAACATAAAGTCAAAACATCTTAGGGAAGGTAGTTTTAAGCATTCTACCAAAGGGTGTCTTCTGATTCAGCTTGACCTGTAAACTTAGGCAGAGGAAGGTGTTACTTTCAGCGTTAAGTACAGTTGATGTCCATTGTTAAACCACCAGAAAACCAGTGTTTGCAGATACAGGCCTCTTTACATACATTTTGCAAATAATAGAAATGAGAGTCATATAGAAATAGGTCATCTTAATCTTGTGATTATATGGATGTCATTGCTTTTGTTGATCAGTATCTGCTTTAGGCTATTAGTACTCCAGTCAATGCTTGAGATTCCCAAACCTTTTGTTTGAATGAGTACCAAAGGCTAGGAAGCTTTTACTTACATGTTTCCTTTAAAATTTTATAGGTGGTATTTTGGTAAGATGGGCAGGAAGGATGCAGAAAGACTACTTTTAAATCCTGGGAACCAGCGTGGTATTTTCTTAGTAAGAGAGAGTGAAACCACTAAAGGTACGTATAAGTCTGTGTATCATTTCTCCCTCCCATTCCCCTCTTCCCCACCACTAAGGTGGACATAATCAACATTTTTATGCCTGTCACATGATATGTATGCATGTACACGCATGTATGTGTATAATGATAGTTGGGGGAATACTTTAAATTTGTTTTTAAATTTTGGTGAAGAACTAAGTGTGACTTGTTCCCTAGGTGCTTATTCCCTTTCCATACGTGACTGGGATGAGGTCAGAGGTGATAATGTGAAACACTACAAAATCAGAAAACTTGACAATGGTGGATACTATATCACAACCAGAGCACAATTTGAATCTCTACAGAAGTTGGTGAAACACTACAGAGGTATGCCCACATTCCAGTGTGCGTTATGCCTGTTGTGAGGAAGAAGGACTGCTTACGTAGCTTTTTTTTAAAATTCACAAGTATAATTTTTTTTATTTCAACAAATAGTAAATGGATTAGTTCTTTTTATCAACATTGACATTACTTTTTTTACAGTCATACCACTACTTAACTATGAAGTTTATTTTTTTTCTGTTTTCCAGAACATGCCGATGGGCTGTGTCATAAGCTAACAACTGTGTGTCCCACTGTGAAACCACAAACACAGGGACTAGCAAAAGATGCCTGGGAGATTCCTAGAGAATCTTTGAGGCTGGAAGTTAAGTTGGGCCAAGGATGTTTTGGTGAAGTATGGATGGGTAAGAGCTTAGTATGACACCTTTCAGTTGTTCATGTGAATGTTTTAATAGTATTTTAAGTAAATCTGTATCAGGATCTGAAAAAATATAAAGAAATGAAGTGGAAAAGACTCATTGTAATCAGACATGTAGTGGTAAAATTAATATTCAATATAGTTCCAGTTTATAATTATTCTGTTAGCTAAGAAAACAGAAGCAAACAAAAAAACCTTTCAGCAGAAAACCTCTTCAGTATTACAGTGGAGAGTAAAACCTGGTTTATTTCTCTAGGAACATGGAATGGAACGACAAAAGTAGCAATCAAGACACTAAAACCTGGTACAATGATGCCAGAAGCTTTCCTGCAGGAGGCTCAGATTATGAAGAAACTACGACATGACAAGCTTGTTCCACTATATGCAGTTGTTTCTGAGGAACCAATCTACATTGTCACTGAATTCATGACAAAAGGTGTGTGACAGAATAGTTAGAAATGCGACATTTAAAAGATTATTTAAGACCTCAGCAATAAATTAAATGTTTAATTAATGTTAGGTTTAAGATGACTGGAGTATGAGTGTTAATTTTAATTAAAATGAGCAAATGCTTGACCTACTTGAAGCAGCTCTGATTTAGATCGTGGATGGAGGCATGATTTTTTTTTTTTGCACAGCTGTGTCACCCTTGCTAATCTTCTCAAGTACAAGATAGGGGGTTTTTCCCTTCTCCTTTTTAGTGTATATTGCCTATCACATTTAAATTGGATGGTATAGTTGCAAATATCATTAGGAGATTCTGCCTGTCTGTGGACAGGTTGTGCTCACAACAGAATACAAAGAGCATAGATTTTTTTAGTGTCTCTTTTCCAGCAGTATAATAGTAAATTTTAAAACAATTGAAGGGGTTTTTTCCTTCCTTTATCCTCTTGTTTTCAGTCTTTTATCCTTCTTCCTTTGCTCTGTGTCATTCCCCCCTCCCCCTGCTACTGAATCGGAGATTTAGAGATTTAGGCTGAATGTAGAAATAAACATCATAAGAATATTAGTATTAAGAAGAAGCAGATTTTCAGGTCAATTATTCCGTTTTTTATAAAATGCAGACTTATGTTCCACTTCTAGAGAAATTTTGCTATCCTCATAAGATACAGAAGCAATGTTAAAGTCCAAGAGAGTGGCTAGTTGTGTTCAGGACTATGCTGCAAATACATGATTTTGTTTTTTTCCTGTTTGGATGTGGTCTTTAAAGGGTTGTATAAGTTTGAAAAGGTATATTGGAATAAAAAATCTAAAAAGTTCCTTCTGCTTTTTTCTTATTCCTAAGCAACATTAGTCAATCACCTGACAATGTCTTTGTCAAATGTAAAGCTGTCATGCAAAATCAGTTTTCAATGCTCAGAAATCAGGTTTCAAAAAGGCAATCAGGGAAAAAAATATTATAACTCTCTGTCTAAGGAAAAGCAAAGTTGAAGACCAAAACTGGTTACCTTGCCAAAGCAGAATTAAGGAATTGGAAAAATAGTTGCATGTTTGTCTAAATTGTGGATTCAAAATACCATTGGAAGCTCCTGTTCATTGTTTTCATTTGACAAACTTCTCACATTTTACAGAAAGCCCATAAGGCTTCTTTGGTCATTTACTGCACAGTACTCAGATTTTTTTTCCAGTGGGGGCAGGTTTACTAGAGATCAGTCTGAACTCTTTGCTCCTCATTGGTCTTGTGAGCTCAGGAAAAGTCTACATAAACATACACAGCAAACAGCAGCAGCAGTGTGGATCTGGCCTGCCACTGTAGGGTATACAATCAAGTGGTTTCCTGCCCCACCATCACCACACTTGGAATTTTGTTGTTGTAATTTTGACCGTGACAAGACTGTTTTGTTATCAGTCTTCACCAATTTTTAGGAAAGAGGTTATGTTCCCGTATCTTATGGCATAATACCACCTGCAGGGAAAGCCGTTATGTCAGAGATAGAGCTTTACAGCACATGTAAAGATTGTTGTCTTAAAAGTTTAAATGCAAGTCCTTGGAACTGATTTCAGATACTGCTTCTGTTGTAATGTTGCACGTATGATTGCATTATATAAATGGGAGAAAAAATATATCATAAAAAATGGAAGATAGTTTTGTTGTCCCCTGTAAGGAAGAAAAAGCAACAAAATAAAAGCAACAAGTTCATAATAATTTTTTTTAGTATATAAGTGGGGTTGGCAGAAAAATTCAAGTAAGGATTGAGATTTTTTTGTTCTGTAATTGTAAATCTCACTGTGGAAGAAAGTCCAACTAGGGAAGAACATTGATACAAGCAACACTGGAAAAGTTCTAATGTATTGCCGTATAATCATCAAGCAGCAGTCTGTTTTATTAGTGGTCAGGTTAGCTGCATTATTAAAATGGTTTCCAAAATACACAGATAAAACTTGCACTAACTAGTTATCAGCACAGAGGTAACTGCAGGCATGGTTGTTGGGTTATATATTCTGGAAAATGATGGATTTTCAGATACAGACTTTGTGAGATGAATGTATCAATCATAATGTCTATGAAATAAATCTCATTCATGTTTTCAGGTCAAGTTAATGTTATGTGTTTTTTCCTTTTTTTTTTTTTTTTTCCCCCAAAATGGGACATGTTTTACAGGCAGCTTGCTAGACTTCCTTAAAGAAGGGGAAGGAAAATACTTAAAACTCCCACAGCTGGTGGACATGGCTGCTCAGGTACCAAGAAAACTGGTTTGTGCTTAGACAAGAGATACTAGATATCAAGTAAATGTAACTATGGAACATTCTGTCCTATACTGCTCTGTTTTATGCCTTTTGTTGTAACTTTGTAATTTGTCAAAAAAGAAACAGTCTAGTTCACACTCTAATCAGGGCTGGCATGAGCTCTTGCTGTGCTACGCTTCCTATACTTATAAAATGGGGGATTGGGGTTAAACTAAAGGGGTACATCTTAATGGTTGGGAGAAATGTGTATAGTCATGAAGAATAACCTTTAATGACACTTTGTTTTTAAGATTGCTGATGGCATGGCTTACATTGAAAGAATGAACTACATCCACAGGGATCTCCGGGCAGCTAACATTCTCGTTGGAGACAATCTTGTGTGTAAAATAGCAGATTTTGGTTTAGCAAGGTTAATAGAGGACAATGAGTACACTGCAAGACAAGGTAAGGAAAATTTATTTGCTGAATGAATAAGACCAATTACCTTCATGTGTTTAGCAGAACATGTTTGTGTATTTTGTCTTCATGAATAAAGATTATGCATATGAGTGGACTTTCACAGCTATGTTTAGGTGACTCCTCATCTAAGTGCAATCCTAGTAAGCCTTTTATTGTTCCAAATTGACTGGCAGTTTGTTTATGTTCTCAAAAGGCATTTTTAGTTATTTTTTGGGGGTAAAACATGCTAGTTCGAAGAGAGATGAGATTCCAGAGAGATTGCTCATCAGTTTCACTTTTTGAACAGATGTAATTAAGCATCTCAGATGTCTTCAGTGCTTCCAGAAATTGTAGCCAGTAGTTGCTGCCCTAGTTTGAGAAATACGGAAATACTAAACTGCCTCAAATTTTTTTAATAAAGCAAAATGTAAAAATCTCTTGAGTGCAGTGGTCTTTTTGAAATGTTTTACTGTGTAAGCAAATTACACGTTAGCTAGGGAAAATTGAGTATCTGTCTTTCTGATTTTGTAGGAGCTAAATTCCCAATTAAATGGACCGCTCCAGAAGCAGCATTGTATGGTCGGTTTACAATCAAGTCAGACGTTTGGTCATTTGGAATTTTACTGACAGAGCTGGTAACAAAGGGAAGAGTGCCATATCCAGGTAACAGGAAAATTTTATAGATTTTTCTTTTCTTTCTTTTATTGAGTGTTTCCGAAGTTACCTTTTGTACTTTTTCCCTTCATTCAGAGCCCACAGTTGACAAGCAGAGACAAAAACACAGTCACACCTGACTGGTTCCTTTGTTCACTTAGCTACTTTGCTTTATTTGCAGATTAGCTATTATATATATTTTTAAAGTGCTTTAAGGTAATAGCATTTGTAAACGCGACTGATAGTTTAGTTTCAGTTTAGTGGATATCCTTGTGTTTTCTTATTTGTTCCTGATATTGCTGCTTTTGACATTTTCTCAGGCTACAGTGAGCATCAGTAGAGTGAACCCACTAAACCAGTTTTTGAAACTACACATATTTCGACAGATATTTTGCTGTGACTGGAATTTGTGAGGCAGTTCTGTTAGGTATATATGATGCTTTTTTCTTGGCCTGATTTCAAATTAAGTGGTCCTTGAGTGGCATGCACAAGGTATTTGTGCTTGAGTCTCCTTTTTGAAAGGACAGGGCCAAAGGAATGGGAAAGTGAGAAAGCATACATATGGAAGAAGGACTGGATATTGAGGAATTACCAGTGTACCGAAATAATTTTCGGCAAATGTATTTAATGCAACATGTAAAAAAATCATTCATTATAAAGTGCGTTCATTAAGTGTTCTGTTCTGGTGGATCCATGTGCAGTGCAGCTGGAGAGATTCCTGGAAAACTTTGGGAAACTGTTCTTTGCATAATGTCATTCAGAGCTAAAATGCTTTCCTCTTAGGGATGGTGAATCGAGAAGTTCTGGAACAAGTGGAACGTGGATATAGGATGCCTTGTCCACAAGGCTGCCCAGAGTCTCTCCACGAGTTAATGAAACTGTGTTGGAAGAAGGACCCTGATGAGAGACCAACATTTGAATATATACAGTCTTTCTTGGAGGACTACTTTACTGCTACAGAACCACAGTACCAGCCTGGAGACAATTTATAAGCCAACAGTCTATATAACATGCACAAATCTGCCAAATGTAAAAGACTTGCAAAGAATTCCTGAAGTCTCTAAGGAATCACAGGAAAGAAAATCTTCACTACTTTGCATGCTCTTAATGGCAAACTGGAATTTCATAATGCAGTTGCACAAAACCACTTTTAAAGTGTTATACTCTAATTTACCAATGACATGTTTTTATTTTTTCCTCTTTTCCAACTTATTTTCAGGGTCCAAAGGAAGCTTACTGAAATTATGGGGCAGAAAAATGAGTGTTGGTGTGAACAATAGCAGAAAAACCAATGTTTCAAATCCTTTATTTTCCCAACATTTGCTAATCATTCTACTAAGGAGGGAATTGTCTGGAATTAGTGATCTTGGGATAAGGCATTTTTAAAGCAGAAGAGCTTTGTGTGGGACCAAGCAATTCTATTCCAGTTCTGTAAAACTCCCTGTGTTTAAAATTACATGTGTGTGCCCCCTACCCTCTCAAAAAAAAAAAGATGGTACAAATGTATTGATATGTAGTCTCAATATTTAAGCTTCCTCTTGCATGGACTTAATTAGGGTAGGCAGGTTAAAAGAGAAATTGGAACAGTGAATGAGAAACTTGATCTAAATGGTAGACCTCAATAGTGAAATTAGAGAGCATAATGCACTGTGTTAATACTTGTATTAATATAACTGGAAAGTAGCATGAGAGATTTTTCTTTTTTCTTTCTGCATAGCTAATTAAGAATAATGAAAGTAACTAGAAAATGAGGTAATACTTTATAAAATTGTGTTGACAAAGTATGATGATATTTGAACTTGAAGCTATGTAATACAATCAGGGGGAGAAAGCCTTTAATCTTTTAAGCTCCTGTCCTACAGCAAGGTTTTGTATGGGAAGACTACCTGAACAAAGCTCACCACGAAAACAAGACTGAAGCTGGTAAATGGCTACTTTTTAGTCCTTTTAGAGAGACAGGTACTGTTGTATGTGACTTTTGTGTCAACATGGTTGGGTGCCACAAATGCTATCTGTCACTAGTTCAGGGATTTGATTGCACTTTTGCTTTTCTTGACTATTAAGACACACTTACACGCAGTTGCTCTTCCCACTTCTGCCCTTCCTACGGAAGTATTTAACTAAAAATAAACAAAAGAAAATGTGAAAGTTTAAAAACTAAAGGGATAAAATATATTTAATATTGTCCAAATAATGACACTTGCTGGCATTAGACCCAGCTGACACTACATCTAGATTTACTTTCTTTGGCTACTGACATATCAAGCAATAATGTCATGTCTTACTCAACAATTTGCATGAGGTTCTTGGATTTCTGATCAAGTTTATGTACTTTAATTTTGAAACACTAAACTCTTACTTAGCTACCAGGTTGGAATTCATATTATCGTTGTAAAGCTATCCGACAAATTAATTTCAGAAAAAGCTGGTGATACAGTTCTGGTACTAAAATTAATATTCTTCATGGGTTTACGCAACATTGAATCCAACTATCAAACAGATCTGTATAAGAACAGTGCCATCATTTTTCATTTTCCATCATCATCGCTCATCAACTACACACCTGTAGTTATCAAATTTTAAAAGGGCTTTATGTAAGAAAAAAAAAATTAAAAAAATAAAAAACACACATAAAAATCATAAAACCCCAAAAATAGGATGAAATTTTAATATTTCTAAGTATTTTAAAATTAATAACACAATCATATGAATTTATGTATTAATACGGTCATAACAAAAATGCCAAAAATGACACTGGCATTGTATGAATTTTTGATTACTGAATGGAACAGTTCATTGTAATAACACTTGTATAGTAAAGGAATAAAACACTAACTTAAATGAACGTGTTCATTGTAAATGGTTGTGTATTATAAAACTACTCCAAAAGAGTTTGTATGTTTATGAAAATTTATTTGTTTCACCTGAAGACCTTGATGTGATTCTTACCCTAACAGAGTTTAAAATTCACATTCACACTTTTTATATAAATAGTAATAAGTTTAATTATGTAACTAAGTATTTTTATAAAGTATGGCATTGTTGAACTGTTTTGCAGAATTGGTTCAAAATAAATTTCTCCTTGATTGCATCTGCTTATTTGAGGTGGGGGAGGGGAGGTGGGGGAGAGGGACGAAAGCAGAGTAGCCTTCATATTGAGGGTAGAAGGAGGAGAATAAAACCTTCATGAGGTCATTTTTATCCTCTGTAAATTGTTCTAATGTACTTGCATACAAGATTCTGAGTTCATAGTGCATTATTGCTGTTAAAAGGGGTATATTTTTCTAGACTGCTTCAGAGGTCCTTGGCAGAAATGGGCTAGGACAATTCTGCCTGGGCTTAAAACTGGCATGTGAGGGACAGACAGACAAACTTGGGATCCTTGTGAGAGCAAGTCCAAGGTAGACTCTTAGCTGGCAGTCAATGCCACACTGTCAGGCAAGCACATATCCTCTCTCTTGCTTTATCTGATATTAGAAGTCACTGTTCACTTCTGTGCAATTTTTCAAAGAATTTTGTACCTGTGTTCTTGTGATGGCTAATGTTTTATCTCAACCTCATTGAACATTACCTGTCTCAATGACCAGTACAACTCAAACTGCAGATCCTGGCATGTATATACAGTGCCACTTTAGATTAAGGAGCTAGTACTTGAGTTTCAATAATAACTAATACAGCATTAAAACCATTCTTCCTACAGAACCTACAAACTCCAAAGTTTACTGTATTTTATTACTTCCTGTAATGTAATTAATGTTTTTCTATTTTTAATGATAACAATCGTGTAATTTCTGGTAATCTGTACTCTTCCCTGTTGTCCATCAGAACCTTGTGATTCCCATTCTGCATGCTAGGCCTGCAGATTTTTTATGCCATGCATTGTTTCAAGCTATAGTACTTTAAAAATATTTTCAGACCATTTTTGAGTAAACACATAAGTGTGTGCAATCCTACTATTCAGATAAAGTACAGTCCTACTTTAACATAAAGCATTATGAAAAGAACATTATGTGTTCTTATCCTTGCATTGTCATTTCACCAGGCTTGTGAGTAGCTCTTACAACTGAAAAGTAGCTTGGAAGAGTTTGGAGGGGGTTTTGTTGGATTTTTTTTTATGTGGTTGGTTGGGGGGTTTTTTGCTTAAAGAAAGTCCCCTGGAGTTTGCTGATGGGCAGATACAAGGCAGAATGCTATATTACCCACATAGGCATCTACACGACTGTTTGTTTCAAAACCTATTATCCACACCTGGAATGAGTATAAGTGAAACAATTAAACTTACTGAGCCCTCATTTTTGTTATTTATATTCATCTGTGCAATCCAATAAACTTCTCAGTTTTTAAGTTTTCCATGAAGATGCTGTAGATGTCTGTATTTGTGCCATCTTTCCCCCAACAAGCAAGACTTTGCTTAGAGCTCCGCAGTCACGTTGGGTTTCAACCGCAGCAGCACTCTCACATAAACTAAGCAGTATATTGCGAATAGGCAACTCAAATTCTCACACCTGGCTAAGGAATCTAGGACTAAATTTGGGCACCATAAGCAGGTCTGGGTCGATAACTGCTGAAGTCCAGAATTGTGATTCATCCAATAGCTGTTATGTTGAGGCAGTAGGTACTTGGATTGTGTTCAAATGCCTGAAAGTGCAGGTACCTTCGTGGCCACACGTCTTACTCCTACTTCAGCCTGATCGGAGTGCAGGAACAAAACAGCCATTGATCTTCCAGGCACAGCAGGAGCCTGGCAGTCATCGTGGGGCTGGGAGCCCCTACACTCTGGTACACATCTCACACCAATGGCAGACTTCTTTCCAAGATGGGATGGGAAGAGTGTAGATAGTAATATGACAGTTGTATCTATTTTCGATATAACAGCCTTGAGTGTAAAACCTGCTTCTGATCAAGAATCCTGGCTAGCTGGTTGTCAGCTGTGAGAGACTTAGGAGATTGTTGAGAATCATGAGCAGAACCTACTGCAGAACTTCACCCACAACTAGAGGTTTTAGCATTTGCTGAAGGACCAGATTCTCTGCAGTTTTTCCTACTGACACGGAGAGAGTGTTAGCTGAGGAGCATCAACAGCTTCCATGCTTCTCCCTTAGCATAGTGGAAGAGAAGGAAGAGAAGTGAGATGGAAGGATGGAGGCAAGCAGCTGAGGTTCTACACTTTGTCAGAGGGCAGAGGGAAGCAGGTTGAGGGGTGTGGCATAGCAGATGTCATATGTTCTCTCTGTCATATCTTGAAAAGGGGGTAGAAATGCAAGGGAACTGAGGAGCATCTGTTCCCTTGTGCACAGTGGAAATGGAGCAAGACTAATGCTAAGTGCTGCCTCTGTTCTTGACAGTTCTGGGCAGCTCACCCTGACTGGTTTCTAGCAGAGCCTCTTCATATTAGTTGGGGAGTCCCAAGCATTGTTTTGCTCTTATTTTTAAGAGCAAACCTTGACCAGCTTTTAGGAAATTAAAAAAAAAAAAATATTGAGAGCCTCACCAGAGAGATACTGGTCCCCGAATCCCAAATTGACAGTATTTCAGACACTGGAAAGTAGCTTAGCAGGTAAATGTGTGTGGATATAGGATTTTGTGTTAGGTTTCCCTCCTCTCCATGTGGGTATGGTGTGCCAAGGGACTCAAGAAGTTCAGACATTACCCACAGGATCCATGTTCTTCACTGGTTCTGCTCTTTCAGCTTACTTTCCTAGTTCTGCATGCAAACATGTGCTTCTTGTACATAGCACACTGATTATGTTTTTTAACATTCTCTTTAAAGGCATAGTTTATGTCAAATTGTAATAACCACTGGTGTTTGGGGATGAAAGTATTTATAACACTGTGTACTTTTACAGAATATTGTTCATTTTCTCTTGGTACTTAATTTACTGTAGACAAGTAGGAAAAGGCGATGGCCATCGTGTAGTTTTTGTTTTGTTCTTAAAGGAGAGGGGACAGATACCTAGTTAAACTCAGCAGGGTCTGAGAGACAGTCTGTAAATTTAAAAGGGAAAATTGAATACAAGCAGTCTTCATGAATTAGTCATGTACCAACTGGAAAGTTGACTGTTGCAAAAACATTCCTTTCTTTAATCAAAAAGCTACCCCCAGTAGGAGCACTTCACCCCTCCCCTATGTGCCCTGCTGCTAGGCTACTGAGTCTCTAGCTGAGGCTACTGATAAGTACATACTGGAAAATGGATCTGCACATCTTACATTTGGCCTTGTAAAATCCATTCCAGGCAATAAAACAATTCACCTCTGGATCTCGAGAGGTGTCATCTGCTACTCATTCAATACCCTCACACACATTCACATTTGGGGCAGTCTTCTAGAGGCTAAATGACTGATGATCTTTCTCTCAGCTTCAGTGTGTGGAAGTGTCAGGACTGTATTTGCTACAGTAACAAAGGATAAGGACATATCTCTGCTTTTCAAAAACAAATATAAATCTCATTTCAGCATGGCTCTTATCCTATGACAAAAGGATCGCACACAAAGAGAACATCGAATCACTTGACTTCATCACGAAAACAGCAAGGATGGCTCCCTGCTTCTCCAGCAAGTGCAGAATATGCCATTCATGGAGAAGCTCAAGGTGTGATGTGGAACAGGAAATGACCATGCTAGATTGCAGCCCCTGTTCAGTCCTGCCAAGTAGGCCAAGTCAGTGGTTCTGTCCTTCTGGAGTTTCCAAGAAAAGGCAAAAGTATTAGCTCACATTTCCAAGGGTGGAAGCTGGTCGCTAGATGACTAAGGAACTTACGTTCCTTACATCCCTTTACCCCCCTTCCTCTCCTCTCCTCTCCTCTCCTCTCCTCTCCTCTCCGTTCTAGCTTAGATGCTCACTCTTCACCACAACTGGGTTTTATTTCTCCATCATGTGGCTGTGCAGTAATATCACAGACATGAATGAGAATTTGTGGAATTAAAGATTAGAAGCGTTTAGCAGCCTTATGTACCATATTTGGTTGGGCATTTTTTTTTTTCCAGATAGAAGGTGCCTGGCAAATTAGACAGCTTTATTGGGCAAGGTGAAAACTATCACTGGCATTTTGATTTACTTCTGTATTACCCTATTCACTTCTGGAAAGGCTTTGTCTTTCAAAGTGGTTTATGACTGCTGTAAATATGTATTATTTCCTTTGTGCTAAAAGATTGGAAGGACAAATAGAAATAATTTCCATATTTACATTTTAGTTTAGTGTTACTTGTTTAAGCAACTCCATTAAAATCTGTCCATTTCATTTTCTTGACATCCTTATCAAAGAACAGCCATTTGCAAGGGGAATTTTTTTTTTCCATATGAAACTGAAGTTCAATCAATTGCTTCAGTGAGTTTAAGGTTACAATAAGCAGATTACTGGTAGGCTAAATATAATCTCTGGCGCCACTGTCATTAGAATGGCCCCAGCCTTTTCAGTCTGCTACTGTTTTGAAGAACAAGTGTGGATATATTTAGCAATATGCTGAATTCATTTGATCATTAAGGTAAGAAGGAATGACCCTCACTGCAATTTGGGTATAACAAGGGGCATTCGGGAAGATAATGGAATATATATCGGCGGTGACAAGCCAGCCTACTTGTCGAATGCTCTTGATTTATTGACACAATAGCACAGCCTTCATTTGTTCTTTGTTCCAAAACAGACAACATTAAGCCAGGCAATAGGCAGAAATCTACTGATGGGCAGCATCTCCCCTGGGGGTTTCCAAGACACTTGCTGACTTATCCAACAACGCTTATTGCCTAATATATAGCATTTTTCACACAAACATTTCACAAATTAGATCAGTTTTGTCATCTATGGAAGGCAAATTAAGGCAAGGGAAGAAGAGGTCAAGTTGAAGATGGAGCAAGAAGACAGAATCTAGGGACAGCTTTTTAGCATTACCTATCAATATTGACCCCTGGTCTTGAGCTTGGAGAAGTGGTTTCCTAAGAAAAAATGCAGTAATTTCCCGTTATTCCCATAATGGACAACTGAGAAAAAAAAAATTAGAAACTTGGGTAAAACCTGTGGGCTCTGCAGAACAATTTGGCTGCCACGAAGCTGGTGTACCAGTCATGTGCAGATAGCATGAACCTCTCACCTGAGGCTTGACCAGGTGTCTCTGAGATGCAGCTAGCCACCTTTCAGACAGCCCACATGTGGGTAAGTGTTGGCCCCTGAGAATGGCAGTGACTTTCAGAGGGATCAGCCTACCTGAGTCACTGAGTGTCAGACATTGGATCAGTAAAAGTATTGTTTTATTATTTTGTTGGAGCCAACCGATGTATATGTGGGAAGGATGCACAGAGCCCACATGTAATAGCTGTCAATCAAAAGGCCACCTGGGGGCTGACTGGCTACATCACCTGTCACTCCTTCCTGAGAGGCACTGAGTGTTCAGTGCCAGATGTCCTCCCTCAGAGGTGTGGTCACAGCAGGACAAAAGCACATAAATACTGGAGTTTCATTTTGTCTTCTCTCTTGGGACCTGCTGTTACTATGTGGGGCTGGGCTCCCACAGGACTTTTTGGTGGTAGCTATTTAATAATTTCCTTTCTTCTTACTCTCTCTTCTTCTTTATCTTTACTCCTGTTTCTTCTTTTATTTACTCTTTTCTTAATATTTAGGGTAGCTTAAAACTGAGAGTTGTATTTCACTTAGTGGTGTGGGTTGGTGTGTGCTGAGTGCTTTGTGGAATGCTCTGCCTTGGTTATATGTTACCCCTTTTAAACTTTTGCCAAAATGCTTATTTTTCTCACTAAATTATAAGTTATCTCTTGGGAAATATGTACAGTGTTTCCTCTTTAGACAATCATGAGGTATTGAAGAATCAAAAGCTTTGTAAAAGATCTCTTGGGTGAAACTTTTAGAGCCTTAAATTTTTTTTTGAAAGTGAAACATCTGGGCAATCATGTGGTTTGTCCCTGAGGTCTTACACTGGGCTGCCCTATCTCGGACATCATGGTGCACAGGGCCAGGGAGGCAGGAGGGACACAGCTGCAATGGAATTCTACAAGCCCTGCCCAATAAGCACATGCAAAATTTCCCCTCTAGTTCTTGTTGCTCCCTTCTTGTTTGAGAAGTAACTTCCATAGGCCACTGGTTTGCAGCAGTGCTTTAAAAGGCTGCTGGTGCCCTCCCAGCGAGTCAGTGCCCTAGACCATATGAGCAATTCCTTCTTTGCTATTCAAGTCCTGTGTTTCACTGACACTGTGAATATGTCAAAACCCTCCAGGCACTCAGCTGAACACCCACAAAACTTGATGATATCATGCTTTTTTCTCCTTCAATCTATCTTTACAATTGTTTCTCATAGAAATGTCTACTTTTTTTTTAATCAATTATCAATCTGGCAAGTGCATACTCAGTTATTTTAAGCTTCTTTAAATCATTATCTTTAGTCAGCCTAAGATTGGAGTCTGTGCATCACCTGATTAGTTATAAGATGCTGAACACCCTTCTTGTCATGAGTGAAATGTGCATAGTACAAACTGCCTAGATACATAAATGATCTCAGCCTCTGTAGTACATGATTCAGTCACATCTAAGGAAACTGAGATGGGACGTTCTTCCCACAATGCAAGTGAGAACTGCAAAACTGAATTTCAGACGCTGTTTTCTCATATCTCAAGCAAATACCCTAAGCATGGATGATTTCACAGAATTGGAATCACCATCTCATAACTCTCGAGACTTCTTTATTTCATGCTGCTGAACAAAATAATGGTTAGCACAAGGCTTATGCTGTGTCTCTCCTTTTTCTGACACTGCAGTTTGCTAAACGTGATTTGCATGTGGTTTACCCTAACAAAAGCATGCACTGGGAATATATGTTGACACTGAGTAGTGGCACGTGGGACTGGAAAAAAACAGAATTCAGGTCAGCCCTGAGTCTTGGGGACTTAAAACAGCTGGAGCACAACTGCCTTTATCTCACTGCCAGGAACAGAGTGCCTTATGAGGAAATGAGAACTTGAACATGACTGCAAATACCAAAACTCAAGGAGATGCAGAAGTTGTTTGTAAGGGATGTTATATAAAGGCTCTCTCATTTAGGGAAACGCTGTTTTCTTCAGAGGACAATGGGATCTGAAAACACTGCTAAGGGACAGAGGCTATTAAATGTCACTCTAGGGTGGCTGTTTTCTTCCTCTGTGGAGTGGGAGGTGATATAAATCAGCTGTCATCTTGAAGTCCCCTTGTGATTATTAATTTTTTTTTGGAGAAGGGATCAGCATCTGGAAACAGGCAAGTATGAGATAAAACATGGCCATGCAACTAAACTGACAGTGGCCATTCAGATCTGAGTGCAAAATGACTGGTTCCACACAAATTCAATTTTACAGACTTGGAAAAGGTTACTTCTCGAAGAGACAGCTGAAGAAAGGGCCTGCAGTCCTTCTTTTCAGGAATCTGGATGTAATGAGGCAGTACATTCAGCTATATGGCAGTCAAATGTGTTGTCAGGACTTTAGTGATCTGGTCAGTCAAGACATGGGAGAAATTGTCAACAACTTTGCAGGCTTCTACAGGTTGCTTATCAGCAACAGGCAACTCTACTGGGTAAGACACACTGGGAGTGCTGTTGTGAAAAGGATAGTAACAAACACAAGTTGTTCATTTTTTGAGAGTTCTGGGTGGGTATTTGGTGCCAGTTTCACATTTCACCATCTTTTTTTGTAATTTTTAGTCAATAAGAATTGATTTTTTTTTTTCCACAGTATTAGTGACTTTTCCCTTTGCTGTGTTATCAACAGTGCTGTCTTTTAAACTCTGGGAAACGAAATATCATCTAACAGAAACTGAGACACTGGTGAGAAGTAAACCACTGCGGATGACACTGAGGGATCCACATGTGTTGCCTCAACAGATTGGACCACAGAAGGGCACTGCGCACTTTGCTATAGCTGCTATCCTGAATGCTCTGTGGGCCATGTCATAGGGAAATGTGATGCTTGTGCGATCTCAGAATAAGAAAGCTCTTTAACTCAGAGAGATCCCCTGTTCTTGGTTGCCCTCATTTGCACATGTGGTCTTGATTTTGCAGTAATTTATACATACGTTCAGCTTTAAAATATAAAATCAAGTACAGGCATCATCAAGTTCTTGGAGACTCTGCACATGTTTAATTTTTGCAGGATGGAAAATTGTAGCCGCTGCATAATGCTTAGTGGTGGAATAGGTCGGAACATTTCAGAGTAATTTTTGTGGAACTCTGGCACTCCTGAAAGAAAGGATTTTTGCCTAGTCCTGCTTATCAGATGCTTCTTCATATACCCTTCTCTTGATTTCATCTGAATGAATATTTTAATCTGAGTTTTAATCTTTTAGCCATTTCCCTACTGTATATGCTGTTAATCCGGGAACCAAATCTTGCATATGTAGCATGTCACTGTTTATTAAAAATAGCCCAGTCAGGCAGTGATGTGGGCAGCCATAAAGGCAGTCTGATTAGGAGGGAAAACTACTGAACAAAAAATATTTTCTGCTCAAAAAAAACCTGACAGGGAAAGGGCTGCCAGCCTTGAACTGGGAGCCTGGGAACTAGGCCTGTGAACTATTGAAAAACATCCTTGAATAGTGCAGCTGGCATCTTTGAAGTGCAGCTGAGGTATACCTCGAAAGCAGAAACATGCACGGATACCACTGATAAGCACCAAACAAGAAGACAGTAACAGCTATTTGTCATCTGAAAGTGGAAAACAATCTGAAGAAATAAAATTGCTCTGAAGGAATAGAAAACAGCATGCCCAGTTGGCTGTTACAGGTGAAAAATGTAAATTTATTACATGTAAATCAATGTATAATTAAATGTAAACAGGATCTTTTGGCTGCTCCATATCCTGCTCCCTCTTATGACTCTGTGATATAAAAAGGACTTAATGTTTATCCAAAATGGGCCTCTGTCTGAGAGCTTCTTGTTTGAATCCCACACAAACTTTCTATGAGCTCTTGAGCTCTCTCCAGAGACACCTGACTATAGAAAGATTCTGTGATGTGGATCATTTTTGAAATGGGACTCTGACCCGTCTTACTGGCTCGGCCTGTCTTCCCCTCTCTTGGGGTGAGTTGGTCTCCCTCTGGGATGAAGCTGTTCCCCACTTTTAGGATCCTTTGTCTCCTTCTGAAATCTGTCTAAATCACTCTGTATCAATAGCATTAATATTCATATAAGTGATCATCAATATTTCTGCTGTTATATCCTTGATAAGATATTAAGATGATGATGATGATATTAAGATGATAATTGATTATAATGTGATAAGATGTAGTAATCTGAAATAGTATATAACTACATGGCTGCTGCTGTCATTGATTGTACTACATTACTGGCTAATGCTATTATTGATTGATTGATACCATATTATTGCTTGATACTATATTATTGATCACTGATAATAATTTGTAGTAGCTTGATATATATTAATTCATAGTAATTTTATTAATCATAGGTATATTTGCTAGTGGCAATTTTTCATGGTATTTGTGGTAATCGGTAATAGAGAAATTTAGAGGATGAAGTTTTCATTTCCTTGTGTATTACAGACTCCTACAAACCCATCGTCATTATCTCTCCACATCTGATGCCAGGTAACCTTTTAAATGGTGAGAGGCAGAAACTGGGCTTTTCCTCTGTGAACTTAAAACTCTTGGTACAGTGGAGTCCTAGTCCAGACATTTCATACTGAAGCTGTTTCCCTGGTGGTGAGTGTTGCTTTCAGCTCAGAGATATCCTTCCCTCTCTACTTACCTTTTTCACCTGTCTGTCCTCATGCAGAGATATAAACTAGCCCCTCTTTTGGGGAAGCTGTACAGCTTGTCTTGTCTAGCTCTAGCGTTATAGCTGGCAGAGAGAACTGATGCTACAGCTATAGGAAGCTATGAACATAAAGACTATGCTTTAGTCTGTAGGCCTTTATTTGTGATTTAGCCAAAAAGCTGTTTTTCCTAAGTCTGGATAACTGGGAGTTTGTTTTAGGTTTTTTAATTGCTTGGAGTTTTTTCACAAAAATAACTTGCTGAAAACTAAAACTCAGCAATTGAATTTTCTCTTCTGCCATTATCTGCTAGCAAATGCTTGGGCTTCTTGTCTTGATTGGTTTGCTGAAGTGATCAGTCATTTTGTGGTAATTCTGTTCAGTATTAATATCTAAAAGAGTGTGTTCTAAAGTAACTTTCCTGAGAGCAGGAGGCAGGAGAACAGCGGCGCTTCTCTGTTTTAATTTGACAGCTGAAAAGTGTGACTTGGCTTTCCTTTTTAATCTTTTACTCCTGCTTGGACAGAGTTTAAAAGGAAGCTGAAAAGTGCTTATTATCAACTACTCACAGCCATGAAATTAGGCAAACACATGTTTGGCAATGCAACACAAGCTGATGAGGGAGGAGTGTGTAGGTTCAGAATATCTGCTGTGTCCATTCACTGCTTGCTCCAGAGAAATAGGGAAAAGACTGACAGCTGTTCCTCAACTGACTAGCATTACTTAATCTTTTTTTCATCATACTGTTTTATTGAAGCAGGATGCCAAGCAATCGCTATTCTGATGGAGTTCAGATGTATTACTCATGTGCTAGCAGAAAAGGAAGCTTCTGCTTCCAAAGATAAATCATCTTCCTTCAAGAAGGGAATTTGCTACCCTCCATTTTCCTAATCCTGGAGTTGTCTCATCAGTTTTGATGGGAGTCATTCACTCAGGAATACACCACCAGCCAGTAAAACTATATTTATTCCTGTTCCCCTACAGAAATAGCCCAAAATGGCCTGCTTGGGAAAAAAGAAAGATGTGAGCTTTAATATATCTATACCCGATGAAAACCACTACTTTCTCCTAGAGAACAGGAAGGGCATTGTGTGAGATGAAGCCTGTTGTTTTATATCACCTTCTTGTGTGTCTCAGGAGTGGAATGTCAAAAATTCAGATTGTGCTACATTGGTGACTTTTTGCCATGCAACTATTTGCATTGGATTAGCAAGGAGATTGTGTTGTTCTCCACTTCTTCCAAGGATTTATGTGGTTTGCAGTTCTCTTGCAATGAAATAGCTAGGGAGAAGGAAGGGCTTATCTGGCAAAATTGATATATTTGATTAAACTGATGATTTTCAAGGAGAAAAAAAAGTTGTCAAAACACTTTCATTTTCCCAAAGAACACTCTTTGATGCTCTATTTAATAAAATAATATGTTGTTGACTAAAACACAGTCTGACTTGTAACCATTTTTATCTGCTTCAGAACAGCAAATGGTGAAGTACAAATTTCTGGCTTATACAAAGTTCTGTTCCTGACTGGACTACTCAGACCAGCAGTTAAAACAGGTTTGAATGTTCAGTCCTGTAACAGTAAGATTTTTCAATGGTATAGGAAGTGGGGAATGCTAACAGGTGATGATCAATTCTTACTGCTTGCTCCTACAATTTTAGGTGGACTGACTGAAAATGTAACATGGCAAATCCATTTGAGGAGGTAAAAAAGTGGGCCCAATACAGTTTCAGCAATTTTCCCAGTAAGGCAGAGTGTTACAGTCCAGTTTATGATTGAGGATATACCCAAGGAAGTAAGGCGAAAAGGAAGTCTCTTTATTGGTATATTGTGTGTAACAGTGAGTTTGCATGGGTGCAGCTGTGTTGGCTTAAGCAAGGAGCTTACGCATATAGGGATTCTCAGGAAAGTGACATGAATTAACACGAGTTAATGAAAACACATAAAATCTGTGCTATGTTGAGAAACAGAGTGACCTTTACCTGAAGTAACTTCATGGAGGAGAAATGGAGATGTCTCCTTCAGAGTTAACATGACCCTCAAATTTGATAAATGCTGGTTTATTCAAGAAATTCTGGTTGCTTAGAGGGATACTCTGAAACTGTTCAGCAGCAGAGGGCATTTGGCTTTCTCTGAAAACAGCATCCTTACTGCCAGAGAGAATTGCATGCGCTCAACTTTGCGACAGTTTATTGGTGCCAGGTTAAGTAAATAAAGCTGGGATTAATCTTTTGCAAAATATACACATTGGTATACCTAGAAATAGTGGTGCCAAGTCATGAGATGCTCATACCAGGATCAGGAAAAATTATTATATTTTACAGTTGGCTGGGTTCAACTGGATGTTATTCATACATCTGATCTCATTTTCTCATGTTTTTTTTCTAGCTACTTCTGAGGAAAAATAAAAAGCTTATCTTAATGATGCGTCAACTTATATTATTCTAGATGCAGTGTGGTAGAGTTATTTGGAAGTGTATTAATGTAACTTTGCTTGCAGTCACACACACAGGCCTTGACGCTGGACAGTTTATAGTAAACACTTGTATCGAGTGTTACTGTTCTGTGTTTTATACTTTGAACAGACAAACTAGACCTAGTCTAACTCTTCCAGGTCTCTGATATGGATAGCGATGACTTTGCTACTTTTTCTCTCCCAGACACTCCCTTTTTCTACTACTGCACAATGCTGCATTGCAGGAAAACAGTAATGGTGTGGCAAAGCTGAGGGCTGATCACAAATGAGGATAAAAGTGTTTCCATTGATTTATGAAAAACCATTTCTGTTTTATTTTCAGAGTAGGATGAAGCTTATTCGCAAGGGAGAAGAAGTAATAAGTTTTTTCTGTAAGACAGTGATGCTAAAATTGTAAATTCTTTATGGATTCCAGTTTACTGCCCCATTAATCATTCAGAAGTGATCTATATCTTGTTCCAAGCATGCATATGGGCTCAAAGTAAAGGTGGGTGCATATCTGTAGGATGATTTTTGCAGATGCAGATTGATATGAGAAATTATTGACTCAGACAAAATAACTGTGAATATCATTTTTTCCTACTATACTGTGTTATTTTTTATTTAAAACTATTAGATGAAATGCCTCTCATGATAAGCCTTTTTTGACAAATATTTTTCTTCCATCTTCAAATACTGAATAGTGATGGCAACAAATGCTGGCATAATTCAACAAAAAGCAGTATTGGATATGGCCAAAGTAGATGCATTACTAAGAATTTATCCTGTATTTCTGTGCCAGAAATTTGAGTGCACAAGAGAACCTCAGTACCAGGATTGCCTTCTAGAAGATTTAAAGTGCCTTTTATATCCAATGAGGCTTCCAGAGGAAAGCCTATTAATATTTTTCATAAAAATAATATGGAAAAGGTTATTTAAATTAGAATATTTGAATAAAAAGGAATAGTTGGCTAGAAGTCATGTGTTTTTATTTGAAAATGGTATTTTGTTGGCTACCATGGCTGGATTCTTTTCCCCCTCTGTTCACGAACCCACCACAGCTCCTCTGGGTGCTGCAGTGCAGCGCAAAGCTTTTGTGGGATGCCAAATGCCATAGAATTCTGAACCAAGAGCTCTGTGAATACAGGATGGCAACGACTTGAAGAGCTTGCAGAGGAACTGTGGTGTAATTTTCAGATTTTTCATTTTTCGTAGGAAGAAAACTTCTCTCTTGTGTGGGAGAGAAGTGCTGCTTCAGAAACTCATTTAAAGTACTGCATTTTTTTTTTTTTTCAAAAAGATTTTCTGCTGAAAATTTCAGGCAGTGTTGTTCATGCTTTAGGATGTTTTACTCATGTACATGCTGTAAAGATACACTTGCTCCCACAGAATACTGTACTTCCTGTATATCCTGATCTGCTTGGTTCAAACCTAATCTGGATATTGATATAGTCATTGCAACTCTGCCTTGTGTGGCCAAAAGTATAATCCAAACAGAATGGCAATTCCAACTTTTCATTTACTTTCTATTTCCTGAATTTCTACCACTTCATTTAAATTTCGACAGAAATCACTTCATATAAATTTTGACACAAAAAAAGTCAGTAGAATCCTTCACTGTATTTGATTCTTGTTTTCCTTATTCCCATACACTGAATGCAAAGCAGAAATGGCAAGTAAAGGAAGTAATAGAGTGGGTCATGAAACCAGCTCAGTGTAAACCCTCATGGATTAAGGAGCCAACTTTTCCAGATGAGGACATGCATCACCAGATGGGATATGCAACCATTTCAAAGCCTGAAGATTTAATATTTTATTTTAATAATACTGCAGTGACCTCAGTCAGTACTGTAGTGTAATGTTGATACTCTTCCTTCACATATTCAGAGTTCAGGTCAAACTAGTGATTCACAATAGAATTAAATGTATTTGCTACAGGATCTTGATACACATTCTGTACATGTATTTCCTTAAGTTTGAAAAAATAGTTTCTTTTAAAAAAACAAGACAAAAAGTGAAAGGGCTGTAATACCTGCATGAGGAAGGCAGACAACATTTAGTATGAAGTGGGAACGGACTTTTGTGTGTGGTTTCTAGTGAAATTGGAATTTTCCTTCAGAATTTGTGCTCCAAACACACTCTACTTAGCAGCACTGTTAAAACTTCAGATGTACAGTGTGTGCATTTCTTTATAGTTCTGCACACCCTGTTATATAACTCTTTATATTGCTTGTACAGCCGAGAAAGCAGAAAAAAACCCAATAAAAAGTTGTATAACAGATGTTACATTTTCTATAAAGTAAGTAGAAAACAGTTAGCTGAGTCAACTGTTATCCCATCCTTTGTGCTACCGAATAACTCAGCTGGGAACTGAAAAAAACCAGAAACAGATCTTGAAGGTTTGTTATTTCCTTACAGACCTTAGCACTTCTAGGAGCTGGTGAAGCAATGACAGAACATATAAGTGCTTTGGGCTTTTTACCAATTACTATTTTGTTAATCCATCTACTCCTTGACCTTTGGAGCAGGTGCCAGAACTCCTTTCCATTACTCAATGAAGTTAAATACTACAGCTGAGAATTACTCCATCTATATTTTCAGCTATTCCCTATCAAGGTTGCCTCCCTTCACCTTATCTACCTGGTCCATCCTTCTCACATGCAGTTTCTGTGAACAACCTGGAAATATTTGATTTTTTAATTATTATTATTATGAAATTAATTGCTAAAATTTCATATTCTTACATGAGTGAGAAATAAAAAAAAAAAGTATCTGTGATTGTTGTTGCCCATGTGAAAGGCGGAGAAGCAAGGTACAAAGACTAAGTCCATGCTGCTCTGTGAAGAACACTGCAGCTCCATGAGAGAGCCTGGATAACACCTGTGCAGAACAGTGTGGGCTGAACAGTGTGGTCTGTTAGAGAACTGCTGAAGCTGTAGCCCAAGGATAATTATCCAGCTCCCATTGTCATTTTGCTCTGTGGGTTTGGTGACTCAGTGAGTTTTGCTCAGCACAGTAGTAGTGCATGTGCAGCCATGACCTTGAAGTGCTGTATCATGGAATGCACCTTAGTGGAGAGGTTCCAGGCTCCTCCTCTTGTATCAACACTATTTGTGCTGCCTTAACTCAACTGTAAATATCAAAATCCTAGAGAATTATGACCACTCTGAGGACAAGGACCAGGGCCAGGTACAGCCTAGTGACTGCCAGCGTGTCCACGGTGATGGAGTCAGACCCAGGTCAAGCTGGGCTGTCAGTCTGTGGTTCAGGGTCCAGATGAGTTAGGTCTGTGTCTTGGCACAGGTGTTATAGAAGGTGATCACGCTGTGGGTAGCTCAGGCAGGCACTGGGGGCCATGTCCTGAGCTGAGATGGGTCCGAGGGCAGGTGTGATGGGGGAAGGCTGCCACTGCCAGAGAGCTTGGACAGGGCCAGCAAGGCTGCTCCTGCCCAGTGCCCTGGTAGGAGCTCTTCCCACCCAACAGAGAATTGGGCTCTGACGGGACTTGAGCTAAAGAGTGATTTAATGGCTGTGGGGTCTAGGGGGCATTTTAGGGAACACAGAAAGGGAAATGGTAGGGATTCTTGGAGCCAGGTGCAGGGCTCAGACAGACCCTGAGTAGCCCCAGAGGCCTGGCAGGCTTATGAGTGAGAGTCAAAGTGGGGATCTCATATGGCCCCTGAATAGCCCCAAAGTGCTCCTGTGAGGGGTGTAGGCAGCAGTCAGTGCTGTGAGAGGTTGTGCTGGTTTTGGCTGAGGTAATTTTTTCACAGCGGCTAGTACAGGGTTGTGTTTTAGATCTGTGCTGAGACGCTGTTGTTATGCTGAGCAGGGCTTATACAGAGCCAAGGCCTTTTCAGCTTCTTGCACTGCCATGGCTGGGGGGTAGGTTAGGGTTGCACGGGAGGTTGAGACACAGCCAGGACAGGTGACCCAAACTGACCCAAACTGACCAGAAGGATATTCTGTACCATATGACATCATACTTAGGATATAAGATGGAGGGAAGAAGAAGGGGGGGAACGTTTGGAGTGATGGCATTTGTCTTCCCAACTAAATTTCATGTGTGATGGGACCCTGCTCTCCTGAAGATGACTGAAAATTTACCTGCCTATGGGAAGCTGTAAATTAATTACTTCTTTTGTTTTGCTTGAGTGTGTGGATTTTGCTTTCCCTATTAAACTGTCTTTACCTCAACACATGATTTTTCTACGTTTTACCCTTCCAGTTCTCTCCCTGATCCTACTGGTGAGGGAGTGAACAATTGGCAGTATGAGGCTTCATGTTTGACTGGAGTTAAACCACGGCAGAGGGTCAGACCCAAGGCCAGGCCAGGTTTATAGGGCAAGGTCTTGGGCAGCTATGGGACTGGCTCTGCAGTGCTGGCTTAGGGCTTGAGGCAGACTGTGATCCCTGGCAGGCAGGGCACCACTGGGACCAGCGGCTCCCAGGGACTGGGAACTGCCAGGGAGCCACATGGGGACAGCAAGGCAGAGGCCTCCCAGCCGGGGTTTTCCCACCTCCATTCAGGAATAGGGGCAGCAAGGGGCAGTGGGGTAGCCCCAGGCACTGGGCACCTTCCTGAGGACAAGGACAGGTATGGGCAGAGGCCAGGTGGTGAGGGGAACCACGGGCAGATGGTGTGTCCAGCCAGGCTGGGGTGTTGGTCCGTAGCCAGACACATCTCCAGCTGTAGCACAGCCGGAAGCAGGTACACCTGCTGGACAACCCAGACAGAAACTAAGGCCCATGGACAGAGGGTATGAGACCCAGGTGAGATTCGTCATGGCAAGGTCTGTTAGTGCACTCAGTGCCCCGTCTGTCCTCAGGAGGAATTTGTCTGGTACATACACAGCTATTTTAAAAGGTTGAAACCTGTCCTTTCCCCTGGGAAACTCATTGGGAGTATTGGTATTTAAGTCACTGCCATCACCTACTATTAAGTATGTTTCACATGAAATAATTTTAATGAGTCCAAAGACCAGAACCAGCTCCTGGATGTATCATAAATAGTGAGGTGTCAGTAGACAGGCTGGTACCTTTTAGATTACCAGTCTCCAGCCTAAAGAAAATTGGATTTACTGCATCCATCTTTTTTCAAGAATTGACACCAAATCTACAAAGCCAAACACATGAATTAACAAATCCTCAGGTCTCTGCAGTAACTGGAAATAACAGTGATAACATTAGTATAATTTCTTTGCTGCCAGTTTCTCATGACAAGCCCTGCTATCAACATATTTAATTGTACTTCTTAGTCTCAGCTCTTGTCTACCAGTAGATATAGCACTTAATTTGANATATCTATTAGGATGGGTTTGAATTACCCATTAGTATAGCCTTGCTTTACAAACTAAAGGCTGGTGCTGAATACTGCCTTTACTTGATGGTTTGTATAATGTTTTCCTTCCTTTCAATATAGCATCTGAGAACCACATAAGCATTTAATGTATTTATCCACAGAATTCCCCTGTGAATAAGGGGAAGACAATTATCTGTACTACAAACATGGGAAATTAATATGAGGCCTTAACTAACTGAACAACTTAGCCAAACTTCAGACAGGAAATCTGTAGCACAGCTAGGAATTGAATCCTGACTCTCAACCAAGTGTACCTTGTCTTCAAGTCCATCTCTCATCTGGCTGGAGTAGTATCCAGGAGAAATGATTTCCTGCAGTAGAATCACTGCTATATTCACTTTAGCTGTCTCAAAATGGGAATAGCTGCTCATTCACATAAGCAAGCACATCCCAAAACTGTGCAGTCCTGAGCAACCTGAATCCCATCCCCAGAGTATCCCGAGTTCCTGTCTGTGAACACAGTGAGGTGACCAGAAGGGAGTGAGTTGGCTCCCAAAGAATCCTAAATGCTAAAAAGATTTCAAGGCGGTCTTTGTCTGGCAAAGCTGATGGATCATTTTGTGTGAGCACTACATAATAGCTTCGCTACAAACTCAGTGTGCCTTTGTGCATGTTAAGCCCATGTCCTTGGCCTGGAATGGAACAGCCACTTTCACTTGGCATTTTCACTTCACTTTCACTTACACAACTCAACACCTAGTTAAGGGGCAGTCACTTCCAAACTTATTCCAGGACAACTATGCCCTTTGACACACATAGATTTTTTTGTCAGTGTACCTCAGTTCATTGTGTCAAGTGTAGTGCTCTTAATATTACAAGTATGAGCTGAATTTTTAGTATTGGCAATGTCCTTGAAGTTCACTTCATACAAATTCTTATGTGATCTCTCATTTAAATGGAATAATTAAAATAATTTGGATTTATAGAGATACACACAGGAGGGACACTGCAAAAATGGTTTTATATATGAGTTGCCAGCAGTTCTTGGAATATGTTAATATCGGAGACTTCAGGTCTTTTCATTTTTTCCCTTATGTTGCCACAACAGAGTGACATTTAAACAGCTCCTACAAGCCAAGGCCTTGAGTTATCTCCAAACTGACAGCTGCGGGCTGGGAAGCATGATGAAAACTTGTCTGTGCTGCTAATGGCCAAAAAGTTCCAGAGGCAAGGCTCTGCAAAATGCAGTAGCAATGAGAAAATCTTTCTCTCCCCACCCTTCAAGCTAGTCTGATTAATTTCTTCAGCTATCATGATTTCTGAGCATAAGCTTACGTGCATTGCTGTCATTTTGTTTCACCTCGTGCTGTAGGGCTGCACCTAACCTTTGGATGTCTTGGGGTGGCGCTTCATCTCTAGTATGGACATAGCCAAATAACTGAAAGGCTTGAAAATGTGTTAATTATACATTAAAAAAACAGTAGCAATTGACTGTGGTTATTGCTTTTTGTTCTCTTAAAATACATTTCTACATGGTGGTCACAGCATATATTTGTGTCGTTATCCCACAAGCCCACCTTCCTGTGGGCTACAAAGGTAAGTTAGAAGTGAGGGTTAGACTTCAAGCAGGTGATGTTTTGTGGTTTTGATAAAGGCACTTGAAACCTGAGGTGCATTCCATATTCAGACACTTCGCAGATGGTGGCAAACTCACCAAGTCAGGCTCATTAACAGACTTGATTTTGACAGCTGATCAGACAGATGTTTGTCTCAAAATTCAGCAGTTCTTTTTTTTTTTCTGACCCGTCATCTATCATAAACAGATAACTAATATTCTTTGTGGTATTGCAGTAAGGCCAAATTTGCAACTAATCAAAACATGTCTGAAATCATATGGGTTACAAAATCTGTCTAAGAAGGTGGAAAGTAGAAGTTGATTATTTGACCAAAGTGGTAAGAAATTTCATTGCTATCTCTAAGTTAGTGAATTTCCCATGAAAAGTAGAGAAATGATACAAGGACGCATTTGGAAAAGGAATGACAGAAGAGAGGAAACACTTCAAATGATGAGGGAGAATGAGTGTAACAGTCAACAGGGCAAATGGTAAAGACTCAAGAAATGCTATGGATATGCAAAGCTGGTAAGGAACTGACTTCTAATGCCACCTGTACAGCTCTGAAACTGAAATGAAAGCAAGCTTACTGCATAAAGCTAATATATCAAAGCAGAGATTTTCTGTTCTCAATTTCATTTAGATTACACTAAGTAGACTTCCACTCCCCACCAGAAGAGTTATACTAAGAAGAGAAAAAAAGGGGGGAGCTTGAGGGACTGGGGACTTCTGGGACAGCTAATTCTTCAGGAAGTAAGTCCAAGAACAACCCCTTCTCTCAGTAGGCCTATGGGTCTCTTTCATAGCTTCCCAAAATGATCTAGCAATGTCCCATTATATAATACTGCTCTGAATATGGTCTGCAGTCATACTAGTCATCCTTGCAGAAGTGAACAGTGTTCACTGCAAATCAAAATTCCTTGAGTACCTTCTGTTTGTCTATATATGAAAATTCTTTGAATATTCTTATTTTTTGCACAAAATCTCATACTAATCTCATACCTATGAATTTTAAAAAGTACTTTCACTCTTATTCACACTAAAATGTGCCACTTAAAGTCTGCTTTTTACATCTTTCTGATCTTTTGAGCACCATAAACCTTCTTGGTCTTCAAGGTACAAGCTTGACTTCAAAAACTGTTATTGGTAGTAAATTGTGCTGACAGAGGGAATAAGTGAAAGTGTAGTTAATGCCTATACTAAAAAGTAGTAGCTCTTCCAGAGTTACATATATTGGTCTGTTTAAGCTATATGCTTAAACATGCTATCTATGTCTACACACCCAACTCCTCTGTAGTTTATGAAGGGAAATAAATGAGTCCCATCCTGAATTCTTCTCTTGGCTAGGTATTTCTGTCACTAAGACTGCTAATTCCAACTAGTCAAGCCCTGAGGCCAACATTTTATTATTTCACATCCTCTCTGGCTACACTTGCTAAAATGTCCTGCAGATTCCACCTTATCTGCAGTGTTATGTAAAGTGGTTTCAAGCAAAAGGAACTGAACTTGCTAAGTGCAGGCAGAACTCTTAAGCAAATTTGCAACTTAAACTGGATTTTTTGTACTTCAGAGTACTGCAAAAACACTCAAGAACCTTTATCTTATACAAGTATGCATGTGGTAAGTGGCTGACAACCTACAGCTGGATCTTATCATTAATGCAGAAGACACCTGGACTATCTCAGCTAGGTGACTTTAAAATATAAGACTAGTAGATCTCAGATGGAATTTATTAGGAAGAGTACGTGACATAAGAATGAATGTAATTAAAGCACACTGATTATTAAATTCTTACAATTATCTGTAATTGTACACTTTTCCAGTTTACTGACTTTAAAATTTAATAAAAAAATTACTATGCACTCTCCATGTGTTCAAATATGCACTGAACATGCTATGTCTGAGTACTAACCATAGATCTATTCACAAATTCCTGAAGAGGAGTTTTATAAGGAAAGAAGTTACTGCAGAAGTTGCAAGGATAAAGAGAGATGAAAGCTGAATTCTGCTAAGATTTAATTAATAAACGCCATTCCTACAAATCCTATTTTAGCTTTTACTGCTGCAGGCTGCAAAATTAGTCCACATGTTTGTGGGATCTGGTTTTAAATGATGACAGACAACTGATTACTAATGCTATCTGGTTACTTCTGTTTAACTACAGCTCTGATTTATATCAATCGTTCATGTAGCGTTGGGGAACAAAAAAATTGCTGCTTACAGAGATGTTGCACAGAGATTGCATTTCAGGCAAGGTTCCATTAAGATCTTTTGTCTTCCCATTGCATCATCCATGAAGACTATGGGAAGTTTGAGTTTGTTTTCCCTTGCTAGATCTCACTCTCCAAGATCCTTTGCTTTCCAACACTTCTTTACTACTAGCTACAAACAAGCACACCAAAACTAAATGTGCATCATGCCTTCCAGAAATTTTTTTTTTTAAAAGCTTTATTAAACATAAAGTCTTTAGAATATATTTAACAACTTCTCCAAACTTGAAGGAATCCTCTATCATACACAAAGGTTCTTATTTTCCATATCATATCAAGTACATAAACAAGTGCTACTCACACATTGTAAGTGAATGGTAATAGAAGTGGCCACTGGTAACTAGAATATGTAGAACAACTTAAAACTGCACAGTATATCGGGAATCATCAGGTTAGTACTGAAAGCAGTTCTGGTCTGCTAGTATCTATTTCTTTTTAACAATAAAGTAGGTGTCTTTTGAACTATATAAAAGCTCCATCAATTTAGACAAACTAAGTAGCTTAGGTACACTTCTATATAAATATTTAATGCTGGTTTATAGCATTAAACAGCCATTTCCATTTTAATGGGTGGATGAGGATTATAATCTTCAATCTGAAAGTCTTCTGCCTTAAAGTCATTGATGTTTTCAACCTTACGAAGAATTCTGAGTTTGGGGAAAGGTCTTGGCTCCCTCTGAAGCTGAAATAAAAGCAAACTAACTGCATAAAGCTAATACTTAAAAGCAGAAATTCTGTGTTCTCAATCTTAATTCAGATTACACTGTGTAGACTTTCCCTGCCCCCCAAGAAAATTTATATTAAGGAGAAAAAAAAAAGGAAGAAAATTTTAACGCAGTTTGGTGGCATTTACTTTAATATTTTCATAGGCAGCAGTAGTGTAATTTTCATGTGAATCCCCTGATCATCCAAATGCACTGCAAGCACTTTCAGTTGGCAAAGCAATTCTGGTGGTTACAGATTAGGCTCCTTCCACAGGAAACTAAATTGGAAACTGACTTAGATGTACATCAAATGTGCTGCAGTTTCTCACAGGACCATTTGGGTGCAAACCAGTAACTAGTTCTCTGAATGGTTTTGAATAGTGAGGACATTCAATCTGAGCTTAGAATAATCAAATCAAATTCTCATTTTGTCCTGCTGCAACAAATTGAACAAATTTCTTCACTTCTTGAAGAAAATGTACCATATTTCAGCCAAATGGTAATACTAATTAATTCTGTGAATTGGCGAGTTATTTTTTTCTGATACACTACAAAGACATTTTGTGTTATCTGGATTAGGTGGAATGATTTCTAAAGTCAAAAGTACAGATTCTGCATCTCTAACTTGGTTCTAGAGTAGTACACTAATGTGCATTTCAATCATGTTTGTATTCTACTTCTGTTTGCAACCTGAGTTGAACAGATGTTTAGCTACTGCAATTATTAGCGTAGAAATGAGAGGAAAAGCCGCACAAATTAGTATCTGTAAAAGGGTATTAATAATACTAAGGTAATTCTGCATTGAATAAGCATTGTAGAAGATAAAAGGATACAGGAATACAAAGTACTTACTTGATCTTTTAGAGGTTCCACATGATTCAGATATATGTGAGCATCTCCTAATGTGTGTATGAACTCTCCAGGCTGAAAAGAATGAAGAATACATGTGGGTTTAAGTCAGGTTTCAAGAAAGCAGAACATTACAACGCTTAACTGTATTGATTCCTAGCATCTTAACATCTAAGTGTGGAATTGCAGCTTCTATACTGGATTGTATCGCCAAGGCATCCCTGGAAGCTTTAAAGGCACTAGCTTCTCTGACTAATGAATAATTAGTGAGAAATAGAATGAAATTTCCACTAGCTTACCAAAAAATATATCTTTGAAATCCTGTTTTGGTACTGAATGGAGCACTGCTGATCTGCTCACCAAGATCAACATGTGCAGCAGTGACATCCAGCTTTTCTACTCCACTTCTATTAAGTAGGACTCACCAAAACTGGTTTCAGAGGAGTTGCCTTAGCCACTACTAAACACTGTAGCTCACAGCAGTGAGGGTATCAGTCACAGGCTAAACCACAAAGCATTTATGAAGCATCCAGATAGGGTTTGCAAGTTCTGTGACTCAGCAGCCTCTGAGCCATTTAATTTAACTCAGGTAAGTTTTATCAGCTGTTTTACTGGTCTCTGACCAACGTAGACCAGCTCTTGGATATATTATACTGAAAACCACCAAAGTTATGAGAGGAAGTGGCTGAGAGACAACAGCTGCCTTATGGACTTGATTTTTTCTAATACCTTGGACTAATTTCGTTATGTCTGGAGTTGCTGTGAAGTCTAACTTTTCCCTATTTTCCTATTTTAAGTTCCTCTCCATGTTGCTGACAGCAGAAGGATCAGGAGCAAATGGCCTTACTTGTATAATTTTTTACATGCCCTAAAGGAAAGGGGGTATCACTTGTACAAGACTGCTGTGCATTTAAATTTCTCTGCCGAATTACAAAATATATCTCTGATGTCAGAGTAGGAGCTTTTTGAGCACATACTACTAGTCTACATAATTATTTACAGTAGGAAACCAAAGAAATACACCTGAAATTATAGCTGGAAGTTAGGTGGGTAGAATATCCAAATTAGAACCTCGACAGCAACTTCTGAGCTACCGTTCACTTCCAATAAACACATGCTATAAAAATTAGTGACTATCCTGTGTATTACTATCCCATATGGACAAGTACTTGGTTCCAATTTCTAAGAAGTAGACTCATGAACGGGCCAGTTTTGACACAGTCAACACCTGGAGGATCTTCTGTTTGTCTGACCTGAATTTCAGAATTCTCACGTTGCTGATTCTACCTGCCCATACAAACCAGAGACAATTCACATCAAGTTCACAGGGCCTCTTTTTACACAAATTTCAGCAAGATTTCAAACAGCATGTCTTTTAGCGCCTCACTTTTCAGACAATATTAAGTAAAATGATTAAACAGCCTACCTTTAGCCCGGTGACATGGGCAATCATGTACGTGAGCAGTGAATAGCTGGCAATATTGAAAGGCACTCCTAGTCCCATATCTCCAGACCTCTGATAGAGTTGACAAGATAATTCACCATTTAGAACATAGAACTGACAAAGGGCATGGCATGGAGGCAAAGCCATCAGGGAAATATCTAGGAATTGCAGTACACAAAGAACAAGGGAAAAAAAAAAACCAGTGACAGCATTAGTGTGTTACAAACATAGAAGATGCAAAACCTAAACAAGCATGTAATGAGATACAGTAGAGAGACAACTACATTGTCATCCTGTTGCTTTCTTGTTTATAAGCACCTGCTGCCCAAGCAATTAAGTCCGGGTCATGACAAGCTGTCTCCTGAGCTGTATGACCAGAAAGTCATAAACAGATATCTCACAGAACAGATTTGTGCCATAATGCTGCACAGCAGTTTACTGCCACTCACCAGGGTGAGACAGTTGATTTCCCTAAAGGAAGACATAAAGAGTAAAATTAAGCATGTACCCTAAAGCGACTTCCAACTGCTGCTTCTTACTCTCTTCCTATTGCAATGTGCTTTTGCTACTTGTTGATATAAAAGTAATGATAAATTTAAAAAAAAAATCAGAAAACAAAAAATCTGTTGAGTGTTTATCTACACTTAAAAAGTGCAGATAATGCAATTACAACTTAGTAAGGAAAACTTCAACCAGTTATCCTCTGATATTTGAGAATGTTTAACCTTAAATATAACAGCAACAGCATGTGGCAGCCCCTTTCAGAAACCAATAGAAAATACTGCGGGACTTTTTAGAGCACAGACCTACTACTGGTGAAGTTAAACATTCTCTTCCACTAGGTCTTGTTTATAAGTAGCCTTAAAGAGTGGATGGATATCTAGACAACCTATCTTCAAGGAGGTTGAACACAAATAATACTTTTGTTCTCTAGTTTTAAGGGCTTTAAATTTACAATTTATTATATGGCTAAAAAACAGATGCACTGCTTCAGTATACTCTCTTCTGGTTTTGTTTTTGTAAGAGTTACTGCCTTTAAAAAGAGACTGTATGCCAAAGAGAACAGTAGCCAGGTATATACTTCACTTTAACCTGGAGTGAAAAACTGTGAAGAAATGGTTCAATATTTTTGAGGTCTGAACTTGAGAACTAAGTAGAAAGAGAATCAGGCTTATAACCCCTGGCCATTTTTACTGCACTCCTGGCAGTTGGATAAAGAATAAACAAGGATACCAAATGGAACTGACTGTTGACACAGGAATAGAACAGAATTTAGCATACAGCAAGATAATGTGCAACTGCATTCACTTAAAGCCTACTGTTCAATACCTTTAGGATTCCAAGCACACATAATGATTCTTCTGTCATCTGGGTTGGTTTTGATCGTTTCAATCACTTTTTGCAACTGATCAATTCCTTGGTTGGAGTAATCTGAAGAAAGATACCAAATAATATCCAAACCAAACAGATTCAAGTCATGATGTTGTTTTAACAACCAGGCCACATCCCATTGAAAAGTAATACTGAAATGACAACCTCTGAAGATTTCATTGCAACTTTAAAAGTTACATTAATTAGTTGGCACACTCTAAATGTAGGCTATTCTTGGTCTTTGTTAGGGTGCTTTAAAGCTTGTGAAATTTTCATGATGCTATTTTTACATGTCTCCTCATCTCTTTCTGTGTGCTTCGACTACCTTAAGCACCTGCTGAAATAGGCCCATTCTTATTGAGAACACTTTATTCCATTCTCAACAACTTGATGTTTTTTAAGACCAACTAAGAAATCTGCATAATCATTAAGTCCCAAGAAACAAAAGTTGCAATACAAAAAAATTAGATGGACAAAGAACGATACTTTATCCTTTATGATGACTTCTTACCTAAATGGAAAAAGAGCTGTACTGAAATGGACAAGATATTACCACCTAGTCATTCACAGTATTAAAACTAAATTGTTCATTTCTGGATTTAAATGCCTTTCTAGATGTTAAAATTGCAGGTTACAGGGCTCTTTCTTATTAAAGAAAACAAAAACTATGCCCAGACCAGTATAATGGGGTACCAGCATTCTTTACGCACTCAAAAGTACAAAGTTTTTGACAGATGAATAAACACACCCACGTAGCACTTACAAGGTCATGTAGGAAAACTAAATTTTCATAGCATTTAGAGCCCAGAAGGGAACTTTAATGATGTATAGCATAGGATATTACATTTCACCAGAGATACTCACAGGCTGAACTTTAGGCTCAATGCCAGTCATCTAAGCAACTCTCTGAAATTAACTGACCACCAGAACGGATTTTAGAATAAGAGTCATTAGTTGTTAATCATTGTTCTGACTCATGCCAGTGAACCAGCACGGCCAGTAACTACTTTTTTCAGATAACTTATTGCAGCAGTACCAAATTATGGTTACAGGGAGACCCAAACCGGCAAGCAAGGTAGTAATATATGATCCCCATAAGGGCCATTCACTTAAGAGCTGGTCTCGATGATTCTTGCGGGTTCCTTCCAATTCAGAATTTTCTGTGACCCTTCTGTGACACAAATAGTATCTCAGGGAATTCTTCTGCCAGCAATACTGTGCCAGAAGCCTTGTCAAAATGGTTATGTTAGTTCCTGAAGCTAATTGCCTATCCATTAGTAATGCAACTTAAGGAAATCTATTACTAATGAAACCTATGGGAATTTATCCTGTTCATTTTCCCCCTCTATGTTATGCCTTAGACCTCATAAGTTCAGTCATTATGAAACATTTTACAAAGTTTTCAGACATGTCAGTTCACAATTTGCATCATTTGTGTTAGCATAAAACTGTATTCTGTTGGTGGTCAACATGCTAATACCAGGTCTAATATCTGTAACTGATGTGAGCTTCATTTTGAGGTTATATTGACAAGAATCCCACAGAAAAAATCCACCAAGACAGCTAACCATGTTTTTAATCTGAGTTTAAAATCACACCAGACTGGGGCAGTCCTCTAAATGTTTTCTACATCTTCTCCTTCAGTGACTTAGAAAAGAGCCAGCAACACATTTCATAGCTAAGTTTAATGAACCAGTTCCGCTAAAAATACTGGCAATAGGTACTGCATCACATCATAACCTGTTACAGCTGTTCTGTCCACAGCATCATCAGATATGGATAAATCCTGCTTTATTTCAGATGCAGAATGGAAAAATCCTTCTCTCCCATTGTCTCCAACGAATGTAGTGCACTAGTGTCAGTTCCTTCCTGTACAACAGTGTCATGAAAATTAGGATTCCACAATGGCATACAGAGCTGGCAGCCAGTGTTCCACTGCTGTCAAATGGAGCTAGCTCAAACTTCTGGACTGCAACAGAGGCACATCCTTCCAGCTATCAGTCACCATATCTGCTCCAGATAAAAGAAAAACAGCCTAACCCTTATGATTCATCTGTTTTACAGATGTCAAATTTCAATATACAAAGCTACATATTTCAGGATAGTTAGATTGATTAAGAAAAAAAAAGTTAAATTAACTCTTTCAAACACTATTTATTCTGGCTATCAATTATACTTGGTCCCTTAACAATAGCCCATTCTACTCAGACTTCTGGAAGTGACGTGTCACAGTTGCCTCACTAAGCAGTCAAGACTGTATTCTATGTGATTACCTGTGTGCATATCTTTGTATTCTGCTCCAAAGTGCCTCCACTGGAAGCCATATACTGGTCCCAAATCCCCCTCCTCTCTGGTGCTGAAACCCTGCTTATCCAGGAACTCACGTGACCCATTTGCATCCCAAATCTTCACACCTTTCGCAGAGAGCTCTTTGGCATTAGTAGAACCCTACAAAACACAGACAGTAAGGAGTGTGCCTCCTACTCCAACACAGAGGACATGATTTAAAACAGCTGCAATAAGCTGTGCCAGTCTACAGTATTTCTCCACTTATAAAGGATAAATAGTTTAATTAGTGTACTGGATGATGTTCATGCATAGGTACAGAATAAAACTTTTGAGCAACATATTGAGATGAAGTGCCATGCTGCTGTTGTTTAACACGGGATTCTTCTAACTTTGTGAATGTACAAACAGTACAGCCTGAAGGTCAACTGTGGTATGTGATTTCATAAGTACATCTGCAGAGAACAAGATGCTTACTTTACAGGTAGATCAAAACAGACTAACAAAAAATGTAGGGCCTAGGCAATGCCTTTGCCAAGCCACCTATAATGAGCTTAATGTATTAAATATCCTTTTGTTAAAATGACAAAAATGCAAAAATGACCGAGAGAAGTGTCACTAAATCCCATAACACGTCCAAATCAGCGCACTCAAAAATTCAATACAGAAATGATGTGTTTTGGGGAGTGCCTAGCCTTTTACATTTGAAAAACAATCAAAACCAAAAACTTTTAAAAAATGACTATGTATTTGAGTCTTGCTACGTAGCAAATGGTTAGGCAGACTTTCCCACACCTGCACAATGTCACGACATGTAGAGGAACACTTACATTGTAATATATTATCTATAGTTAAATTTTATTCCTGTACCTACAGCTCTTAGCTTTATTAGATCTCATTTTTTCTTACTAAAAAGCCTAGTGTTTACAGCAGTCTAACTTCACCTGTGGTTTTGCACTACTTTTTTCTATTCAAATCAACAAAAGCTATCTCAGTATAAAAAAAGCAGATCACTAAAGTGCCTACTATCTATTATTTCTTATTCAAACACTAAGAAAAGACACTGTATTAGGCTTTATAACTGTGGAATACACTCTAATCAGCAAAAGCCCTCACTATTTCAGACTATCTCCCTTAAAAAGAAATGCAAGAGAAACTCTTCTGATTGCACTGTTAGCAATAGTCTGCACTAAAAGGCTGAATGTCTTGAAAATAATGGCCCTCCCTGTGTGGCCAAAACATTCGGTGGTTGCACATCTTCTCCCATAGGAACAGAAGCACCTGCAGTTACCCCAAATCCCTTAATGCACTCCACAGCGGTTCGGTCCCTTTATCCCACTCTCAAGCACAGCACACACTGAGGCATCCAAACACCGAACCTTGATGAACCACAGCAGCTCCTCCAGCACTCCCTTCCAGAATACCCTCTTCGTTGTCAGCAGTGGAAACTGATCTGGAAGAGAGTTTCAGAGTGTCGGAGGGGACCAGCCACTCGCCAGAGTGGCTTTCTTCCACGTAGGAGGAGGCAATGCCACCGTTTGGCATTCAGAGCTCTGGACAAGGGGTTGGGACACGATGTGTAATTCTCAGATTCAGATCTCTCGGCGGGCGGGAACGGGTGAGGCCCGGGGAAGACGATGGCGTGGGACACCTCCCAGCACCCACCCCTGCGCAGGGAGCAGGGGCAGGGACGAAGGGCAGGGAACAGGGAGCAGGGGCAGGAGGCAAGGAAGAGGGCCAGGGGGCCGGGGCGGGGGCGGCGGGTCCCGGCGGTGCCCACCTCTCAGGCTGTACCGCGCCTGCATGCCGAACACGGAGATGGTGCCGGTGCCGGTGCGATCCTCCTTCCGGTGGCCGTGCTGCAGGATGTGCCGCACCTGCTGCAGGTACTGCCGCTCGCCCAGCTCCGGGCAGGCATGCTCCCCGTCGGCAGGCATGTCGGGCGGGAGGCTCCCTGCGGGACGGGGCGGGACGGGACGGGACGGGACAGGACGGGACGGGCTGCGATCCGGCCTCACGGCTCTCCGGCTCCGCCCGCCGCCTTTCCTGCCAGCCCGACAAAGCCCGGCTTTCCCGCCAAGCCGGGCAGGGCGGAGCGACACCGACACATCCTCTCCCCTCTCTTCCCTTTCCTTTCCCTCCCCTCCCCTCGGCCGGGGCCCGTCAGAGCCGCCGCCTCCGCCGCTGCGCTTCCCGGCCCCGTACGGGGGTGCTGTCACGGGCACACGGCCCGAGTCAGTGCTCCAAACCATATCCACTTGTTTAGATCAAACATTAGGAAGGATTTCTTCACGGAACGGGTGATGAGATATCGGAGTGGGCTTCTCAGGGAGGTGGTGGAGTCACCGTCTGTGGGCTTGTTTAAGGAAAGATTGGATGTGGCACTTACTGGTTGGCATGGTCTGGTTGGCATACTGGTGTTCGGTTATGGCTTGGACTCGATGATCTCAGAGGTCTTTTCCAACATAATGGATTCTGTGGTTTTGTGACTTTGCTTGAGTCTGCCCTGATGGCAATGTAGTTGCTCTCCAGGTTCATCTTGTGCTGGAAAATGCTGTTGGCATTCGTCGTCTTCCTCCCATCTCTCTGCAGCCTTGATCATCACTCTTCAGAACTGAACAAGACCAGAGCTTCAGCTGAGCCTGGCAGGCCACACACACATCTGGCCTTTGTTCCCCCCCAGCCAGGATGTCCTGAACCACCAGACTCCCACGGCTTTGGTGTGGTGCCCCTGCAGTGCCATGCCCCGGGCACAGCTCATCTTCCTCATTGCAGCAGTGTTTCCTTGACCTGCACGTCTAAAAGGCATTGAGGTGCTGGAGTGAGTCCAGAGAAGGGCAATGAAGCCGGCAAAGGGTCTGGAGCACAAGTCCTACTAGGAGCAGCTGAGGGAGCTGGGAGTGTTTAGCCTGGGGAGAGCAGAAGGCTTGGATGGAACTTACCACTCTACAAGTACATGAAAGCAGGTTGTAGCCAGGTGAGGGTTGGCCTCTACTCCCAGGGAAAAAGTGACAGGGCAAGAGGACACAGCCTCAGACTGTGCCAGGGAGAGGTTCAGGTTGGACATTAGGAGGAATATCTTCATAGAAAGGGTGATGAGACTTTGCAATGGACTGCCCAGAGAGGTGGTAGAGTCACTGTGATTAAGGAAAGACTGGACACGGCCATGTTCTAGTTGACATAATGGTATTGGGTCACAGGTTGGACTCAATGATCGCAGAGGTCTTTTCCAACCTCATTCTGTGATGCCATGAAATCAAGATCCTTTCATGCCATACTTTGTCATCTGCTTCCTGCTTCATATTTTATTGGCACATTTGCCTTCTAACTAGGGATAGCACTTGGCACTCACTTTTATTGAGTCTCATCTTGTTGATCTCAGCTTCTCTTGTGTCTCCGTGTCATTTTGCATCCTGACCTGTATCTTACTGCAACTGTTCCCAATGTGGTGTCCTCTAAAAATTTTCTAGGTATTGTCTCTGCTCATCAGAACAAACAGACTCTTCTCTGAATAATGTTTGTTAGTATCTCTTAGGAGTCGAGCATTTTGTAAGAGTCACTTATATCTCAAACAAAGCCCAGCTTTCTGACAACTGCTGAGATTAGAGGAGTTATGACTGCTAATCTCATGGTTAGGAGCTGTAATACAGGTATGTAAGATGGAAGTTAAGGAGAACAGAGGACTATGGGTTAGAAAATGTTATCTTCCCTTGCAGCAGGCAGGAAATCATCTTTCCCACTAATTAAAACAATGAAATGGCCTTTTCCTTGTACTATTTTGTGCAGTTATTTGTATGTATAGAAGTAAAGGAAAAGTATGATTAGGGTGTGGATATTTTACTATTATGTTGATGGGTTTGTACATATTGAAATTAATATGATTTATTTAGCAGAGATACAGTTGGAAATGGTGCCTGTATCTCTGTGCAAAAAATGCTTAGAAATGCTGGGCACAGAAAATGAAATCAACTAAAGCTTTGCTTCTAGCTGAGAGATATATCAGTTCTTAAACTTCACTATAATTTACAAATACCATTGAAAGCTAATGTGTATAACTTAGGAAAAAACAAACTTCTTTGCTGATAAAGACTGTTAATTGATTAAAAAATAAACTCTAGAGGCAAACTGCAAGTAAGAAATGCCAAAAGCAGAAGACTTATTATTGCATGTTCAGAAAGTCATTTAATGTACACAATAAACATCAAAAGCAAGTAGAAGAAGAAATGGAACATTTTCATTGCAAAATAATATGCTACATGCATATGCAAATCTGGTTGATTCAGACTTAGCTGAATGTGCAACATCTGTAGGGACCAATCTTGAAAATATGCCTGAATTTAAGTATGGAAATAGAAATTACTTGTATGCTTACAGCTGATTATTTCCTTAAATCTTTGCATAACCAGAGCCATAGCTCATTAGCAAAGATTCCCTAATTTACAACATAAATAACATTTTATTTAAATGAATGACTATTAAAATAGATCTGGTTTTGATTTTGGGTTAAAATATTTCTACAGTCTTTGGTTACTAGCTCATATGTCACAGTATTTACGAAGCAAAATTTTATTTATATGCAACTACTTCAGCCATGGTAATTTTACAATTAGCTGTGTGTTGAGCATAGTGGTATTTCAACCAGAGGGATAAAGGAAGAAAGATTTCACACATCTTCTTTCCTAGAAGGAAAAAAAAAGAAGAAATTATACTTTTTGTTTTTGCATACAGAAAAATATGTTAGAAAAATAAGTATATGTGTAAGTATACGTGGTTTTTGATGGCAAGGCACTGGACTGTGGCTGTGGGGCAATTCTTTTCTGAAGAAATATTTATCATCATGTTACGTCATCCCAGATGTTACTTAAAGATCGAGGGTTTCACAGTTAAATAACTCATTTAATATCACCATTTCTGTGTTTTGCACGCTAGAACATTGAGTGTTTGTTTTTGTTTTCCATAATGCTTATGTTCATCTCAATCGATGTGTCATTTCTGAGAAGGCAGTCTTGCATATAGCAGGACTGAATCCTGTTACAGCTGAAGTTTATTGCAATGTAAACATGTCTTAGGAGGAATTTTGTTTTCTATGAAAGGAGAAAGAATGAACTTACCACTTAAAAATTCTGCTTATACAGTTGCAGTGCTTTCCCAGCTACGTATTCAATAAATTCAGCACTCTTTGGGTCTAAGTTGGGAGGAACTTTCATGGTGAAAGTAGGCGAAGTCAGAATATTCACATCTACCACAGTTTCATTTTTACTGGAGGGATCCCCAGGTACCACCTAGAAGAGAACAATACTTTAGACACTATAAACTACTGTGTGCTTTCAGTTTTGTTTATACCTACTGTGCCCTCTGTCTTTAATAGGGGAAAATTAAACAGAGGAATAATTTAGACTTGTCTACTTTCCTTAAATTGCTTTCTTCTGAAAAGACAGTGGGTGTCTGAATTAATGCCAAAGCTTATTGTAGGTGGTGGAAAGAGCTGACATGGCACTGCAAGACCATATTAAAGAACTGCATGTTAATATTTATACCATGAACTACATCTGTAAAGAACTTCTGTTCTCCTAATGAAAACTTGTAAGTGGGTTGTCTCACCAATGTCAATACAACTTTTGTGGGATTGAAGTTATATGTGTGTTTTTCTAAACCAGACATAGTTCTGTAGCTTTATTTTCGTAGAAGAGATAGCTCAGACTCAGTCAATAAACTGTGCCTGTCCCATTGTGCCTATTTTGGGCTTTTTTTTTTTTTGTGGATTGCACCATCACTTTATATGAAGTTCTTGTAGAAACAGTAGTGTGTTGTATTTCTGAGTTGGAAAGGAGAATAGGACTTTTCCCTTGTCCAGGAAAATGGATTGAATTTATCTTGGATGTGTTCTTCTGTATGAGATACAAGTAATCATGATGTATTTATTGGAATATTGGCAGATGCTGTCAAATGAATGCATATTCCACTGCAACAATCTGTCTAACATTTGCCTTCTTTAAACTTTGGAATATATCGGTACAAACGTAGGCAGGTAGCTATATATTCATTGATCCAATAACTATGTATTACTGACAGGTGCAGTGCTATTTATCTGTGAAAGTAATCTGAGGCCAGTCAAACCTGCTAGTGTCAATTTACTCTTACCAGATAGTGATTCAGGTTAGCCTATTGGTCATCCATCAGCCAAAAAGGATTTACAGGAAAATAGTTTCTAATTTCAGGAGTTTCAACTCATCAAGGGATTAGCAAGCATACACAAATTCAAGATGAATGGGAAGGGTGTGTTATAAAACCAAACATTACACATATACAAACATCCACAACCCCCACAAACGTAAATATGAGGAAAGCACAAGCCAAAGGCAGCAATAGCTCCCTTCAGAAGACAACCCTTACCTTAACTATATTGAAAATGCTTTCTGGTCCGATGGTCATATTGGATAACTCAGACACCCACCCAAATCTTTCTTTCATTTTGTTCAACAAGTAGGAAGTGTCTTCTGTGTGATGCCGAACCATCTGGAGAATCTGCTCATACTGCTCCCCTGAGAGATTAACCAGCTTAAAGGCTTCATCAAACTTTATGTGCAGCTCGGGAACGTTTGGGCAATCTGTTAGGAAAGACAGTATTATGTCTTGTACTTCATCTTTTCTATATGCAGTAATACAAACTGTAAAAGAGTCTAACAAGGAGATGTGGTTTGTGTTAGTCTTTAAATAATGCTGAAAAAAGAATAATTCTTGCTGACCTCTTTTGGCAGATTTAGTTTAGGCTCCTAATGACTAAACAGATTCATTATTCTATTTATTGTATTACAATGACTTACCAAGTAGTTTAAAGTTTATATCATATTTCATGACAATAGATTTTCTGTCATGCTAAATTAGATCTAGTAGATTTTACACATAGCAACTTCATAATCTCCTTATACATGATAGGTTTTTTAGTTGTTCGTATTCCATTATCAATCTATCCCAGATATATAGATTGCAAGGCAGGGACTGGGGGAGCAAAGTTTTTCCCACTATAAGAGAAGATCAGTTTTGAGACCACATGAGGAACCTGAATCTAAGTAAGTGTATAGGGCCTGATGAGTCCTGGGGGAATTGGCTTGTATAGCTGCTAAATCACTCACCATGATATTTGAGAACTCATGGCAGACATGTAAAGTTCCTGGTGGCTGGAAAAAAAAGGAAATCTCGCTCTGATTTTTAAAAAGGACAGTAAGGAGGACCCCAGGGACTATCACTCTGTCAGCAACACCTCTGTGCCTGGGAAGATCATGGGACATATCCTAGAAGCTATGCCAAGGTGTGTGGAGGACAGGGAGGTGATTCGAGACAAGCCAGCACAACGTCACCAGGAGCAAGTCCTGCATGACCAACGCAGTGGCCTCCTATGATGGAGTGACTGCATCATTGGATCAGGAAAGAGTTAGAGATGTCATTTATCTGGACTTCCTGTAAAGCCTTTTGCATGGTCCTTCACAACATTCTTCCCAAATTGGAGAGAGATGTATTTGATGGGTGGGCTGTTCAGTGGATGAGGATTGTTTGGTTAGTCAGATCCAGAGGGTAGTGGTCAACAGCACAGTGTCCAGATAGAGATCAGTGATAAGTGAATTCTCTTGGGGGTCTGTACTGTGGCCAGTACTGTTCAGTATCTTCATCAGTGACATAGACAGTGGGATCAAGTACACCCTCAGCAAGTTTACAGATGACACCATGCTGAGTAGTGCAGTTGACATGCCTGAGGGATGGGATGGCATCCAGAGGGACTCGGACAAGCTCAGGTGAGCCCATGGGAACCTCCTGGGAACATCAAGACCAAGTACAGGGTGCTGCACCTGAGTTGATGCAACTCCTGATATCAACACAGGCTGGAGGATGAAGGGATTGAGAGCAGCCCTGCCAAGCACTTGTGGGTGCTGGTGGATGAAAAGCTGGACCAGCAATGTGCGCTTCTGCCCAGAAAGCCAATTTTTTTCTGGGCTGCATCAAAAGAATCATGGTCAGCAGGTCAAGGGAGGTGATTTTGCCTCTGTGCTTAGCTCTCATAAGACCCCTGGAGTACTGCCTGAAGGTCTGGAGTCTTCAGCACAGGAAAGACATGGACCTGTTGGAGAAAGTCCAGAGGAGGGACACAAAAATTATTAGAGGGCTCAAGCATCTCTCCTATATGGACAGACTGAGAGACTTAGGATTATTCAGCCTGGAGAAGAGAAGATGCCAGGGAGACTTACTGTGGCCTTTGAAGAGAATTCGTGGCCTTCAGTACCTGAAGGGGGACAAATATTTTATCAGGGCCTGAGAAAAAGGGCTAATGACTTTACATGAAAGAGGGTGGATTTAGACCAGATGTAAGGAAGTTTTTTATGATGAGGGTGGTAAAACACTGAAACAAGTTGCCTGTAGAGGTGGTAGGTGTCTCATCCATGGAAACATTTAAGGTCAGATTAATCAGGGCACTGAGCAACTGGATCTAAATGAAAATGTCCCTGCTCATTGCAGGAGTCTCAGACTAGATGACCTGTAAAGGCTCCTTCTGAACCAAACTGTTCTATGATTCTATGATACATGTTATTACAAGAGGGCCTGTAATGTATGTCAGTATTCCTGTTGGATGTTAAGACCTAATATTTATCTAACAATAGCTAGGCATTAGTATGAGTTAGTATCATCTTCAGTGCTGAACTGAGGATTTCTCTTTTTTCTTTGCTAGAATATGGATTTTAAACAAGAACATTTTATTTAACTTCTACAAAAATTACTCTGGAAAAATTCAGTTTATTTTCTGTAAAATAGGATTATCAAATGACACTTTCAGGCTGATAATACAGTAACCACAGATACAGACTGGTATCATATCTTAATACACAGGTGTAGATAAAAAGATATTTTTAGTGGTCTTGATATCCTTTCCAAAATCTGTCTCTCGGTCGTTAATATTCACACACTGGAAATATCCTGAAGACATTGGAGTTCAAGCATATTCTCTGGCTTTTATTTATTTCTGGAAATACAGATGTATTATGCTGCAGTGGGAGTACTGACAGCAGTTCTAGATGATGCAGTTTGAATATTTTTCTAGTGCCCATGAAGGGTACATACCAGATCTCTGCCATCTCCTTACATAGTGATATGAAGTCTGCTTTCTGTCAGCCGTATTTGCTGACATGGTTCAACAGAGAATAATTACAGACTCTTCAACGCTTGCTTTCCTTGTGAGGAGCTGAATTCTACCTGGTGTTACACCTGGTTGTCAGCAAGAGATGTGTTTTAAGATACTGAGCTTCTCCTGACTTTCTGCACCCAGGCAGGATGGGTTGCTGCCTGATATCTTGTTTCTTTGCAGGATGGCAGCTCTAAGAACATGTATATCGGTATTTTGTTACAGACATGGAACTTCTCTTTGGACCACCAGCGGTATGTTAACAACTGAGTTATAGTGACACTCTGTGGAGACAGTCGGGAAAGCTAATTGAAATCATCTGGAATGAGGGATGGGGATTGTATCCGTAGTTACAGTAAAAACTCAGTAATTGAATATTAATTCCAAAAATATGAAATCAGCACAGTAGAAAATAACAACCTCAAAATCTATAAACCAATAATCAATTAATTAGAGAAAATAAACCAGAAAATAGCTATTTACCATGCAAAAGATTGTCTTGACATTTCTGGCATCTCTCATGAAAATGTGGGCATCCAGAGGAGTTCTCCCGAAGCTCCCTGCACTGAGGTCTCTGGCGCCCTGTCACAATTTTAGAGAACATCCCGCTCCTCTCAGGATCTAGAATGAAGTCATAGTATTTTTAGACTGCCATTAAGCTTAGAGTCTTGACAAATATGCATTCATTACCTAGTCTGAGCTCTTTCAAGGAATTTATGTCACTGTAGTACATTCCCTTCTAATAAGCAAACAATTGCTGTTATTATTAAACATTATTTCTACAACATCTTACTTTTCTACTAAGATCTTTTTGACCCTTAGAAGTCAGTATGTTTCATAATCATGTACAGCTAGATGACAGTACAGTACCAAAGCTTATTTCTGAGGTAACATGGTTCCTAATACAGAAAAAAGTTTAAAAACTATTGAAGAAACATTTAACTTTTTATTTCCTGATTATCTGTAATGATTATGGCATCTGCAACTCAGACTTATGGCATGTGCTCACAGGCACCAGCATGTATTGAAATGATGCTTGCTTTCCTTTTTACACTAGTGAAATATGAAGCTTGTTTGTATTCTAAAAGTTGGGTATGTTTTTTTCCTTCACTGAGAGTTACTACGAATGTTATGCCCAGAATTTTCTGGAGGCTGAAAAACCTGATGGCTGGTGTTTATTTGGCCGTTATTTGATTGCCACACTACATTGCTGCCATAGCCCAGAGCAGGACCTGCAGCTGTCAAGCTGAACTTAACATCATTTGGCAAGGACTTGACATGTCACATTGTTACCCTAATTTTTTAGAACTGTTGACCTGTCAATAAGAGATGATACAAATCATATTCTGACAGATGCTGAGATTAAATCTGTCAGTCAGTCTTTTATGAAAACCTGCATCTCTCCTGAATTCAAGTGCTCCTGAGGAACTCCTGCAAATGGTTTGAGAATTGCCATGAAAATCAGGCTGTGAAGGACCCATAAATCTCCCTTCAGCATTTTTCTGAGATTTCTAGGTGACTTGTACCTCTTCATTTAACTGATAGATTTATCCTTGACCCATGTCTCTTTAGCCAGGAAAGTCTCCAGAGCTTCCTTATAGTATGTCACACCAACATAGTGGAAATTGAATCATAAACCATAGTTTAGCAATCCCGAGGGGTTTGATGTCATCAACAGTGCATTTGGTTTTCAATTTCTAACACTTGCCTTTGGTTTGTTCTGGCACATCTCTTCTATAATCTCTGTATTCATCAAATACATCAGTAATCACCTCACCGACACCTTCAAACACCGTCCTACTGAAATCAAAAATCATCTGTAAGAAGCCAGGCATAGCCCAGCCTTTCATTTCATGTGAGCCATCATTTCTGGTGGTGTCCTCGGGTAAAGCTGGCATGCTGGGAGACTCATTCAAGTCCAGATCAGACATGAAATATGTCTGAAAAGACTGGTCAAATTCTTTTTGCATGTGCTTGAAAAAAATGAAACTTCTGTCAAATATCGAGCCCACATCCGATAATAGTTGGCTAAATAAATCTTCCATTTTTACTAGCTGGGTATCCTCTTTCTCAGGCTTTTCATTAAACTGGATGTCTTTTCCTTGGTCCTCATGAAAAGTAAAAATGAGTGGAGGTATTTTCCTCAAAAAATCTTCAACCTGGGTATGAGAAGGAGACAGATCAGCTGCCTGACAATTTATCACTTTGTCATCTCTCAGTCTCTAATTTTCCTTTTCAAATACCCGTAGAAGCAATGCCCTCTTAATAACTGCAAACACAGCATATCTTCTGAAGTAATTTAAGATACTGTATCCTAAAGAGGGGAAATATATTCAATCCAAATCATTAGCTCCAAATCAGATCTGGAGTAAAAAGTTTGCCAGTTGCCCTTTAATCTGTGGAGGCTCAAAGTTAATATCAGCATTTGGGTTCCTTCCAACAAACAATTTGGACTTTTATCTTGGAAAGATGCGAGATGCATTTCTGTGCGCTTATGTGCAGTATAAGGAACAGAAGGTGATTGTTCTCTCTGTGGTTTGTAAAAAGTCTGCCCTCCCTCACCAATAGGCAAGTCCTTGCATCCTTGTGCAAACTGAAACCCAGCAAAATCAATAAAGCAGTGGGTCTCAGTCCATGATTTGATGTCGGAAGAGGCTGAATGTCCAGTCTGCTATACAGAGTTCCCAGTTCCTGGGTCTCAGCCACTGGTTCCCCACTCTATGCTTTAAGGTTTTACTTTTGCCTCAGCCAATGGAGTGTTTTTTGGAGCCACACTCCATGGCACTAGGAAATGGGTAAGGGTTAAGAAGCACCCTGCTTAACACATACGTATAGTTATAGACAGATATACATATAGATAGACAGATATACACATAGATGTTTTTAAAAAAATCAGATCATCAGCTTGATCTGACTGCTCGTGCAGCTCGTAGGGAAGGTGAAGTGCGAAATGGCACTGCAGGAACAGCCTAAGCCGGTTTTCCTCATGCTGTCTGTGTGTTCTCAGCCACAAGTATTATCTTTGTCCTCTTTTTTTTTTATTTTAAATTATTTAGGTCATAACACACTTCTTACTTTGAATGCTTCAAATAAACTGTATAGTTCTCTGAGAAAGTTACCAAGATGTTTGAAGACAGTGAGAGTGCGGTATATAAATTTTACTGCAATAATTTCAGCATCCATGGACACTTGGGAGTCCAGGAGATAAATTTGAGGTATCCTTGAATGATATCTAAAAAAAGCTGAAAAGCTAGAAGTGTCACCAATAGTCATAAAATTTAGTATCTTCTACATTTTAAGATTAATTATTTTAAGAATATGAACCAACATTAAAAACTTTAGCTCTAAATCTTATCTGAAACACACCATGTTTATGTTACTGTATTTTTCAGTGCATAGGGAGGGTGAAAGCTAGGTATCTGTCTAACATTTCATTAGCAGTAGTTGCAGTTTTGGCTATTAGGCTGCTCTTAAAGTGTATGCCCAAACGAAAAATCTGCTTACAATTTTGTTAAATCTTGTTGTAATAATAATTTGCCAGCCAGGAAAGCCTATTTTTTTTCTGGCAGAAGTAAAAGAATCTACTTTTCTGACAGATTCTTTTATTAAAAGGATAGCTCAGCATTTTAAATCTTCTTTGTTACTTCAGTGTTTATTTAAAATTGCTATAGGAAAGTATGATGTTGTATAAGTAGGTGATTTTTTTTTTTCCTCATGGAATTTTGCTAACTGTATCTACACTTTTAACTGAGCCAATTTTCAGATGGCACATAAAGAATCTATGTGGTATGTTTTACAAACAGTTATTGAGCATCCTAATGCAAATCCTAAAATGTATATCTGGAATGAGTCAGTTGGAGTCAGGGCAATAATCAGTGTCCATGGAGTCCCACCAGGGTGCAGCTGAACTTATTTTGGCTCAACGTTTAATGAATATAATCACATGTAATCTTTGCCGTATAACTTCACATTTCCAGATCCTCCAAACCAATTTAATATTAGTAACTTGATATAACCACAGATCAGATATTAAGAAAACAAGATGTGCTGTCTCTAAAACTTTTAAGTGAATTCAACAGTATTCTCCAGATAGAAAATTTCTTCCTACCTTTCTTTTAAAGGTTGACACACCATGTTTGCAAGTTGTATAATATCTCATGCAGGTACTTTCTAAACAAGATTCACATTCATCCCATAAATTTTTCAAGGATACTTGACATTGGCTTTCTTCTTCTTCCAATCTTGCCTTTACTTCATCCATAAGTCGCAAAGCTTGCTAAGTAAGAAAAAAGATTCAGTTGAGGGCAATGTTCAGATTAGTATTCTGAATATTTATCCCAGTGCTGATCACTCATTTTAGCTATTTTGGGCTCCTTTTCTTTTTGCTAATTCCTAACCATTAGAATATGTTGACTTCTCAGCTGCAGTCACTTATGGAGAGAACTGAAAATGGAAAACTTTTCAATACAGGGTTTTTCTGAAGTTGTTCTCTCAGTGGGCACAGCCTACAGAAAAAAAAAAAAAAAAAAAAAAAAGAATCTCTACAGTCTACCAGGATCTTTAATGTTATGAAAAACACCACACATCTTTCTCTGTAAGAAGAATTCAACTTCCCACATGGTCATGTGCTCAACTCATATAATTTTTTCTTCATATCATCTGAACAGTATTCAGCTGTTCCACAAATAGTCCCTTTTTTGTTGTTTTTCCCCGTTCTTTAAGGGATTGATATTTCATGAGGCTAGGTCCTTGCCGTACATAAAGTCTTTCTCTAATGCAGAAATAACACTCCTGAAGGGAAGCAAGATGAATTTTACAATACTTCTTCTGTTTACTGGATCCTTCATCAGGTAGAGCACAAAGCTGAGCAGATCAGAAACAGCATTTTTGGAATAGATTTGGCAATAGAAGAATAGAAAATTCTTCTTATTGAAGTAGATTTCGCATCATTAATTTCTCTCTGCAATTGCAACATATTTTAATACTTTAGGTTTCCAGACGATGTTCCAAGTTGTTCCTAAGTATGACAGAAACCTTTTAATTGGTCAGGTTTGTTTCTTTTTGGCAGCATTTCAATAGGGAAGAGGCTCTCAGAAAAGAAAAGTCCTGTCAGAATGCGCTTGATGGAGACACTAACTTCGGTCTTTGGAATTTATGTTTCGTTATTTTCTGATCGTTCTAATACATTTATTCAGTGTTTTTTATGAACTCTCACTGTCGATGTAAGTTCTGTGTAAGTGAAATCATCCAGTAAGAACTGACAAGAGTGTTGATTGTGAGAGTGCAGTGGTGTTCCTCAAGACTTTAGAAAACTGTCAGATGCTTTTTAGCTTGCTAATGCAAATAGTTTAAACTAACTTCCAGATGTTGGGCCAAAAGGTAGTTTTCCTTCAACTTTGTTGAAACTAATAGTTAGGATCTTTGTAATTTTTTAATATACAGTAGTCTCTGCTTCTTTGCATCATCTGAGCACATGGCTCTGATCTTAAGCATTGCAATACAACATTGGAAATTTCCCTGTTTCCCTGAGCACATTGTCATTTGTGGATTTGAATTTTTCCTGAAGGTCTGAAGTTAGGGAACATCTTATGGCCTCAGGCACATAGAGACACGGATGGCAGAGCTGCTGGACCTTCCACACAAAACACTGTTATACAGTTGCCTGCATTTGCTTTGGTGTGAATTCAGTGAAGCAGTGAATTTTTAGAAATGAGCAGTAACTACTTTTTTTTTTCTGCTAATGAGACAAAGGGGCAAAAGCAGATTTTCTGTAACTCCTGTGACAGCATAAGAGTTATATGCTGCTGGAGTGTACATACAATATGGTTTACATTCTTCCCAGAAAAGGGGAGGGAACGAAGGATTCTGTCTGTGTTGCTTATTGGCTCAAGCACAATGGTATGCTGTGCTACTTCCAGGAGGTAGGTTAAAGCCATGTACAACATGGCTCATCCTTGATTAAAAATACCTGCAAACTAACAAGAACACAAACAAAACAACCAAACCCCTAGATGCACTGATGTTACCTGTTTCTCTTCACTGCTCTTCTTCAAGGTTTTCATCAGATCTATGTGCTTATCTTCATTTCTTTCCATCATAATTTTCATCTGTTTAATACCAATCAAAGCTTTCTTTACTTCTTCATCTACATACTTCTCTCCAATTTCAGATAATTCTAAAAAAAGCCAAATTATACAGTGACTTAATCAGATTTTAACACTATTTCAAATTGTCATGCACTGATGATGAAGGAGAATGAAACAGCTCTATGTTTCGCTACAGTGGCAGAGCCAAATCTTGAGATAGTGAATGCTGAAATACATTGAGCCAAGACAAGTTCCATCAAATAAAAATCTGGCCCAGAGCCTTTGCAAGGATCAGCTGAGGCCGGAAGGCACCTTTGGAGATCATTGAGGCCAACCCCACTAACTACCAGGACCTCATCCTGGATTTTGGATATCTCCAAGGATTACTCATCAGTTTTCTAATGACATAACCTATATATTTATCTTTGATTTGCTAGCAGTCTGTGACAGCTTCCCTTTACCTTTTGAAAATTTAGATTACAAGTGCCTTCAACCTGTTTTCATAGAAATACAATTTCTAGACTTCCTGTGAAGTAATGATCATAGAGTTTTGGTGAAAGCCTGGGCTGGCCCACTTTTTGCACCCTGAAGCTCTGCGTGATTGCCTAACATTTATCTGCATTTGTTCCCTCTGTGGAAATACCCTGAATGTCACTGGAGCTACACAAAACAAATAAAAACACATCCACCCTAGACTGCCAAAAGCACGTCAGTCATTTCTTCCTTTATATCTTTTGTCCTCACCCCTAACTTTTTGTTTGTTTGTTACAGAAATATTATTAACATAGACTTAAACATGGAATATTTAATGGCTAATCCTCTTGGGATTTCTATTCAAAAAACAAAGCCATGCTTAGAGCTGTGTCTACACAGAATAAATGTTATTTTCTAAATTAACTAATTTATTATTTGTAAAAGCCACCTTTTCCAGAAAAATATATAATTGTAAACATTTTCAAAGGTCATTTAAACAAACAAATTAGTTCAAAATCATTTACTTGAATTTTATATTTTATATAATTAGTTTATATTCTAATGATCTATGAAGAGCCACATAACATATAGAAATCCTGTAAATAGTCTTTTTTTTTGGCAAGTGGATGTTTATCTGTTAATCCCTTTACTTTCTCATCCTGCCTGTTCTTATCTCCCCATTGTGTGTGTGTGAACACCTGCAGCCAGCTTTATTATGGTTTCTAAGCTCCACATATGGAAGCAGAATGTCTTGATGCCAGTGAGTGTGGAAGTCAAAATGCGCTAACCAGCTGGAGACCTGGGCCCAGGGGCTTGCAGCCCACCTCAGTAGTAAAAGCATACGTACGCTTCAGGTTTTCCCGGAGATTCATTTCCTCCTGCTTTGTTGGTGCACACTGATGACCATTCAGCCATAGTACATATATTATAAATATCCAAGAGGACTTCATGTTCTTTCTGTTAAAAAAACAGGTTGGTGCAGTTAAATAAAACCATTGCCATGATGCTCAAATGCCTAGGTGTAATATTTGCCAAATATTATACAAGTTCCCATTAATTTTGTCTTTAACTATGGTTTATAAGATTTCCAGCATGCATCTAAATACTACTCTTAGTGAAAACACACAAGTAAGAAGCTTGACCTCATTTGTAATTATCTATTTAGATTAATTAGATGAATTCCACTGAGTTTGCACAGTGGTTAACAGAATCAGGACGTATATATATATAAACCCAAAAGCTTATGCAGCTCAATCTGTCCCTTTTCTACCTTGTCAAACACACTAGCTCCTAACCTCACACTGTCTCTTTAGTTCAAATCATAAATGCATCCATGCTAAACAGTATTGTTAGTTTTAAAGAGGGAAATTTCTGGAATGCTGTTCCCTTCCTTGTGTCCAAACATGCAATTCCTTTCACTGTCCTTCATAATAAGATTTAATATATGAGACACAATAAATGTGTGCCAAGAAATTGGCAATTGTAAGCAAACAGATCAGCAATTGAAAGGAATTCCTAAAAAATAAGGGAAAGAAATGCCATTTTCGTTATTTACCTTCTAAAAGCAGATGAGAAAGGTTTATTTTTTAGAAACCGTGCAACTGCACTTCATAGTTCTCACGTGATTAAGTGAAAAAAGTATTTAAGTGTTTTCTTGTTAGCCAATATAGCCTTCTTGGAGATGCAATTATCAGCCACAAGTGCATATGTAAGTTAAAAGCCTGGATTTACTTTTATAATTACTTTTACTTGCATATTGAATCTTTACAATTATAGCAAAAGACCAATTAACTCTGCAAAGAAATACAAACACATTAGCAAAGAAAATTAAAAAACCCTGGTATATTTACCATTAATACTGAAACACCTCTTCTGCAAAATTGCTCCCTGTGTCAGGAAGGGGCTGGTCTGTGTTCTGATCTAATTTCTGGGAGTGTCAGGGATTTTGCCATGTTCTACTTATCTGATGAGAAGGTACTTAATCCTATTAACGGGACATTTAGTCATTAGGCTGGAGGATTTTGCATGTGTAGGACTTCATGCTCATATGACTCTGAGGGCAAAACCACCAGGGGGAGTGTTGGGCAGAATTGCCTAATTTAATGTAATTTGGAACTGCTATTTTTCTGTAGTCAGTATCCTTTTGTCTTACTACCTCTTCCATTGTCTTACATTTTACTTTAGGCGACACCTGCAGCTTATGATATTAGTGCAATTGATACCATTAGTTTGACTAAAAATAGCTTCCAACATCTAATCTCTTCCGCGTAGTTTAGTTTGCTATAAAAACCACTGAATTATGTAAGGGCTTTCTTTGTATTCCTTCTGAAGGTATAGGAATTGAGAAAAAAAATCAGGAATCCAGATGCAGCCTGGTGTATGAGTAGATTCCAAAATGACACAAGCAATTTTTGGCATTTTGTACGTCATTATATTTGCCAATCTCTTGGAGGTTTGGTCTCTTAATGCCATTTTTTTCAGTTACTCCACATCCATGAAATATGTCTGAGGTCTGAGCTGTATGAAGGTTTGGATACTTTGAAAGGAGATATTTAAATACTAATGGATACTTGATATAAAATATGGACAAGTATTGTTAGTAAATTATATACCACATTGTGATATTTGTCAATATTACTCCTTTGTAGATAAAGAGGGAAAGTGGGTGTCTGTAACCTGTGGTCTGTAACAGTAGTTTTAAAGCATCCCATTCTTTTTTTGTGTACCTCATAATTCATAAAAGGCAATTGATGATTGATGGTTAAGATCTAGCATTGTTAATGCTGCTTAGGCAAGAGATTTGAGGTGTTTATTTTTAAACATGTTTTCAGGAGGAGTTATGAACCTATTAGCTCTAATGTGAACTGCCAGTCCTCAATTTGCATTAAAAATTAAGGTAGCTTCACTCTTATTTTTGGAAAATGACAGATGGAAGGGAATATTTGTTTTGTTGTAACCTGTATGATTTGCTATCTCTTTGAAATGTTGCTAGCTACTTGACCAAGACTCATCACTACCCAAAACCCTTCAAGTTCTCTTTTGTGGAAATACTAAAGCAGACACTCTTGCAGACTTTACAACTCCTGGCCAGACTTCTAAGCATCCCTGGGTCTTGGGCTGAAGTGGATTGGGCAGTCTTTCTCTGAGCCTCATGCTCGGCTCAGGAGAGAGTGAAAACAGGAAATATATTTACACAAAAGAAGACAATCTATTTTACAGACACTTGTAAAATATGTGCTATTAGCCTACATGTGTAATGAACGCTAACAAAAATTTTAATCTTTCACTGCAAATGTTTGTCCACCCATTTTTTATATTTATTTTTGCTAATATTCATTTACTAGCAAAAGGTACTGCTGGCCTTTCTGAACCTGACTCTATATAGAGAAAGCTTTATCAATCCAGAGCAAAAAGGGCAGACTCATTATATCACCCATAGTTCACAGAAATTTGTAAGAAAGCAGGTGGCCTCAGCCTGTGGGAAGAGATAGCAGCACTCCTGCCCCACTGGGGAGAGGCTGGGGGATGCTTCTGGCACAGATTCCACTGCTTATTTTGAGAATTGTCCACCTTCTGAAGGTCTCTGGAATGGTCTTTGGTCAAGCATGTATTTGAGCCTCGCAAATCCAGTCTTAAAGCTAATGCTGAGACACGGGATCCGGGTGTGTGTCTTTTTCTCAATTCAATTGATTTTGAACATTACAAAATGTGATGTGTTGCATCATCTTAGATATTTCTCCTCACACTTATTATAACCATTATGTAACCACATAAAAATAGAAATTACTATATATATCTATTTCTTTTTCCAAAACCACAAAATCCTACTTCTTTGCTCTCATGGTTATTTCATGTATATCTAATGGCTGAAAGAAGAGGTCAAAGGAACCTAAGGACAAAATTGATAGTTTTGTCTGTTAAAGTTAATCTTGGGCTTAAACTTAACTTTTGAAGTGCATCTAAGTACCCAACACTGTTTCTGATAAGCAGTTGTTAGTTGTGCTTGCTCTGAAAATCTTTTCCTCCCTCATTTCTGTTTTGAATTTAATTAAACAAAAATCTCATCAATAACACCTTCAGGTTTCACATCAGATTTCCACTCTCCATAGATATAGAGATTTCCATTTTTCATCTCAGCTGCCATGTTTAACAGTTTCCTCTTAATATTTTATTTTCCTCTGAATCTGAGTGCTCCAACTAGCTATAGTATGCTATGTCATGACATTGTGCTGACATGTCCAATTTTTCACTCTAATACAAGCAGATGATTCAGTGCTCACTGATGTTGTTGAAATTAATAATACTCTTCTAATATTCAAGCATACTGGAGACACTCTGAAGAAGCTCTTGTGAACAAATTGTAGAAAGTGTCTCTTTTTCTACTCCAGTTGTTATTCCATTACTACTGTATTTTGATCAAAATTAACATTTATGTATTGTGAAAAAAGGGAGATAGCTCTGAAAAGGATTTCAGTTAAAATGGGCTTTTTGCGAGATATTGGTAAATGGAATATAAATAATGGTAACGAGATATCTAGACATCGAGCTTGAACCTAACTGAACTGGAGCAATGAGCATTGTAACTGCTTTGTGGATTTTCCTTAGGTCCTATTGGATGACCTACATGAATGTGTAACATTTTTTCACCATGTACTGTGACTTCTCCCTTTTTGTTGATCCATTCCACCTGGCAGGATTAAACATCAAGAAATATGTTGAAATGGAATTTCCTGTGTTATATATCAGCTGTAGGATTTTGTTCCAGTTATATATTTACACAATTATTTGCTGTTTGGAAGAGTTGTTTCCTAATATGCTACATGTTCCCTACACATTTCTTTCTGAGCTAGGCCAGTCATATAATTCTTGGGCTGAAAATATGTGTACATTTTAATAAACTATGAGTCATGTAAAGTGCTACATATTGACATCAAATCTCTTGGTACTTGTATGAAATATTCCCCAGTTCTATATAATCTTAATTAGCTTTATTTATAAGTGCACTATTTGTTCCACTGCTCTCAATTGAAATTCAACCCTAGTGGGGGTTTATGGTGTAATTACATGGCTAATCTAAAGCATACATAAAGCTTTGCTAACAGTTATTATGGATTTTAAGTGTATAGAATTGGACTTTTGTTCTGTAAATTTTTTTGTTTTGTTTTTAATCCTTTCCAGTGCTTCAGGAGCCCCTGCGCAGTTTCTACTTTCTCTTGTATTTCAAACGCAGTCTGTCTTCGAGTTCTACTTGATTAGCAGAAGTAAGGAACCAAAGCTCCCTCTTTAGCCCGGAGAGAGCGATGCTCTCAGACATGCCGGAAGGCCTCAGATGAAGGAGCTGAGGCTACATTAGGTTGAACAGCTACAGTTAGTCTAAGCTACACATCTTGCAATAATACCAGCTCAGGCCCCCAAAGTAGCACAGCTGTGTTAGCATGACAGGATCCCAAAGTTCACGAGCCCTGAAGCTCAGAGTCAGGCTGACACAATTACCCTGTCTGGAGGAGGGTCAGGCAATGCCAGGTCAGGACACTGACCTGTTCTCAGCACAGACATGAAACCAGCAGAAGGCAGAAATCAGCCTGTGTAACTTAGAGCACTGCAATAACATTTAATGTGGCTTTGGTTGGAACTATTAAGCTACAGCTTTTGGAGTCAGTAAGACCCTCTTCAGGAGTCTTAACATCCTTTAAAATGTATGAGCCTTTTCTGATATCCTTTGCTTGCCTATCCCTGGACACTAAGCATGACTATCAGGTATGGAAAAAAATCTTCAACTTCACTGCTGAGACTTTTTTTCCAACCCCTCCAGGTCTTTGACATGAAGTTCTAAATACCAGTTCTAGCAGTAATGTGACAACTGTTTTTCACAGGGCCATGCAAGTTTTTTTCACACCTTATCCAGAGGCATTGCAGAAAGGACCTATTGTGATAGTGAACACTATATATGGGAAGACAAAACTGTAACATAAAAATATTTAATTAATTTTAGAGAACAGAAAATTAAAACCTTAAGAGTTGAATTAAAGACAATACAAAGCTGAAACCTAAAAATTATGCAGTTGTCTTCACAATTCCTGCTTAGGATATCAGCTAACCATTGAACTTGGAGTAGCTCTATTACTGATGTTATGTTATCAGCAGGAGATATCAAAGTCAATGCAAGGATAACAAAATGAGTTAGAAACAATTTATTATAAAGCTAAGAAGCAAACTTGCATGGTACAGTTAGACAAACAGATTGCAGGAAGCATTTAATATTAAAATGCCAAAGTTTTGAACCAGATGTTTTTCAAGGATTTTGTTTCAAGATTCCCTAGGAACATTAAAACAAAAAAACTTTATTGCATGCAGACATGTAGTATATCAGCTTTCAGCTTGCAACTGAAAGGAACAGGATACCTTGTGTGTATTCATCTGGTTTGCTTAAGCATATCATTCAGGTCTGTATCACCTAGTTGAAAGAGTGGCTGATTATTGGAAACAACTACGGACTTTAATGAAGTTGAGTTGTCTGAATTACAAGTTTGTGAGGTGCTGAACAACTCCTGAGGATGCTGGTAACTGCCCTAATCTGCTGCTTTCATGAAAAGGAATTGATGGCATTCAGGATAATATGCAATGAAGAAACTGAAAATTACTTTGTTGAGGAATAATCCTCTGGTTGGCAACTTGACCTGTTGTTTCTGCTCTGTTTAAAGTGGAACCTGTTCCAGTGCCTATGGGACAGCAAGCCCAAAGAAGGATGTCTGAATGTAAACTTCCTCAGTGTAGCTGACAATCAGACACGCAGTCTCCATGCTTGCAGTAGCACAGAAGTGGAGGAAGTAAAGCTGGAATGCTGCCTAAAGCTGACTTTTTCTCCATTTCAAATATTAAGGACAATTTCTAAGAAGACTCTTATGGCAATTAGAATTAATGACTTCATACTTATTAAATTCTTGCTTAATTGCTGGTGCACATGTTTTTACAGCTGTCCTTTTATATAACTGGTATCCTGCTCCATGCATCTGCCTCAGTACTCAAAGCTTTTAAAGAGCTGTGAAAAAACAACATTAGTTACAGAGATATGACAAATGGGAGGAGAATAAGAAAAGAAAAACTGAGTTCAGAGCAAGTGCGAATTAGAAATGAGACCAAAAAAAAGGCAGAAAGGAAAATGAAGGTGAGATAGGAAAGACCATAAAGTACAAAATGTCAGGGGAGACACTGGCTAGAACAATATTTCCAATTGAAAGTATATGAATATGATTCCAAATACATATACGTATGGATATCCATATCCTCTACCAACAGCTAATTAGTTACTGCAAACAACAATAATTTAGGAAGCCCATGAAGATGCACATGAGGAAGAACAAGACTATAACCCTTGAAATCCTTTCTTATTCCTCTTGTTTCCTTCTGCTCTGGTATGAAGCCATTCTGGGAAAGACTGGGGGATTTGCCCACACTTCTAGTTGCTTAATACATTTGCAGGTACTATGAAATACTAAGCACTAAGAAAAGAATTGTGGAATTCATCAGGCCAGATTTGGGTGTGCGTAGCGAGTATGTGCACCTCAGCTAGTAGACGATCTAGGTGTTCTTTGTAGGTTTTCTTAAATTGTCCTACTGTAGGCCTTGACCTCAGAGTTAGATTATTGCACTTTGGAAGATCCTATTGTTCTCCCCTGACAAGAAAGTGAACACAGCAAAATAAATCTCATTGATTTGACATCAATGCAGTTTTCAGCCTCATCTGGTTTGTTTGTGTTTGCCACCAGTATCCTGAGTTACATTAAGAAGAGGAATACCATTGGGTCAAATGAAGCAATCGTTCCTTGCTGCTCAGCACTGTGAGGCCACACTTGGAGTTCTGGGTCTAGTTCTGGGCTCCCCAGGAAAAGAGACATGGACACACTGCAGTAAGTCTAGCAAGGGTTGTAAAGATACTTAAGGGGCTAGAGCAGCTTTCATATGAGTACAGGTCAAAAGAGGTGGGGCTCTTCAGCCTGGAAAAGAGAAGGCTCAGTGAAATCTTATATATATATATACCAGATATATATATATATACCAGATGGGAGGGAATGAAGATGATGGTTGGAAGGTGGTTCCCAGTGACAAGAGGCAATGGGCACAAAACACAAGAGACTCCATCTGAACGTGGGAGAATACTTTGTTACTGTGAGTATGATCAGACATTGGTTGCCCAGAGGAGTTGTAGAGTCTCCATTTGTGGAACTATGTAAAAGCAGAATGGACATGGTCCTAGGAAACGTGCTCTAGCTGACACTCTTTGAGCAGCAGGGGGGTTTCACTAGATGATATCAGGAGGTCCCTTCCAGCCACAACAGTTCTATGATTTTCATCTTTATTCAGCTTTAGGGACTCCTACACATAAAGTACAAAAAGGCTCGTGGACCTGTTAGAGCACATACAAAGAAAGACCACAGAAATTATTAGAGGAGTGGAACACCTCTCATATGAGGACAGGCTGGGAGAGTTGGAGTTATTCAGCCTGGAGACGGCTCTAGAGCAGGGGTCCTCAAACTATGGCCCGCGGCCAGATACAGCCCCCCAGGGTCCTCAATCCGGCCCACCAGTATCTACAGAAACCCCCTGCCTTTGTCCTGCCTGGGGAGGGGTCCCCTGGTCCCGATGCGGGCAGCAGCCCCGGGAGCGTGGCCGTGGGGGCACCCCAGTGGCATCCCCCCAGCCCCAGGGGGTCCCTCCTGTGGGGGATCCCTGAGGGCAGCAGCGGTGGTCTCTCCGGGGCGTCCCCAGAGTGCC